>OU342736.1:483930193-484505872 GCA_910589765.1 Avena atlantica
GTGTTGCATGCGTGGCCCAGGCCCACTCGTCAGCCTCTCTGGCTAGATGTCGCGTCGATGAGAAATAACCCCCGGTCCCTTCGCTTTGCGAGTCTGCTGAGGTGGCCATGGGGCCCCTCTGTCAGTCACTGTGGGTAGGTATGCCTGCGGTGTAAAAAGTTTAACCATCTTTTAATAATTTCAATAACTTTTAATCTATAAGTCATAAAAATATGAATAATATATCAAAATGTTCAGAAAAATGAAACCTAGCTATCTAAGCTATAATCATGCATTGTTCAACAACTTAAATTACAAGTTTAATTAGAAGAACAAATCCACCCCTCTCATGTGTTCCGGAGTTTCTCCGAGTTAGGGTTTTCACCCCTCGGAACCCCGATTAAATCGTCGAGCATTTCTTAGGGTTACATTCCAATGCAAATTAACTTGTCATATCATCATACTTGCTTGAGCATTTCATCGATTCCATGTGTTGATTGTTTCCCTTTCTTTTTGGTGTTTGGATTATTAGGTTTATTATTAGTTAGGTACTATTAGTTTTATTAATTAGTTTGGTATTATTGGTCTTCGGCCTCACTGGTCAGTCACTGTGGGTAGCCCCAGACCCGATTCACATTTTCAAGCAACTTAGGTGCATGTGGGTTCGACGATGTGCCTATCTACTACACGGTTTCCCTTTCTCTTCATTTTTATTATTGTGTATGTATATATTAGGGTTTCTCTGAATTAGGGTTTATATCTCTCAACACCGTACTTAACTTTCTCCTTTAGCCGCTTTGACTTATTCGTTTTTCCACCTATGCAGAAAATATGGACCCACACGTCAGAGACGAAGAAAAGGAAGAGTTGATCCAAGGTGTGATCCGTGGGAAGATAATTTAGACGTATCAACGTTTCTGAACAACTCCGGTGAGGGTGATCCTCTTTTTACCGGAGTAGACAACTTGTTTGAGGTTGAAGGTGTTGCCTTCCGCGAGGGAGAAGGCGATGCCTTGTGTAATCGAGAAGACGACCGCTCCGGCAAGGTGCATGTAATATAAATCAATTCATTAATTAATCATCTGCTATCTATATAGAAATAGTAACGACGATCTTTCTTCTTTTAGCCCTCCGGATCGAAGGAATCTACTGAAAAGAGCAGACGAGGCCCAACCAAAAAGTTGCAAGACCATGCGAGGTTTAGGATCGAAGATGTCGCTGAAGACGGCAGACCGACAGCTCCCGAAGTTGTCGCAACCAAATTTGTGGCACAATGCGGAGTAATCGTTAGGGACTTAATCCCGATCACCATTAGAAATTGGAATAGGCCTGCTAAAGCGGATGAAGAGGGAACATGTTTATTTGTCCCTAACCACGCCAAAGATTTACTGTGGAAGAGGCTCATGGTTAATTTCAAACTACCGAAGATAGAGCTGGATCCAAATGCGGAGGATCCAGTTGAGGACGCCTTACAACATGGGAGAGCCATGGAGGCTAAGGTCAGGGAGTGGGCTTTGAAGAAGATGGCCCAGTATTTCACCAACTGGAAGAAAAGATTGCACCTTGACTATGTCGTGAAAGAGAAGACTCCCGATTTCAAGAATATTCAGTTTCAGAAGATAAAACCATTCTGGGATGAGTTTGTGGAATACAAGAAATCAGAAAAAGCTAAGAAAATGTCTGAAACGAATAAGCTGAATGCTGCTAAGAAGAAGTATCACCATACTATGGGGCAAGGTGGCTACAAGGTTGGCATTCCTAAGTGGGAGAAACTTGAGCAGGAACTGCGTGATAAAAATATCACCCCAGAGACAGACGATTGGGTAGAACGTGCAAGGAATTGGTTTTACGGGCATGGGGGCACGTTGGACTCTGAAGGGAGGTGTATATATAACATACGACATAAAGAAGACCCCTTGCCAATCGAGAGGATGAGAAAAGCAGTAAAGGCTGTTAAAGATGGGGACTTCATTCCCGATAGAGAGAATGATGAGCTCACACTCGCCCTTGGAAATAAGGAACATGATGGACGAACACGAGGCACAATAGGCTCCCAATCATGGAGGACTGGGTTTCCCGAAGAGAGGAAGAAATATCCTGATAGAAGCCGTCAGAGGAGTAAGGACAGGGCGGCAGTTGAAGCAGAAAGTCAGAAAGAGCGAATGCGTTTAATTGAAGAACGATTAAAGCAACAACAAGATGAAATTAACTCACTTAAAGAGCAAAGTACTACCGGCCCATCTCAGCAGCACACTGCATTCGATGCTACCGGCCTATCGAATAATCGAAAAAGTAGTGTGGCTTCCACCGAGGTCCCGGGTGATGACAATGGCGATGCCGATGATGCACCGACGATGGCTCCTGTTGGCTACCCAGTGGATGATATCACAGAGATGACACACTGCGAGCTACATGTCAAAGTTGTGAACATATCAATGAAGGTGGCAGTCGGCTATGCCTTACCAATTGGACCCACACCAACTTACCACAGTCGTCCGGTTCCAGAGGGCTACGCTGTTGTCGGCGTGGATGAAATCATGCCCACCTTTGAGGTTTTGGATCTTCACTACCCTGCTGGTGAAGGGGATGTGACTGTGATGGGTGACGCAAAAAACGTCACCATTCTATGGCCGAAGGATTGTATCGTGCTTCGAAATCACACGCCAAGGCCATCTTCGCCGCCGCCTCACCCGTCTCCAGCGAGGTCGTCGCCGCCGCGGCAGCCGTCTTCGTCGCCTCACCCGGCTCCGTCGCCTCACCAATCTCCGGTGCAGCCATCGCCGCGGGAGCCATCGCCGGCGCCTCAGGATAAAAAGCGTAAGCGTACCGCTACTGTGCGTCGTAAGCGATCGCCAAAACGTAAACAAGAGCCTCTTCCAAAAGTACCAACGGTTCCTCCCAAGAGAGCTTATGACTGTACTGAAGAGGAGACTGCGGCGATCGTTGATGCGGAAACGACAGCGTTTTTCGCTAAGCTGAGGCGGCCGAAAAAGCCAGAGTTCCCCAGCACCAAAGAAGAAAAAGCCAAAGTGTTGAAAATGCTAAAGACTCTTCATCAACCCGAGCCAAAGCTGTCATCAGACTATGAGCGTTCTATTCTCAAGTCACATGCAGCACAAAAAGCCTCGAAGAGCAGTACTGATGCAAGCGGGAAATCTGTTGCCCAGCTCGGAGAACAAGCAAAACAGACTTGCGCCCCTCTCAGGTGATTTCTCAAACCAATGTGGGGTCGAGCAAATATGGGGCCGAAGAGCAGTATGATCCAGAGGTAGTTGCACAATACGGAGAAGCTGCCGCTGCTCAAGGTATGAGTATTGCCCAGTACTTATCCCAGTTAGAGTTCTTCCCTGTGAGTGAAGTAGCATACCAATACCAGTACGGAAACCTCTCGTCAAACCTGAGGAGGTAAACAATCTTCCAACAAAAATGCGAAGATTGCATAACTGGTACATGCATGCCACAAGGGCCGGGGCTAACTGGATAGTGCTGAGGGTTACAAAAAAGCATCATGGGAAAGATAAGGATGACATGATATCCATTTAATTTGATGAACTATTTCAATTATTCAATCAAGACGCCTTGGACAAATCGATCATGAGTGCCTATTGTCTGTAAGTACTAATTCTGTAATTAATTTAGTCTCCATCTATATTATTTTGTTTATTGCATGTATATAATCATACTTTAATATGCAGAATGAAGATTCTCGAATGCAGCAGAGGACAAATCTATGACATTGGCTTCATTGACCCATATTGGGTTCATGAAGCTAATCTCAAAATAAGCCCCCAGGATACGGAGGATAATATAGGAAATACTATTTCCTTACAACTTCCAGTGAGTGTTATTGTCTTGTATACACTTTCTATTTCGCTTACTCGATGTTAAGTATATAATTGATTAGTTCTGCATTCGCAGGTACCACTATATTCTGTTAATCATTCAACTTGACAAAGGGCGTGTACTAGTCATGGACTCGAAACATAAACCCCTTGAGACGTGGAAGGACATGCAGATACTTCTCCAGCGGTAATTCTAATCATTACGACACTATATCGGCAACGTTCGTGAATTTTATGATATCAAGTACTTAATAACTTATTTTATTCGTTTTCTACGCCGGGCAGCGCTTGGAAACGGTTCACCAAGAAGGCTAGGGGTGTTTGGAAAGAGGAGCTTACATTTCAACCACTAGATGTAAGCACCACTAGCTATATCCGCGCATCTCTTTGATTCTAGTTTTGATACAGTTATTATCATGCTTGATTATTATTTTGATTGAACTCTGTTGTCGTAAAGTGCCTGACGCAGTGACCAGGTAACAATCTATGTGGATACTATGTATGCGAGTTCATCCGGCAGACGTGCGATGAGAAGGGCAGAAATTTAGAGCAACTCCACGTACGTAAACAATTTCTATAGTTTTTAATTACAATCAAATTGTGTTTAGTTTCATATTCATATAGGCTGACTCCTTTTTTAAATCAGATCGAACGTCTACGGGACGGTCTTCTGCCAAAGGATCGCATACGAGCAATACAGGAGGAATTGGCGGGATTCTTGGATGCAGAAGTCCTAAACAAACAAGGGGAATACTACTCGGCTGTGTATAGACAATAGGAATTGTAAAAATAGCAACTTTCAAGAAATTGGCCGGTAGCATCGAATAGCAACTTTTGTATGTAGTGCATGAACTCGATCCGTGTATTGAATGTAAAATGTTGTCATGATGATCTTGTGTAATATAAGGTTCCTTCATTGATAAGTGCAAAACACTAAATAAACAATAAAACAACCTAAATGAATTCTCTGCCCGGCACAAAAAGTGGCGAAAATGCTGCCGCTGCAACAAAATGTGCCAAAATGAATTCTCTGCCGCGGCAGAGAAATGGGCCAAATCTCTGCCGCGGCAGCAGGTTAACACGAACCGGGACTAAAGCCCCCCCCCCCCTCGCACGGAGCAGATGCCACGTGTGTGGCCTTTTGTCCCGGTAGGTGGGGCAACCGGGACTAAAGGTTCGGGCTTTAGTCCCGATTGCCCCGTCCCGGTTGGGCAACCGGGACTAAAGCCCCTTACCAACCGGGACGCATGGCACGTTTTCTACCAGTGCAACCTACAAATTTAAAAGCTAAAATTGCTATCTTCAATCGAACTTTCATTAAAATACGCTGCATCATCCGGCCAGAAGTCCGGGCACTTGCCCGAACTGAAGGGGCCTTGCGTTCGCCACTGTACTTAGAGCATGTATAATGGAAGGTGCTTAGAGAAGTGTTTACAAGAATAAACCAACCATTTTGCTAAGCATTGATACTTATTTTTATTGAAGAGGTGTTTAGTTAGGCATCTAACTAGTATAAATAAGCACCGGGGAAATACTTGGATGTGACAATATCGATCTTTTGAATGTCATCTCTGCTTTCTCAGCAAAGATTGCTACGTTTCATAGGGAAATACTTGAATGTGACAATATCGACCTTCCGAATGTCATCTCTGCTTTCCCAGCAAAGATTGCTACGTTCCATAGGGAAATACTTAGATGTGACAATATCGACCTTCTGAATGTCCTCTTTGCTTTTCCAGCAAAGATTGCTACGTCCCACAGGAAATTACTTGGGTCAGCCCCTGCACTTCAGGCGACTCCGTAAAGTAGATCTTCAGCCCTTCATTGAAAAGATTGCAGGAAAGCTTCCTGGGTGGAAAGGGAAGTTTCTTGCTCGACCTGGAAGAATTACCCTTGCCAAGTCCGTCCTCATGGCCATCGCAGTCTACCACGCTATAGTCGTTCCCTTATCCAAATGGGCTAGAGATAAGATTACTCGCATTGCAAGGAACTTCATCTGGGCCGGCGACAAAAGCGAGCACGCGGCAAGAGGAAGAGCATTAGTTAGCTGGACGACGCTCTGCAGACCGAAAGATCTGGGCGGGCTTGGGATGCCTCACCTGCAATGGACAGGACGGGCACTCAGACTCCAGTGGCCTTGGCTATAGTGGACTGACCCCCAACGCACCTGGGCGGGTTCTAAGCTCCCATGTGACGATGCCGACATGGACCTCTTCAGTGCTTCCACGAAAATCTCTCTGGGAGATGATGAGACAGCCTCATTCTGGGACGACGGCTGGTCTCAGCATGGCCCCATACGCCTTTGGGCGCCGAACCTTTTCAAGATTGCTTCGAGAAAAACCAAAAGCGTGGCCAAAGAGCTAGCTGACGGAAACTGGATACGCGTCATTTCTAGCCTGATCACTTCGGTGCAGCTTGCCCGGTACATCAAAGTTTGGGATATGGTTGCGAATACGCAGCAGACTGCAGGACAAAAATATGGGATAGTTTGGACTTTGACGATGGATGGAAACTATAGTGCTACCTCTGCGTACCTTGCGCAATTTCACGGCAGCCACCCCAAGTTCATTGCCCAAAAGTTATGGACTACCCATGCCAAACCCAAATGCAAGATTTTTGGCTGGCTGGCCATGCATGGCAAGCTCCTTACGGGTGGTAACTTAGCCACCAGTGGGTGGACGCACGACCCTATCTGCGCTCTTTGCCTTAGCGCGCCTGAGACGGCCGATCACCTTTGCAAAGACTGTCCTTTTACTACAGCAGTCTGGAACCTCACCCAAGTTTGGGACAACGCCGCGGGAAGGGGGGTCCCATGGCAACGACTTCCATTCTCTCACAAAATGGTGGGACAATCTGATTGTCGGAAGACCATAGAATGCAAAAATAACTTTAAGTAGTCGGCTGCTATATATCCTTTGGAACGCATGGAAAGAGAGAAACAGACGAATCTTTACCGGACGGTGGATGAGATCGCGAGAGGGGATATCAGGCAACGCGTCCGGGCTTTTGTGTCCTTTGGGCCTGCCATTCCTGCGGAGCCTGATTAGGCGTTTTTCGTTTTTTTTTCCGGGTGTTTTTGGGCATGTTTTCATCTTAACCAAAACATGCCCCCATGTACCGTGTATTTCGCTTTTCCTCTATCTATTTGAAAAGGCAGATCTCTGCTGGATTATTAGGCATAATTTCCACGATTAATTTCAGAATATAAATCATGACAAAACCAGCTACTAGCTCATATAACTCGAACATACTAGACATACTGAACAACAGGATGATCGGAAACAAACAACAGCTTAACATGTACTCGTAGAACATGATGAATAACCAAACAGAAGCACGTAGCACGTACCGTTCGGTTGTCGTAGTAGAAACTTTGGGGAAGATTGATCGATGCAGATGGCGACGAAGACGGCGGTAGTCAGCACCGCCCGACTTGGATGGAAGACGACCCGTGATGACGAACTTGAGCAGTCGCGCGGAGCGCTTTCCAACAACCTTATTCGCCCTCTCCCGTAGATCACAAGGGCGAGTGGTTTCGGAGACCTGCTCTCCCGTCGGCCGGTGCACGACCCTAGATTGGTTTCGGTAGTATTGTGGCGGTAGCAGCTCAGGAAACCCTAACGGAGGCGAACGTGGGCCGAGTCCACGTTACGCACGTTCGGGTCGGTTACAGTGGCCCACGATCCGGGAGCGACCCGAATAAGCTAACTTTTTCTGAGCAGCAAAATAAAGCTCGGCTCGGCGAGATTCCCGTGACGTGACGTGAAGTGACGAGGCGAGCGTGCGAGCGGCGTCGGAGGAGGAGCGCGCGTGTGTATCTCTCTTATTGCCACTCACTTACAAAATAGTGCAACACTCCATCTTATAAGGTGGTGCAACTCTCCTCCAACTTTCCATGTGGGACTAAACTTTAGCTTTCACTCCACTCCCATGTGAGCTGCCACAAACATGGGTCCAAAGACATATGGGTTGCCACAAATTTGGGCTTTAAGATGAGATTTAGGGAAAATCTAAAATACACATGGATTAGCCCATTATTTCTGACAAGCTCCTCCCGGTTGCTTTAAGAAAAAACACCGATGCTAAAAGAAAAACCGATTTTTTCTAAGCATCGTTCTAAGCATCTTGTATTGTACATGCTCTTACTATACTTAGCTAACCGGCGGTGGACTTCGAATTTAGAACGTGCGTGAAGCGAAAGCAACCCACACACGGGTCTCTTTCCTCCAACGATTTCCTCGCGTGACTTGTTTTGCCTTGCAAAAGCCATTCGCTCAACGACGTACGTGTCCCCGTTAGCAGGAGGGATCGAGGATTTGACGATAGGGGTATTAGAACTATAACTAGCATGTTGGAATTTATAGTAATCCCACAATACTTTAATTAAGAGGATATATTCATTAAAACGATATTAGAAATATAATAAATATTAAACGTCATGCATATTAAGGTACGGTATTTTATATGTCACGATATTTTTATAATAAATATTTTTTGGGTACTAGACTTAAATTTCATTTTTTCTCACAAATAATATTTTACTATTTAATAGGGGTGTTTAAAAAAACTATGGTTACAATGGATTTCACTGTAAATCTTAGGAAACCGATATCATCAACATGTTTGATGTGTGATATTTACAAAACTTGATAGAGGTATCTTAGAATGTATGAATCCGAGAAATAAATTAGAAAGGTTTCTAGAGACCAGAGTACATATGTGGAAATTAAATAGGTAAATCTAGATTGTATAAAGTGTCAAGTACTACTTGGTTCTCCAATCCCATCTTCAACTCTTGGTTCGTGGGGCCGGAGAGGGGGGTATAGTTTGCTATGCGAAAAATATAAATATAGTGTTGTTCACTTGAATTTACATCCATGGTTTCTAATCTTTGCACCACTTATGAATATATAAAGTGACTTGGGCTACTCCAACTCAGCTCGAAACAAATTCGATCCACCTAAAACCAACCCCCTTAGGCAGTGTTTTTATTTAATGGCTTGTTTCAATGAACATATAGTACACCAAAAATAGATATAGAACCCCTGCTATATTTCTTGAACCACCTATATATCTCGTACAACACGTTTATGTACCTTGTGGTAGTATGGACTAGCGTCTTAAGATAAAAACGACCCTTCCGTGGTGGGGTGCCTTTATTTCCTGGATTATGACCGGTTGCAGGGGCGGAGCCAGGATTCGAGGACCATTGCAGAACCTTTGGCACACAAATATACATCAATTCGTAAGTATAATATCCGTTGACCGATCAAATTATGGTAGCATAGGCTTTGCATTTCAAACAATGCCACATTCTACTATTTTTTAGCTATAGGTCCACCAGAATTGTGGAACAAATCCAAAAGCTAACCACTGTGGTATTTTTGTTGTAGTTTGTTCCCAATTCATACTATCTATTACCGCCTTCGTAGAATTTCTTTGAAAAATAGATAAATTTGACATTCAATTGAACTTTTGCCTTGTGCAATTTCATATCAAAAGACAAGGCACTATATAATTTATCACAGATCTACAAAATAGTAACTTCGTTGTACCTAAACATGTTGTCTCTGATAGATGGAACATAATTTATCACAGATGGTTGGCATGACACCTTCTTTTCTTAATTTTTGTTGCTTTCCCCCGAACTATGATACGCCAAGAGACTGCCCGAACTATCGGCTTCGTTTTCCAAACATCGTTGTAGAAGGATACTCCATATGGCATACGGGTGCTCCTTGCCTGAAACGAGCTATTGCTTCAGTTCTCAACCACTGATCTTATGTTTCCTGACGTGAAGGCGGCTGTATCGATTGTGCAGGGTGAGCGACGACTTGGAAGAGCAACTGGTGTTTTCCATCATCCCGCACGCTTCTTTTTGGGCGTGTTTGGTTGTTCGTGTCTTTTACTCGTACCTAGAGATCATGGATCCACAGAAGCTGCACGCAGCAATACAACCTCTCGTGTCAAAAGGGTCATTTGTTTGATTCCTTGTATTCTTATTTCCCTAGGGGTTGAGAAACCAAACCCCAGTTGTTTGGTTCCATGCATTCTAGGATTTCAGCAAATCGATGCATGTTTGGAGAGCGGCATTGTCCCTGCAAGCCTTACCTCATGGCTAGTGAGGTGAGCTTATCCAACGTCATCAAGACAGAGAACAAAATTCAGAAAAGTGCAATTCAGAGAAATACTAGCTTATATTAACACATATTTGACATAATAAGTCGTGGCGTGTGTGCTGCAGCACGAGTTCACGAGCAACTTCCTGTGATGCAGCACTAGTTCATCACATACTAAGGGGTTATAACTGAATACCACCTCCCAAAATATACAGACCAAAGTTCAGGGGTCACCGCAACCATAGTTCATCGGCCTATCTACTCCCAAAATACACATCACAGCCATCATCATCAACACCGCTACCAGCATCTCCTCGAACATCTCAGTCCGCTGCTTAGAGGTAGTGCATGTTCAGGAAGGCCGTGAACCAGCTCAACCTGCGCTCAGGGGTCATTGCAAGATACCGGGTTGCCTGTCCGCTGTGCTCCATCAGGTGGATAAGAGCATGGTGTATCTGTAGGGTTCGAAGCATAGAAAAAAATTCCTATGATGGGAACAACTATGTACCAAGATCTATCTACTAGATACAAACAACGGGCGGATGTATATCCGTAGAGAACATACCCTTGAAGATCGACAAAGCTTAACGAGTCCGAACTCGTGGTTGATGTAGACGATCTCTTGCTGATCTCAAGATCGAGAGGAAGTCCTTAGCACCGTAACTTAGCGGCGCATCCGTGCTCGCACACACGTCCGAGGCACCGAGCAACCTCTGCCTCCTTGCTCCAGTGATGCAACGGAAGCACATATCTTTCTTGCCGAATAGCCACCGGGAACATGTATCTCGCTAGTCCGAGACCATGGGGGATAAATTCTAGAGGGGGAGAGAGATCCTTCATGAGGAGGTGTGAGTGAGAAGTGAGGAGGGGTGCCTTTATAGGAGAGGGGGAACCCCAAGGGGGTGGCCCGCGCATGGGTGCTTCCCCTTGCCCTCCCCTCATTCATGTGGGTGGACACTCCACTCACAAAATCCTTTCAAATCCCTCCACTAAAAATCCCACTCAAACTTGTTATTAAATTTCCACCAAATTTAATGCAAACTCTCATTAAATAAAAATCATTTTATTTATTAAGAATTTTGTCAATTACTTTAATGACAAACATTCACATATAACCCCTTGCTAGTATTCCATTTCACATGCAAAAACACTTTCTGCAATGTCACCCAAAAACCTGTTTCGGTATCTAGTGAAATAAACTCATGCGCTTGTTATTCTTTCCGGCATGAAACTTTTGCTCCAATTGGATGTCGGTGTCTCTTAAGTGTGTCACCCTACGGTTTGCGAATAATGTGGACATGATCGAGACTCCTCTCGGATCAATAATCAGAAGCGGGATCTGGAGACCCATACTGACTCCCACACATTCAACGATGACTTTCTTGTGATCGTCGGAACCTTCTACGCTAGTATCTTAATCCTTTTGTTTCGTGATATATTACATGTCCGATATTCGATCATCGTTATCTCCATACCTAGTTTGATCTCGTTACTGACATGCACTCTTTTCTCGTTCCCGTGATATAACATTCTAGTGATCAAATCACTTGCTTGCAAGCTAATCAATGTGATATCACCGAGAGGGCCCAGAGTATATCTATTCGTCATCGGGATGAACAAATTCCACTCTCGATCCATGGGCCTCAACATAACACTTTATTAGTTCTGAACCCATCTTTATAATCACCCTGTTACGGTGTGACCTTTGATGTTATCAAGAAACTCTTACGGTGTTAGTGATTGACATGATCTCATGGTCTAAGGATTAGGATCACTTCGTAAGTTGTTATAGCAATATAAACTCAATGACTTTGATAGTAATGATATACTTCGGATGAATGTTCATCACACCATTACACTAATGTTGTGATCTCGTTATTAACAACATCCAATGTCTATGATCAGGAAACCTTGATCATCTTGTTAATCAACGAGCTAGTTTATGAGAGAGGCATAACTAGGAACTTTTTGTTTGTTTATTAAACACACATGTATTAACGTTTATGTATTAATACAATTATAGCATGCAAAATAAACAACTATCATATACATGGAATACACATAATAAACACTTTATTATTGCCTCTCAGGGCATATTCCCTTCAGTCTCCCACTTGCACTAGAGACAATAATTTAGTTACATAGTGATGAATCTAACACCCATGGAGTTCTGGTGTTGATCATGTTCTACTCTAGGGAGAGTTTTAGTCAAAGGATCTGCTACATTGAGATCTGTGTGTACTTTACAAATCTTTATATCTCTATCTTTGACATGCTCGCGGATGGAGTGAAACCGGCGCTTAATATGCTTGGAATTCTTGTGAGACCTTGGTTCTTTGGCATTGGCAATGGCACCATTGTTGTCACAATAGATCACCATTGGGTCCAATGCGCTTGCAACCACACCTAGTTTGGATATGAACTCCTTCATCCAAACCGCTTCCTGAGCCGCTTCCGAAGCAGCATCATATTCGGCCTCCGTTGTTGATCCCGCCACCACAGGTTGTTTGGAACCCCTCCAACTAACCACTCCGCCATTCATGAGAAATACGTATCTGGATTGAGACTTAGAGTCATCTGGATCGGTGTCAAAGCTAGCGTCAACATAACACTTAGCGACGAGCTCTTCTTCACCTCCGTACACAAGAAACATATCCTTAGTTCTTTGCAAGTACTTAAGGATATTCTTGACCACTATCCAGTGTTCCGAACCTGGATCCGATTGGTACCTACTAGTCAAACTAATAGCATGTGCCACATCCGGTCTTGTACATAGGATGGCGTACATTATAGAGCCTATGGCTGAAGCATAGGGGACTTTGTCCATTATCTCTCTTTCTTCCGCCGTAGCCGGACTTTTAGTCTTACTCAATGTCTTGCCTTGCAGCATAGGTAAGAACCCCTTCTTACTTCCGTACATTTTAAACTTCTTTAAAATCTTATCAAGGTATGTACTTTGCGATAGCCCTATTAGGCGTCTAGATCTATCTCTATAGATCTTTATGCCTAATATGTATGACGCTTCACCTAGGTCCTTCATTGAAAATTTGCTGTTTAGATAACTTTTAACACTGTTTAAATGATCTATATCATTTTTGATCAATAATATGCCATCCACATATAATATCAGAAATGCCACATTGCTCCCACTCACTTTCTTGTAAATACAAGCTTCTCCATAAGTTTGGACAAATCCAAACTGTTTGATCACCTCATCAAAGCGGAGATTCCAACTTCGTGATGCTTGCTTCTGTCCATAGATGGATCGCTGAAGTTTGCACACCTTGTTAGCATCCTTAGGATCGACAAAACCCTTTGGTTGTATCATATACAACTCTTCTTCAATATTACCATTGAGAAACGCGGTTTTAACATCCATCTGCCATATCTCATAATCGAAATATGCAGCAATTGCTAACATAATCCTAACTGACTTTAGAAACGCGACGGGAGAGAATGTCTCATCGTAGTCAACTCCTTGAATTTGTCGAAACCCCTTTGCGACAAGTCGAGCTTTATAGACGGTTACATTACCATCAGCATCAGTTTTTCTTTTGAAAATCCATTTATTCTCCACGGCCTTTCGGTCGTGAGGTAAGTCCACCAAGTTCCAAACTTGATTTTCATACATGGATTCCATCTCGGATTTCATGGCTTCTAACCATTTGTTGGAATCCGGGCTCATCATCGCTTCTTCATACGTCGCAGGGTCATCAATTTAATCAACCATGAAATTCATAACAGGGTTTCCGTAAAGCTCAGGAGCTGCACGCGTCCTGCTAGACCTGCGAGGTTCGGTAGTACTCTCTTTCGGAGTTTCATGATTATTATCATCCATTCCCTCTTCAACCGGTGAAGCCAACTCCGGAACGACTTTCGGCGCTGCGCTACTCGCCATACTTTGAAGAGAAGGTTCAATAACCTCTTCGAGTTCTACCTTCCAACTACTCACACCTTTCGCGAGAAACTCTTTTTCTAGAAAGGATCCATTCTTGGCAACAAAAACCTTGCCCTAGGATCTGTGATAGAAGGAATAACCAATAGTTTCCTTAGGGTATCCTATGAAGACGCATTTTTCCGCTTTGGGTTCGAGTTTATCCGGTTGAAGTTTCTTCACATAAACATCGCATCCCCAAACTTTAAGAAATGACACCTTAGGTTTGTTTCCAAACCACAATGCATATGGTGTATTTTCAACGGATTTAGATGGTGCCCGATTTAAAGTGAATGCAGCAGTTTCTAGTGCATAACCCCAAAATGACAACGGCAAGTCCATCAGAGACATCGTCGATCGAACCGTATCCAATAAAGTACGATTACGACGTTCAGACACACCATTTCGCTATGGTGTTCCGGCTGGTGTGAGTTGTGAAACAATTCCACACTCTTTCAGATGAGTGCTAAACTCGTAACTTAGATACTCTCCTCCACGGTCGGACTGTAGAAATCTGATCTTTCTATTACAATGATTTTCCACTTCACTCTGAAATTCCTTGAACTTTTCAAAGGTTTCAGACTTGTGTTTCATCAAGTAGGTATAACCGTATCTACTCAAATCATCCATGAAAGTAACAAAATAATGATATCCACCTCGCGCCGACACACTCATTGGACCACATACATCAGAATGTATGATTTCCAATAAATCTGTCGCCCGTTCCATTGAACAGAAAACGGCGTTCTAGTCATATTGCCCATAAGGCATGGCTCACATGTATCAAACGATTCAAAATCAAGTGATTCCAAAAGTCCATCTGAATGGAGCTTCTTCATGCATTTAATGCCAATATGACCTGGACGGCAGTGCCACATATATGCGGATATATCATCATTAAGCTTAATCCTTTTAGCATCAACATTATTTAATATGTGTGACATTATCATCGAGATCCAATAGAAATAAACCATTCATCATCGATGCATGACCATAAAAGATTTCATTCATGTAAATAGAACAACCATTGTTCTTGGATTTAAATGAATAACCACTTCGCATCAAACACGATCCGGATACAATGTTCATGCTCAGTGCTGGCACCAGATAACAATTATTCAACTTTATTACTAATCCCGACGGCATGTGGAGAGGTAGCGTTCCGACGGAGATCACATCAACACTTGATCCATTGCCGACACGCATCTTGACCTCATCCCTTGCTAGTGGTCGCTTGTTCCGCAGCCCCTGATTCGAGTTACAAATATTAGCAACTGAACCGGTATCAAATACCCAGGTGTTACTGCGAGCACTAGTCAAGTACACATCAATAACATGTATATCATATATACCTCTGTTTGCCTTGCCGGCTTCTTGTCTGCCAAATACTTGGGGCAGTTGCGCTTCCAGTGGCCAGTCCCCTTACAATAGTAGCACTCGGTATCAGACTTAGGGCCAACTCAGGGTTTCTTTTCAGGCACAGTAACTGGCTTGCCGCCCTTACTTGCCTTCCGTTTACCCTTCTTATCTTTCTTGAAACCATTGTTCTTATTGATCATCAACACTTTATGTTCCTTCTTGATCTCCACTTCTGTAGTTTTAAGCATTGACAGAAGCTCGGGGTGAGACTTCTTCATGCCTTGCATATTATAGTTTATCACGAAGCTCTTATAGCTAGGTGGCAGAGACTGCAGAACACGATGGATGCCTAAGTCAATGGGAATTGATATTCCCAAGGACACAAGCTTATCGGTGTAATCCAACATCTTGAGTACATGCTCACTTACGGAGCTGTGCTCTTCCATCATGCAGTTAAAGAACTCTGAAGTATTGTAGCTCTCTACAGCAGCATGTGTGTCGAAAATCATTTTCAACTCACCTATTGTATCAAATGCATTGCCGTTTTCGAAACGCTTTCGAAGTTCTGGCTCTAGCCCATACAATATGCCGCAATGAACTAAGTTGTGGTCCTCCTGACGAGTCTGATAGACATTCTTCTCCTTGTCAGGGGCATCATCAAAAAGTGGGGGGCCTAGCGGCGCTTCTAGCATATATTGCTTTTGTTCAGCAAAGAGGAGAATCCTCAAATTCATGGCCCATTCGGTAAAGTTTCTACCGTTCGTTGCAAGTTTCACTTTCTCCATGAACACATTGAAATTAAAAGCAGGTGGCGCCATCTACAACAGAATTTGTAAAGTTTAGACTAAGTTTATGATAGATCGAGTTCAACTAATCCACATTAAGAATGAAATCCCACTCAAAAACGGCATACCTCGTGCCTTTTTGGTGATTACATGAACCAAATCCACTACACCAAGTCTGATCATCACGTGAGACGGTGTAGCTTCAAAGGCAAGCATCAAATGAGCATCATATCTACTATATGACTCATGCTTAACCTTTCGGTCCGTGTTCCGAGGCCATGTCTGTACATGATAGGATCGCCAAGTAAGAACCTTAGTATTCACATGTGTAACTGTCTTACACCCGAGATATGGTCGTGGATCCAAGAACACCCGATCATCACGTGATGTCTTGGAGCGACGAAAACATAATCGGTGCATACTTAAGGAAAAGAACACATTCTTATCTTGATATTTAAATGAGGGATCATCTTATTATGCTAATAAAATGCCAAACAAGCAATATAAGATGCTATCAAACATCACATGTTTATAAGTGAAATGATATGGTTCCCGCATATGATCTCTATCATGTGCACCGTGGTATGATCACTATCATACCTCTATGTGTAAGGCCAAGGTCTATGGAACTTACAGGCTATGTGTGTTATAAGAGTATCATCTTATACTTCCACTTACAACATCACCATATCATTGTTGGAATTATGCCCTAGAGGCAATAATAAAGATGTTATTATTATAATTCTTGTTCATGATAAAGTTTATGTTCCATGCTAGAATTGTATTAAGCGGAAACTTTAATACTTGTGTGGTTTGTAAACAACACCGTGTCCCTAGTACGCCTCTATGGACTAGCTCATTGATCAATGATGGTTAAGGTTTCCTAACCATAGACATGAGTTGTCAATTGATAATGAGATCATATCATTGGGAGAATGATATGGTGGATAGACCCAAACAAAGCAGAGCAATTAGATCGTGTCATCGTGTTCGTCTTTGCGAAGATTTTCCTATGTCAAATATTGTATTCCTTAGACCATGAGATAATGCAAATCCCTGGTATCGGAAGAAAGCTTTGAGGTCATCAAACGTCATCCTATGAGAGGGTGATCATAAAGGTGTCTCTCAGGTGATCGGAAAGTATCTGTTGGGTTGTATGTATCGAGATGGAATTTGTCCCTCCCAAGTCGGAGAGATATACTTCGGGCCCACTCGGTAATCGATATCAACACCGCTTGCAAGCATGTGGTTAAGGAGTTAATCACAAAGTGATATCGGATTACGGAACGAGTAAAGTACTTGCTGTGAACGAGATTGAACTAGGTATGACGGTACCGACGATCGAATCTCGGGCAAGTAAAATATCGCGAGACGAAGGGAATATATATATGGGATTGATTGAATCCTGGCATCGTGGTTCATCCGATATGATCATCGATGAATGTGTGGGAGTCAATATGGGTGCCCAGACCCCGCTGTTGATTATTGATAGAAGATCATGTCTGCATATTCTCGAACCCGCAGGGTCACACACTTAACGTATCTCGACGCTAGGATAGATTGGATAATTTGTTTATGAATTTTTGTTCGGAGTCTCGGATGGGATCCGGGATATCACGAGAGGTTCCGGAATGGTCCGGAGAATAAGATTCATATAAGGCAGTGCAGTTTTTGGAGTTCGGAATTGTTCCGGGTTAATCGGTATTGTACCGGAAGCTTCTAGAACCTTCCGGAAGGGGACCAACGTGGCCCCACCTTCCGGGAGGGGGCATGGGCCTATGAGGGAGTGTCCTGGATGCATTGGGCCAGGGGCACAAGGCCCCATAGATTCTAGAGAGATTTGACTCGTTTAAATCTCGGGATAGAATTTTTAGATAAGGGAGAGTTTAAATCGTTTAAACTAGAGATAGGATTTCTAGATAAGGGAGAGTTTAAATTGTTTAAACTAGAGATAGGCTTGGAGGAGGGGCAAGGGCTGGCCGCCCCCCCTCTATATATATAGACGGGTGGTGCGCCCCCTCCCCCCCCCCACACACACACCTTCCTCCAAGCCCTAGCAGCCTTGCTACCTTCCTCTCTCCCTCCCGACTGTTTGTAGGCGAAGCCCTGCAGCAGAAATTCTCCACCATATACACCACGCCGTCGTGCTGTAGATCCAATCTATCTCTCCACCATACTCGCTGGTCCGAGGAAGGAGGAGACGTCGAGGTGCTGCACGTGTGCATCTCACGGAGGCACCGCCACTTGTGGTGCTAGATCGGATCGGATCGCGAGGAGGAGAAGCGAGTACGACTACATCACCCACGTTCTGACGAACGTTCCGCTGTGCGAATCTTCAAGGGTATGAAGATCTAATCCAATCTCTCTCGTTGTTTGCATCTCCTAGATTAGATCTTGGCTTTCCCTCTGTTCGCTCCGTAGAAAATTTTGATTTACTATGCCGCGAAACCCATCAGTGGTATCAGAGCTAGATCTATGTGTAGATGTGTTTCACGAGTAGAACGCAACATGGTTGTTGCGGGCGTTGATGTTTTCTGTTGCAAGCCTCTTGTTTGTGTTCTTCTTATGACGCGGGATAGTGAGATTGAAGCGGTCCAGGCCAACCTTACGCGACGTCGTTCGCGAGACCGGCTCCGCACTTGACGTGTGGCTTGTTCCACACATGCGGCTGGTGGATGTCAGTTTCTCTCACTATAGTTGTCATGGGATTAACACCGGAGTTTGGCAACCATAATATCACCGTTGTGGCTTTCCGTAGGTAAGAATCGTTCTTAGCATCTACTCCCATAAAGCCACGTAAAACATGCAACAACAAAGTAGAGGCGTCTAACTTGTTTTTGCAGGGAGTGTTTTCTGTGATATGGTATGGCCCAAGATGTGATGTGTATAATGTATGCGATGATCATGTTTTGTAATGTTTCACGACTTGCATGTCTATGAGTACACAACCGGCAGGAGCCATATGGTTGTCTTTATAATTGTGTATGACCTGCGAGTCAACTTCTTATACGCCATGTAATAGCTTTACTTTATCGCTAAGTAGTTAGAAATAGTTGTAGTTGCTATTCGTGGTGAAGGCAATCATGGTGGAGTGATGGAGATCATGCCGGAACGCACAAGATGGAGATCATTGCGCGAAGATTGGCTATACCATGTCACATAAAGTTATATGCATGTGATGTTTATCCTTTATGTATCTTATTATGCTTAGATCGCGACGGTAGCATTATAAGATGATTCCTCACTTAAAGATCAAGATAAAAACTGTGTTCTCCCCAAGTATGCACCGTTGCGAAAGTTCGTCGTGTCCAAGCATCACGTGATGATCGGGTGCTATAGACTCTACGCTCACATACAACGGGTGCAAGCCAGTTTTTGCACACGCGGAAATACTTGGGTCTAACTTGACGAGCCTAGCATGTACAGACATGGCCTCGGAACACAAGAACCGAAAGGTTAAGCATGAGTCATATGAATGATATGATCGACACTTCGTTGTCCACCATTGAAACCACATATCTTCTCGTGATGATCGGATTAGGTGTGGTGAATTTGGATCGTGTTCACTAAACAACTTGAGAGATGTTGAATTTAGTGGGAGTTCATCTAGTAATTTGATTAAGTTGAACTATTTATCATGAACATAGTCTAAGTTGTACTTGCAAATACTGTAGATCCAATGTCCAAGTCCAACTTCAACTTCAACGTTTTTGCTGAGAAACGAAAACTTAGAAACAATGGGTCTAACTTCACCAACTGGTTCCGCAATCTAAGAATCATTCTGTCTGGCGGACAAAAGGACTATGTCCTTGAGAAAGCGTTAGGTAACCCCCCTGCTGCAACTGCGTCGGCTGATGAGAAAGCTGTCTATCAGTCGCGCAAAGATGATTATGGTGTGATTAAGAGCACCATGTTGTTTGCTATGGAACCGGAGCTTCAAAATCGTTTTGAAACCTATCCCGGGCCCTTTGAGATTCTCGAGGAGCTGAAAACCATGTTTCAGACTCAAGCCCGTTCTGAGAGATATGAGATCTCTGAAAAGTTCTTTAACTGCAAGATGGAGGAAGGGAGTTCCGTTAGTGAGCACGCCATAAAGATGTCGGGCTACACTCAACGCCTTGAGCAACTGGAATGCACGATTCCAGAGGAGCTCAAGATTGACAGGGTTCTGCAATCACTCCCTCCCAGCTACAAAAGTTTTGTAGTGACTCATAATCAGATTGGTTCCACTGATACGATCACCGAGCTCTTCGCAAAGCTGAAGGCTCCGGAAGTGGACATCAAGAAGGATAATCATGTGTTGATGGTCAACAAGCCCTCCTTTAAGAAAGGTAAGGGAGCAAAGAAGCCCTTCAAGAAGGGCGGCGGCAAGCGCAATGCCCCTGTTGAGAAGAAGCTCAGGTCTGGTCCCAAGTCGGACACTGAGTGCTTCTATTGCAAGGACAAGGGTCACTGGAAGCGCAACTGTCCGAAGTACTTAGCGGACAAGAAGGCTGGCACCATCAAAGGTATATTTGATATACATGTTATTGATGTTTTCCTTACTAGCCCTCGTTGTAGTGCCTGGGTATTTGATACCGGTTCAGTTGCTAATATTTGTAACTCGAAACAGGAGCTACGGAATAGACGGCGGCTTGCAGGGATGAGGTGACGATGCGCGTTGGCAACGGATCAAGAGTTGATGTGATGGCCGTCGGCACGCTCTCCTTAGTTTTACCTTTGGGATTAGTTTTAAACCTTAATAAATGTTATTATGTGCCTGCGTTGAGCATGAACATCATTTCCGGATCGTGTTTATTGCAAGACGGTTATTCATTTAAATCGGAGAATAATGGTTGTTCTATTTATATGAGTAACATCTTTTATGGTCATGCACCTCTTGTGAATGGTTTATTTCTTCTAAATCTCGAAAGGGATGAAACACACATCCATAACATTGAGGCTAAGAGATGCAAAGTAGATAGTGATAATACTACTTATTTGTGGCACTGTCGTCTAGGTCATATTGGAGTAAAGCGCATGAAGAAACTCCATTCTGATGGACTTTTGGAGTCTCTTGATTTTGAATCATTTGACACATGCGAACCATGCCTCATGGGCAAGATGATCAAAACCCCGTTCTCCGGTATGATGGAGCGAGCAACGGACTTGTTGGAAATCATACATACCGATGTATGCGGACCGATGAGTGTTTCGACGCGCGGTGGATATCGCTATTTCCTCACTTTTACCGATGACTTAAGTAGATATGGGTATATCTATTTAATGAAACATAAATCTGAAACGTTTGAAAAGTTCAAAGAATTTCAGAATGAAGTGGAGAACCATCGTAACAGAAAGATTAAGTTTCTACGATCCGATCGTGGGGGCGAATATTTGAGTTATGATTTTCTCACGCATCTTAAAGCAAGCGGAATTGTTTCGCAACTCACGCCACCCGGAACACCATAGCGCAATGGTGTGTCTGAACGCCGGAATCGAACCCTATTAGATATGGTCCGATCGATGATGTCTCTTACTGATTTGCCGTTATCATTTTGGGGTTATGCATTAGAAACCGCTGCATTCACTTTAAATAGGGCTCCATCTAAATCCGTTGAGACGACATCGTATGAACTGTGGTTTGGTGCTAAACCTAAGTTGTCGTTTCTTAAAGTTTGGGGATGCGAAGCTTACGTCAAGAAGTTGATGCCGGACAAGCTCGAACCCAAAGCGGAGAAATGCGTCTTCATAGGATACCCTAAGGAAACTATTGGGTATACCTTCTATCACAGAACCGAAGGCAAAGTGTTTGTCGCAAAGAACGGTTCCTTTCTTGAGAAGGAGTTTCTCTCGAAAGAAGTGAGTGGGAGGAAAGTAGAGCTAGACGAGGTTATTGAACCTTCTCTTGAATTGGCGAGTAGCGCAGCACCTGAAATTGTTCCAGTGCCGCCCGCACCAACAATAGAGGAAGCTAATGACAAGGATCATGAAGCTTCGGACGATGCTGCTACTGAACGTCGCAGGTCGACAAGGTCGCGTGCCCCTCCTGAGTGGTACGGCAACCCTGTCTTGACTGTCTTGTTGGTAGAAGACAGTGAACCTACGAACTATGAGGAAGCGATGATGAGCCCAGACTCTGAGAAATGGCTGGAAGCCATGAAATCCGAATTGGGATCCATGAGCGAAAACCAAGTATGGACTTTGGTGGATCCTCCTAGCGACCGAAAGGCCGTTGAGTGCAAATGGATTTTCAAGAAGAAAACGGACGCGGATGGTAATGTTACCGTCTATAAAGCACGGCTTGTCGCAAAAGGTTTTCGACAAGTTCAAGGTGTTGACTACGATGAG
The DNA here is from genome assembly GCA_910589765.1 of Avena atlantica. Lineage (NCBI taxonomy): Eukaryota > Viridiplantae > Streptophyta > Magnoliopsida > Poales > Poaceae > Avena > Avena atlantica. Next base: position 483,952,542 of record OU342736.1, read on the forward strand.
ACTTTCTCTCCCGTAGCGATGTTTAAGTCCATTTGGATTTTATTAGCAATTGTTGCGTTTCATGATTATGAAATATGGCAGATGGATGTCAAGACTGCTTTCCTCAATGGCAACATTGATGAAGAGTTGTATATGATGCAACCTGAGGGTTTTGTCGATCCTAAGGATGCTAGTAAAGTATGCAAACTTCAGCGTTCCATTTATGGACTGAAGCAAGCATCTCGGAGTTGGAACCTTCGTTTTGATCAAGTGATCAAGAGCTTTGGATTTGTTCCAAATTGCTACGAAGCTTGCATCTACAAGAAAGTGAGTGGGAGCTCGGTGACGTTTCTGGTACTGTATGTGGATGACATATTGATTATCGGAAATGACATCAACATGCTTAACGATGTGAAGAGTTTTTTGAACAAGTGTTTTTCAATGAAAGACCTAGGTGAAGCTGCTTATATATTGGGCATCAAGATCTATAGAGATAGACAAAGACGCCTGATAGCTTTAAGCCAAAGTACATACCTAGACAAAGTTCTGAAAAGGTTCAGAATGGATAAGGCAAAGAAAGGTTCAGTGCCTATGTTGTCAGGTAAGATATTGAGCAAGGCTCAGTGTCCAGCTATGGTAAATGATAGAGAAGCTATGAGCAAAGTGCTTATGCCTCGGCCATAGGTTCCATCATGTATGCCATGCTGTGTACTAGACCGGATGTGTCCAATGCTCTTAGTTTGACGAGCAGATATCAAAGTGATCCAGGAGTGGAACACTGGACAGCCGTGAAGAACATCCTAAAGTACCTAAATAGAACTAAAGAAATGTTCTTAGTCTATGGGGTGATGAACAGCTTGTCGTAAAAGGTTACGTCGATGCTAGTTTCGACACCGACAAGGATGATTCTAAATCTCAGACAGGATACGTTTATATTTTGAATGGAGGAGGTGTGAGCTGGAGAAGCTGCAAGCAAAGCGTGATCGCGGGATCTACAGTAGAAGCGGAATACATGGCTGCTGTAGAAGCGTCAAGTGAAGGAGTTTGGATCAGAAACTTCATCACTGAGCTTGGCGTGGTTCCAAGTGCATTGGACCCACTGGAGATATTGTGTGACAACACTGGCGCCATAGCACTCGCTAAGGAACCAAGATATCATCCAAAGACCAAGCATATCAACCGCAAGTTTCATATAATCCGAGATTATATAGCAGATGGAGATCTGAAGATTAGCAAAGTACATACGGATCTGAATGTCGCAGATCCATTGACTAAACCTCTTCCACGTGTAAAACATGATCAACACCTCAGTGCCATGGGTGTGAGATTGTTGTCAGATGTAAACTAGATTATTGACTCTAGTGCAAGTGGGAGACTGTTGGAATTATGCCCTAGAGGCAATAATAAAGATGTTATTATTATAATTCTTGTTCATGATAAAGTTTATGTTCCATGCTAGAATTGTATTAAGCGGAAACTTTAATACTTGTGTGGTTTGTAAACAACACCGTGTCCCTAGTACGTCTCTATGGACTAGCTCATTGATCAATGATGGTTAAGGTTTCCTAACCATAGACATGAGTTGTCAATTGATAATGAGATCATATCATTGGGAGAATGATATGGTGGATAGACCCAAACAAAGCAGAGCAATTAGATCGTGTCATCGTGTTCGTCTTTGCGAAGCTTTTCCTATGTCAAATATTGTATTCCTTAGACCATGAGATAAAGCAACTCCCTGGTATCGGAAGAAAGCTTTGAGGTCATCAAACGTCATCCTACGAGAGGGTGATCATAAAGGTGTCTCTCAGGTGATCGGAAAGTATCTGTTGGGTTGTATGTATCGAGATGGAATTTGTCCCTCCCAAGTCGGAGAGATATACTTCGGGCCCACTCGGTAATCGATATCAACACCGCTTGCAAGCATGTGGTTAAGGAGTTAATCACAAAGTGATATCGGATTACGGAACGAGTAAAGTACTTGCTGTGAACGAGATTGAACTAGGTATGACGGTACCGACGATCGAATCTCGGGCAAGTAAAATATCGCGAGACGAAGGGAATATATATATGGGATTGATTGAATCCTGGCATCGTGGTTCATCCGATATGATCATCGATGAATGTGTGGGAGTCAATATGGGTGCCCAGACCCCGCTGTTGATTATTGATAGAAGATCATGTCTGCATATTCTCGAACCCGCAGGGTCACACACTTAACGTATCTCGATGCTAGGATAGATTGGATAATTGGTTTATGAATTTTTGTTCGGAGTCTCGGATGGGATCCGGGATATCACGAGAGGTTCCGGAATGGTCCGGAGAATAAGATTCATATAAGGCAGTGCAGTTTTTGGAGTTCGGAATTGTTCCGGGTTAATCGGTATTGTACCGGAAGCTTCTAGAACCTTCCGGAAGGGGACCAACGTGGCCCCACCTTCCGGGAGGGGGCATGGGCCTATGAGGGAGTGTCCTGGCCGCATTGGGCCAGGGGCACAAGGCCCCATAGGGCCCAGCCGATTCTAGAGAGATTTGACTCGTTTAAATCTCGGGATAGAATTTCTAGATAAGGGAGAGTTTAAATCGTTTAAACTAGAGATAGGATTTCTAGATAAGGGAGAGTTTAAATTGTTTAAACTAGAGATAGGCTTGGAGGAGGGGCAAGGGCTGGCCGCCCCCCCTCTATATATATAGAGGGGTGGTGCGCCCCCTCCCCCCCACACACCTTCCTCCAAGCCCTAGCAGCCCTTCTACCTTCCTCTCTCCCTCCCGACTGTTTGTAGGCGAAGCCCTGCAGCAGAAATTCTCCACCATATACACCACGCCGTCGTGCTGTAGATCCAATCTATCTCTCCACCATACTCGCTGGTCCGAGGAAGGAGGAGACGTCGAGGTGCTGCACGTGTGCATCTCACGGAGGCACCGCCACTTGTGGTGCTAGATCGGATCGGATCGCGAGGAGGAGAAGCGAGTACGACTACATCACCCACGTTCCGACGAACGTTCCGCTGTGCGAATCTTCAAGGGTATGAAGATATAATCCAATCTCTCTCGTTGTTTGCATCTCCTAGATTAGATCTTGGCTTTCCCTCTGTTCGCTCCGTAGAAAATTTTGATTTACTATGCCGCGAAACCCTTCAATCATAACACTAGCCCAGCAACAATCTAAACAAGACGCCTCTAATTTATCCATTGCAAGTTTTATGTGGCTTAGGGCTTTCGAAGATAGAACCGTTCATACCTACGAACATGAACCACAACGAGGATAACCAAATTGTTGACAACTCGTTGCAAATTAGATATTGACTATAGTAGGAGAGACAGACGCCCGCTAGCCACTTATGCAAACTAGTTGCATGTCAATCGTGGAACAGGTCTCAAGTTTGAGGACATGTAAAGTTTGTCCGGGCCGCTTCATCCCACTATGCCACCAATATCCAAAATACAACTAAGAAGCAATAACATGATCATCATCGCCCACATACTCATATGTGTACTACCCGTGTAAAGCATATACGCATAGATCAGGCTCTGATACCACTGTAGGGTTCGCAGCATAGAAAACAAAATTTTCCTACGATGGGAACAACTATGTACCAAGATCTATCTACTAGATACAAAGAACAGGCGGATGTATATCCATAGATAACATACCCTTGAAGATCAACAAAGCTTAACAAGTCCGAACTCGTGGTTGATGTAGATGATCTCTTGCCGGTCTCAAGATCGAGAGGAAGTCCTTAGCACCGCAACTTAGCGGCGCATCCGTGCTCGCACACACGTCCGAGGCACCGAGCAACCTCTGCCTCCTTGCTCCAGTGATGTAGCGGAAGCACAACTCTTTCTTGCTGAATAGCCACCGGGAACATGTATCTCGCTAGTCCGAGACCATGGGGGATAAATTCTAGAGGGGGAGAGAGATCCTTCACGAGGAGGTGTGAGTGAGAAGTGAGGAGGGGGTGCCTTTTATAGGAGAGGGCGGCACCCCAAGGGGGTGGCCCGCGCATGGGGGCTGCCCCCTTGCCCTCCCCTCATTCAGGTGGGTGGACACTCCACTCAAAAAATCCTTTCAAATCCCTCCACTCAAAATCCAACTCAAACTTGCTATTAAATTTCCACCAAATTTAATGCAAACTCTCATTAAATAAAACTCCTTTTATTTAATCAAAATTTTGTCAATTACTTTAATGACAAACATTCACATATAACCCCTTGCTATTCCATTCCACATGCAAAAATACTTTCTGCAATTTCACCCGAAAACCTGTTTCGGTATCTAGTGAAATAAATTCATGCACTTGTTATTCTTTCCGGCATGAAACTTTTGCTCCAATTGGATGTCGTTGTCTCTTAAGTGTGTCATCCTACGGTTCGCGAATAATGTGGACATGATCGAGACTCCTCTCGGATCAATAATCAGAAGCGGGATCTGGAGACCCATACTGACTCCCACACATTCAACGATGACTTTCTTGTGATCGTCGGAACCTTCTACGCTAGTATCTTAATCCTTTTGTTTCGCGATATATTACATGTCCGAGATTCGATCATCGTTATCTCCATACCTAGTTTGATCTCTTTACTGACATGCACTCTTTTCTCGTTCCCGTGATATAACATTATAGTGATCAAATCACTTGCTTGCAAGCTAATCAATGTGATATCATCGAGAGGGCCCAGAGTATACCTATCCGTCATTGGGATGAACAAATTCCACTCTCGATACATGGGCCTCAACACAACACTTTATTAGTTCTGAACCCATCTTTATTATCACCCTGTTACGGTGCGACGTTTGATGTTATCAAGAAACTCTTACGGTATTAGTGATTGACATGATCTCATGGTCTAAGGATTAGGATCACTTCGTAAGTTGTTATAGCAATATAAACTCAATGACTTTGATCGTAATACTATACTTCGGATGAATGTTCATCACACCATTACACTAATGTTGTGATCTCGTTATTAACAACATCCAATGTCTATGATCAGGAAACCTTGATCATCTTGTTAATCAACGAGCTAATGAGAGAGGCATAACTAGAAACTTTCTGTTTGTTTATTAAACACACATGTATTAACATTTCCGTATTAATTCAATTATAGCATGCAAAATAAACATCTATCATATACTTGGAATACACATAATAAACACTTTATTATTGCCTCTCAGGGCATATTCCCTTCAGTCTCCCACTTGCACTAGACACAATAATCTAGTTACATAGTGATGAATCTAACACCCATGGAGTTCTGGTGTTGATCATGTTTTGCTTTAGGGAGAGTTTTAGTCAACGGATCTGCTACATTGAGATTTGTGTGTACTTTACAAATCTTTATATCTCCATCCTTGACATGCTCGCGGATGGAGTGAAACCGGCGCTTAATATGCTTGGAATTCTTGTGAGACCTTGGTTCTTTGGCATTGGCAATGGCACCATTGTTGTCACAATAGAACACCATTGGGTCCAACGCTTGCAACCACACCTAGTTCGGATATGAACTCCTTCAACCAAACCGCTTCCTGAGCCGCTTCCGAAGCACCAACATATTCGGCCTCCGTTGTTGATCCCGCCACCACAAGTTGTTTGGAACTCCTCCAACTAACCGTTCCGCCATTCATGAGAAATACGTATCCGGATTGAGACTTAGAGTCATCCGGATTGGTGTCAAAGCTAGCGTCTACATAACACTTAGCGACGAGCTCTTCTTCACCTCCGTACACAAGAAACATATCCTTAGTTCTTTGCAAGTATTTAAGGATATCCTTGACCATTAACTAGTGTTCCGAACCTGGATCCGATTGGTACCTACTAGTCAAACTAGTAGCATGTGCCACATCCGGTCTTGTACATAGCATGGCGTACATTATAGAGCCTACGGCTGAAGCATAGGGTACTTTGTCCATTATCTCTCTTTCTTCCGTCATAGCCGGACTTTGAGTCTTACTCAATGTCTTGCCTTGCAACATAGGTAAGAACCCCTTCTTACTTCCGTCCATTTTAAACTTCTTTAAAACCTTATCAAGGTATGTACTTTGCGATAGCCTATTAGGCGTCTAGATCTATCTCTATAGATCTTTATGCCTAATATGTATGACGCTTCACCTAGGTCCTTCATTGAAAATTTGCTATTTAGATAAATTTTAACACTGTTTAAAAGATCTATATCATTTCCGATCAATAATATGTCATCCACATATAATATCAGAAATGCCACATTGCTCCCACTCACTTTCTTGTAAATACAAGCTTCTCCATAAGTTTGGACAAATCCAAACTCTTTGATCACCTCAAGCGGAGATTCCAACTTCGTGATGCTTGCTTCAGTCCATAGATGGATCGCTGAAGTTTGCACACCTTGTTAGCATCCTTAGGATCGACAAAACCTTTTGGTTGTATCATATACAACTCTTCTTCAATATTACCATTGAGAAACGCAGTTTTGACATCCATCTGCCATATCTCATAATCGAAATATGCAGCAATTGCTAACATAATCCTAACTGACTTTAGCATCGCTACGGGAGAGAATGTCTCGTCGTGGTTAACTCCTTAAATTTGTCGAAACCCCTTTGCGACAAGTCGAGCTTTATAGGCAGTTACATTACCATCAGCATCAGTTTTCCTTTTGAAAATCCATTTATTCTCCCCGGCCTTTCGGTCGTGAGGTAAGTCCACCAAGTTCCAAACTTGATTTTCATACATGGATTCCATCTCGGATTTCATGGCTTCTAACCATTTGTTGGAATTCGGGCTCATCATCGCTTCTTCATACGTCATAGGGTCATCAATTTCATCAACCATAAAGCTTCGTTGGTTGTTATTATCATGGGGCATGTTCTCGTTTTATGGTACTGACGGAGAAAGTCATGGAGACCGAGATCTGGGGACAGACAATGGTGGTTCGAGTCTGGGTGGTGATGAGGAATTGGCTAGGTGACTTGTGAATTGGAGCAGTGGCATGCAAGTGGGGTGACTGCATAGGAGAGGTTCATGGTCCTACCTCTCAGGATGAAAACCTAGGGTTTGGATTTAATTGGTTGTGCCTGGCAATGCCTTGTTGAAGGTATTGTTTTGAGTGCGCGTACTTTCTTCAGGATGAAAACCTAGATCTTTAATCGGACGATGACGGTGTTTGTGCACTGTTTCCTTCTTGGAGGCGTTGTTTTTGGAGAAGCTGGACTTCTGGTGTTGTCTTGGTGGTGGTAGTACTGCTGTTTCAATGAATGAGTCACTGTAGCGGGACTTTTCTTTTTTGTAATTCTTCTTTGTTTTTTTTGCTGTGTGCATCCGTGTGGCCGCTAGGGCAATGCGTTGTTGTAGAGGCTGCGTGTGATTGGTATCATCTGATATTAATATATGCTCCTTTCCACACACAAAAAAAACTCTTGTAGAGCTATTTTCCTTCGGTTTTGGAGAAGTCTTCCACCTTTTCTTCCTGTTGTTTTCTGGCTAAATCTTGTCTCATGGGTATAAGTGGTTTCAAACTGGGCTTATATCTTGATGCTGCTTTTGGAATGTTTTGGCTTGCTCCTTCCCTCTCATGCCCAAGTCATCTGTCTTTAGGCATCCTACCCTGAGTGGCTTCTAGAATCGTCATATAACACGACTCGCATCCCAATAACCTGCTTCTTGAATGACTTTTGCCAAACTTACGACTTTCGTTGTCAAGTCCATGTTTTGGCTAAAAATGGGTGTCGATAGGTTCAAATCGAGTAGTCGCCTTTTTTCTCCATTGACGTTCTATGAACAAAAATGAATTTCTGAATTAAATGGAGAATCCAAGATCTTTTATCTTTTCTACCTTACAATTTTGCTAGATATAAAACAATAAAATAAATAATATATACAAAAATATAGATTTTGATAAATTTGGATTTTTGTGGTACTTTAGTTAACAGAAAAAATCCTTTCGCTGGATAAGGGGTCGATGTATCCAGGATTGTATCAATGCAGTGGATTGTGAATCCACCATGAGCGGTTCAATTCTCGTCGTTTTGTCCATCGCATAATTGCAAATTCCAAAAATGCAATTTCCCCCCTCATGTTAGGCATGCCCATAGGACAATCTTGTGTTGCATACTTGTCTATGACAACTGTCGTTTAGGCTCTTCGTGATTTGTATTAAACCTTTTTACTTTTTGATAATTTATGTTGTCACTGATATGTTCTTTAATGTACATTATTTGTACACCATTTTAAATGTTATTTCCAGGTATAATTTTAAAAATTAACAATTCAAACAGGTCATGCATATTAAGGTACAATATTTTATATGTCATGATATTTTCATTAATAAATATATTTTTGGTACTAGACTTAAATTGCATTTTTTTCTCACAAAGCATATTTTACTATTTAATTGGAGTGTTTAAAACAACTATTGTCGCAATGGATTTCACTATAAATCTTAGGAAATCGATATCATCATGTTTGATGTGTGATATTTACAGAACTTGATAGAGGTGTCTTAGAATGTATGAATCCAGTAAATAAATTAGTAGAGGTTTCTAGAGACAAGAGTACATATGTGGAAATTAAATAGGTAAATCAAGATTGTATAAAGTGTCAAGTACTACTTGGTCCTCGAATCCCATCTTCAACTCTTTGGTTGGTGGGGCCGCAAAGGTGGGTATAGTTTGCCATGTGAAAATATAGCGTTGTTCACTTGAATTTACATTCATGGTTTCTAATCTTTGCACCACTTATGGAGATATAAAGTGACTTGGGCTACTCCAACTCAGCTCGAAACAAATTTGATCCACCTGAAACCAACCCCCTTAGGTAGTGCTTTTATTTAACGGCTTGTTTCAATAAACATATAGTACAACAAAAATAGACATACAACCCCTGCTATATTTCTTGAACCACCTATATATCTCGTACAACACGTTTATGTACCTTGTGGTAGTATGGACTAGCATCTTAAGATAAAAAGGACCCTTCAGTGGCGGGATGCCTTTATTTTTTGGATTATGGCCGGTCGCAGGGGCGGAGCCAGGATTCGAGGACCATTGCAGAACCTTTGGCACACAAATATACATCAATTCGTAAGTATAATATCCGCGTTGACGGATCAAATTCTGGTAACATAGGCTTTGCATTTCAAACAATGCCACATTCTACTATTTTTTAGCTATAGGTCCACCAGACTTGTGGAACAAATCCAAAAGCTAACCACGTGTGGTATTTTTTGCTGCAGTTTGTTCCCAAATCATACTATCTATTAGGGCGTCTCCAATGTTTATTTTCAAAAGAGGCCATAAGCTGGGCCCAGCACTTGTGAAATAGCAGACTAAAACCAACGCAGTGTATAAATTGAGTTAAACTTTAAGGTGGAGCCCACGGGCCAGTTTTTTTCCTTTTCTACCGAACCACATTTTCCCTATGGCCGCGCGAGACATATCAAGAAAATCGCCAATCGTACCAGGTTCGGCTCGGAGCGAGGACCACGATGGCGACGGTCATGGCCGGCGTGCGGCGCTCTTGGCGACCCTCGGACCGTGCGTCTCCGCGCTAACTGGTCGTAGGCGGCCGCGCTGGAACTTCACGCCGCGGTGGCCGGCGTCGAGGTTGTCGGAATCGGCCGCGATCTGGTCGTAGGCGGCCGTGCTGAAACTTCACGCCGCGGTGGCCGACGTCGAGGTTGTCGGAATCGGCCGCATGGGCAAAGCTGCTGTGCGTGGCGGCCGTCCTCACGGATGTTGGTCTGGGCCACCTCCGCACCGGAGTCCAAGCTTCTCGTCACGGTCATCTCTCTGTGAGTAACTAACTAATCATGTGTGTCTTGAGCTGAAGAAAAATTGCCGCACTGCAGTGTTGTTGTCTTTGGGCTTGTATTGAGATGAAATGGATAAATCTGAAAGTGAACTGTATGTTGTGTTTGCAATTTTATTCAGACGAAATTGATAAAATTAGTACATATAGATAAACTTTCTGAAGAAAGATTAAGAACTTACATTGCACATAAAATAGTACATATGTATTACAAACTGGTTCAAATGATGGAGAAATGAACTATAAATTAAAAAGTTAAACAAATCTTGAACTAGATAATACTAATCTTGGTCTTGTTCGTCGTTGAATTGTTGCCAAATATGTTGTACTAGATCTTACTTCAGTTGTCGATGCATCGGTCGATCGTGGATACGAGTGTTCACTTCAAGAACAGTTGCGAAATCATGGATTGGACCATGGGCATAGCCTTCAATTTGTTCAGAACTCCCTTGGTCATATGTGTAATCTTGGTTTATGTCATTTTCTTCTCTCTCATCTTCATTTATCATGTTATGCATAATAATACAACCATACATAATATCAGCAAGATCTTCCCTGTGCCACATACGCACAGGTGTGCGTACTATGGCCCAACTTTTTTGCAAAACCCCAAACGAGCGCTCTACATCTTTTCTACAAGCCTCTTGCTTCTGTGCGAACAACTTAGCCTCAGGAGTCTGGGGTAGTGGGGTTGTTTTGACAAATGTTGCCCACTCCGGATAAATGCCATCCGCTAGGTAGTATTCCATATTATATTCTCTCCCATTTACATGAAATTGGACTGTCGGGGCTCTTCCTTGTAGCAATTTTGTGAATAAGTTAGACTGGTTCAACACATTGAGATCATTGTTTGAACCAGCTACACCAAAAAAGGCATGCCAGATCCAAAGGTCCGCTGAGGCTACTGCTTCTAACATGATTGTTGGACCTGCTTTATCACCACGTTGAAATTGTCCCCTCCATCCTACTGGACACATTTCCCATTGCCAGTGCATGCAGTCCACACTACCTAACATCCCTGGAAATCCACGTGCCTCCCCTTCTTAAAGCAAACGCTGAATATCATCACTATTAGGCCTTCAGAGATATTGCTGACCAAATATGTGTCTAATACCTTGAACAAAGTTGAGCATGCACTCTATAGTTGTGCTGTCTGGAATCCCAAAAGATTCGTCCATAAGGTCGGCAGATGTTCCATAGGCCAACATTCAGAGTGCGGCTGTGCATTTCATTATTGGGGATAGACCGACCTTGCCAAAGGCATCTCTCCTTAGACAAAACTATGGGGACCATTGACCAAGGGCTTGAACAATGTGTGAAAATAGATTCTTTCTCATGCGGTACCTTCTATGAAACTGATAATCGGTGAACAATGAATTTTCAGAGAAGTAGAGACCAAACAATCGATTATGGTCACCTTCATGATCTCTGTCCATGTACCTCCGTGTGTAGCTCCTTCGCTGATTAGGTAAACCATTTATCTCTGCATCTAGTTGAGCTTCAAGATGAGCTTCAAGATTAGCTTCAAGATGAGCTTCAAGATGATTCTCCATTGGATCTTCCATCATCTCTTCAAGGTAATCATTGCCAATGGTGCCATCTGAATGGTTGCTCTCTTCTTGGGACACCTGAGAAATTTCTATGAAGAGGAGTAAGTTGGTATGTTGGATGTATTGCAATCTGAACTGCTTCTTGTATATATAGATGGAAATTAGCAACAACTAGTTTTCTAACAGCTATATTCCAACAGCTCTTTCTGCTGCTGTCAGTTTTCCAACTTGGTTGTTTCCCAACAGCTCTTTTTGCACCAACTTTTATAACAGCTAGATTCTTTGGATGCCTTTAGCATGCAATAATTGAATATGTTTACTAATAATATATATTACAAGATACTTAAAGATACATTGACATTACAAGAAACTAAAAGATACATTGGCATTATAGGATACTAAAAGATACATTGGCATTGATACTGAGAGGTACAACCTAACTAAATAATTCTAGTTGAAGATGCTCCAAGACCTGATTATGTCGTGCCAGCCTTGCCACATCGAAATCTGAAGTATCTTTCTCCATCAAATCTAAGTACCTTTCCATCTTGCGCATACGTGTCTTCTCTTTTGATGCTTCTGCTACTGCAACTTGCGCTTGTGCTTTCTTTGACATAGCTTCGTGATATAGCCTCATGTTTTCACATGGATCTTTGACCAACTCTTTATCTTTTCCTTTGTGTCTTGCTTTTGCTGCCTTTTGTCCCTCGGGACGCTTTTCCCGGGTAAGATCTGCGTCTTCTCCTTCTTGGTTGCTTGATGACGTGTATGCTCCTGCTTCTGAAATTTTTGTCCTCTTACTGTTATCACCTTGTTTACCTTTGCTCAAATACATTCTGCGCCATTTAGGTTTATCCTTGACCAGCTCCCACAAATACTCCATTGTGAATGCTTTATTCTTGTTTTCACTTTTGTACCACTCACGGGTTTTGCTCATTAGCATCTTATCGCATTACCCACTACTATAAGTGCTCTTTGCTCGCTCATAAATCACATGGAATGCTGTAACAATCTTGTTCATAGTACTCCAATGGGTCTTGCATTGCTTTTGAGTCCTTACTAATCCATTTGCTGGCCTATTCTTGTTAAATTCTTCAGCAGCGCTTGCCCAGTAGAATTCTGATTTCTTTGCATTTCCACTAATACAATCATTGGAATGGGCTAACCATGCGCTTGCAAGCCGCAGATTCTCTTCATCATTCCAGTTGAGGCGCACTGATCTCCTTTCATCTTCCTCTGGACTACTAGCATTTGACTCTACATTTTGTGTAGATTGCTCTTCTAAGCTTGTGCGGGGAGGGACTAAGCCTTGTCCTTGCGAGGATGCACTGCCAAAATCTCGGATCAAAGGCGGCACAGGATACCCATTGGGTGATGCATGAATACCTGCAGCTCGACCCACTCCACTTGGTGAGTTCACAAAATCTTGTTGTTGCATACCTTGAAAGCTTGTTCGCAGACCATGTTGCTGGTATTTGTTTCAAAACCCAAATGGGTGAAGATTTTGAAAGAAATGAGAGGGTGGGCTGTCTTGGGAGTACTGAGATTGTGGCATCCCATATGGAGGTGGTGAATAGCCTGTGGAGCTAGAGTAGTTGTGAGAATAGCTCTGGGGATATTGAGATACTGGGATATTTACATGTTCTGATTGTTGATGTGGATTTGGGGAGTTTTGTCTCATGTGGTTTGGGAAGCTTATGTCTCGTCCATCCATGGCAATAGCAGATAATTCAAATGCTCTCAAGAACTTGTGATTTACTATGTGTTCATTATCCTTTTTATAGGCAATATTGTAGATGGTGTGAAGAAGAGATTGAAGAAGGTAACAGTCTGTTTGCTACCTTGGAGAAGCTGGAGATAACCAAAAATCCATTTTCTACAGGAGAGAAGCTGAAGGCAACGGTTATTTTGGCAACGGTCACATGTGAATAGTGCAGAGCAAGTCAGAGGAACAGTGGTTTTATTATTTTCTATTTCCTTGTGGCCGGGCTACACCGGTATGACCCGGTCTTAAGTATTTTTCCTTATGGCCAACTCTCACAATGTGTAAGGTCGACCTTAAGGCCACGTTTTCTCTTATGGGCCGGTCTTAAATCCACATTGGAGACGCCCTTACTGCCTTTGTAGAATTTCTTTGAAAACAAATAAATTTTACATTCAGTTGAACGTTTTACTTGTGCAATTCCATATCAAAAGACAAGGCACTATATAATTTATCACAAATCTACAAAATAGTAACTTAGTTGTACCTGAACATGCTGTCTTCGACAGATGGAACATAATTTATCACAGATGGTTGGAATGGCACCTTCTTTTCTTAATTTTTATTGCTTTCCTCTGAACTATGATGCGCCAAGAGACTTCCCGGACTACCGGCTCCGTTTTCCAAACATCTTTGTAGAAGGGTACTCCATATGGCATACGTGTGCTCCTTGCCTGAAACGAGCTATAGCTTCAGTTCGCGACCACTGATCGTATGTTTCCGGACGTGAAGGCGGCTTTATCGATTGTGCAGGGTGAGCGATGACTTGGAAGAGCAACCGTTGTTTTCCATCATCCCACGCGCTTCTTTTTGGACGTGTTTCGTTGCCCGTGCCTTTTACTCGTACCTAAAGGTCATGGCTTTACCGAAGCTGCGCGCGGCAATGCAACCTCTCGTGTCAAAAGGGTCATTCGTTTGATTCCTTGTATTCTCATTTCTCTAGGGGTTGAGAAGCCAAACCCCGGTTATTTGGTTCCATGTATTCTAGGATTTCAGCAAATCGATGCATGTTTGAATAGCTGCATTGTCCCTGCTAGTCTTACCTCCTGGATAGTGAGATGAGCTTATCCAACATCATCAAGACAGAGAATATAGTTCATAAAAGTGCAATTCATAGAACTACTAGCTTATATTAACACTGGTTTGACATAATAAGTCGTGGCATGTGTGCTGCAGCACGAGTTCACGAGCAACTTACCATGATGCAACACTAGTTCATCACATACAGAGGGGTTATAACTGAATACCACCTCCCAAAATATACAGACCAAAGTTCAGGGGTCACCGCAACCATAGTTCATCGGCCTAGCTACTCCCAAAATACACATCACAGCCATCATCATCAACACCGCTACCAACACCTCCTCGAACAGCTCAGTCTATTTCTCAGAGGTACTGCATGTTCAGGAAGGCCGTTGTGGCATCCCGCAAAACCACTACTAGAAAATCGCGTTGATTTTGTGCATTGCATCATCATGACCGCATGCTCATGTCATCATGCCACATTGCATTTGAGCTTCGTCATCATCTTGCATTTGCTTGCATAAAACTATTTGCGGAAAACCTGTTTTTGTTTTCTAAACGCCCCGTCTTTGTCAAACGCAAAACCCGGGACACCGGAGTATTTTGTTTTGTTTGCTATCGGTTTGCAAAAGTCTGTTTGAAATAAATAAAATATTTAATTATTTTTAGTGGGTCAGTCGAACGGGCCGATTCGACCCAGTCGACCACCCCCGGTATAAATCGGTCCACCTAAACCAGCCCCCTCTAATTCCTAAAACTACCCAAATCTATCCTACCCACCAACCGCAGCGTGCCACCTTACCCTCCCCCAATTTCCTACCCACCCCGCCACCTCACCAATCAGCCTACCCAAAAATCCTTTTTCTACCCAGTCCTATTCTACCCACCCCTCCTCCACCTCACCCGGACCAATCCCTGGCTGCCACCTCACCTCTATCCCTCCTCCCCACCACTTATCTGCTGCCACCTCACCCCTCTCCCCATCTCTCTCACCTCACTCCCCTCCTCCCTGGCCCCACGCGCACCCCACACGCCACCGACCCAGCATCCCCACCCCGGCCCCGCTCCCTGACCCCACTCCCCCTGGCCCACCTCCTACTCCTCTCTCCTCCCTCCCCGCTCGCCCGCTCCTCTCTTCCCCCACGTCGCTCCCTCCCTCCTCTCTGCTTGCTCCCTCCCCCTCCCATGGCTTCGCCGCCAGGCCCCTTCGCCACCGCCTCGCCTCCTCCGTTCCCCTCCGCACCTCCTCGCCGGTCCACCTTCCTCTTCCCCCACGGCGCCGGCCTCATCCTCCTCCCTGCCTCCGGCCGGTTCCGCGCCACCGCCTCCTCCCGCCGCTCCGCCCCTCCCTGACGCGCGGCCGCGCCCGCCCGCGTCCGCTCCCCTCTTCCTCCCCTCCGGCGCTCCGCTCGCTCCCTCCTCCGGCCGAGCCCGGCCTCGCTCACCCTCTCCTCAACCGCCACCGCCCCGACCTCTCCCGCGTCTGCCTGCGTGCGGCTCGCCCTCATCTCCTCCGGCCGCGCCTCCCCGCCCCGCGGACCCGCTCGCCCTCGCCGGCCCGAGCCACCGACCTCGCCGGCCTCCCGCGCGTCCTCGGAACCCGAGCTCCTCGCCGTCCTGCGCGCCTCCCCGGCGAGCCCCGTCGGCCCCGCGCCGCCCGCGTCAGCCTGTCGCCGCCGGAGACCCTCCGTCCAGCCGCCGCCAGTGTAGTGCTCGTTGTACCTGCCTATGCGCCTCCGCGTCGAAGCTCCTGTTCGACCCAGTCACCGCCGCGGACAGCATGGCCTCCGGATGTTGCGGCGCCCGTACACATGTGCATGTCGCTGTATATGTTTGTTAGGTCCCGTGGCATACCGTGAGCCTTTGGTCTGTCGCTCCGCGACCCGTTCGACCATCTGTGCAAGAACCACAAGATCTTCGTCAGGGAGCCTCCAGACCACCACCGAGAATCTGCGGTAACCGGAGGTCGTCACCGGACCAGAACATCAAGAGCTGCGCGGAACGCCAAGATCGCATTTTCGGGCCAGAAACCTTGATGACCCCGGACCCGAAGACCACATGTGCGCCAAGATCTTCTACACGGAAACCTCCAGTACTCCCTCCCGGACACCGAGACCCTGGACGACAAGTACTACCTCCAGGACGCCGAGTACTTCACCCCGGACTCGGAGGATCCCCGGACGACGAGCCCTTCATCTCGGACGCCAAGTTTGACGAGAACCCGGACGCCAAGGTCGCCAATGCGAATACGACAAGTACTTCGTCCCGAACGCCATGACCGTCGACATGACCCGAAAACCACGGATGCGACAAGACCTACCTCCGTTATCCGAGAACGATTCGTCGAACCCTGAACCCCGAGACTGGACCCCGGAACCAAGATCGCTGAACCCTAATGTGTGAACCTTTTCCCGAGCCCCTATTTTTATAAATGCTAAATATAAAACCTGTTGCATAATAATCATTCATCTCGTATGCATATTTGTGTGGTTTGGGGGCCTTATGCCGATTCACCTTATAATTAAATATTGGGCCCATATGCATGCAAATCTAGTCTTATATTGGCCTCATTTAAATTTGTGTAGCGAACCGATGCTATCTTTTGCCATGTTAAGACAACATTTAAATTGCGGGGGTTCTAAATAACTTGAACCGTTTAATTAATTGTCGGGACCCCGGTTCCGCTTAATATGACCTAATTGCATCGCACCTTTGCCATGTCATACATCATACATGCATCATGCCCGATCTTTTGCCGTAGTATTAAATAGTGCATCCGGTGTTTATTCTAGCGTTTGCTTCTTCGCGGATAAGGCCGTTGAGTTGATGCGAGTGCCGACCCGATCTTCGGTTGAACCTTCAACAATGTTTTCAGGCGAGCATCTCCCCCTTTCTACCTATCTTACTTTTATAGTATTTATTCCCTCCTGTTGATCTATTGCTATCTGTGTTGCGATGCTCTAGTTTCGTACCCGTGATATCCCTCGCAGCCTTATATTGCCATGGCCACATCCTATTACCTGTTGTCTGGTAGATAGTTGGACTTGCGCATCGTAGTCGCTTGCTCAAGTGTTGTTGCGTGTCGTCATGTACCACAGTTGTTGGAGTATTGCCACATGTTTGATGTTGGAGATGATCTCGGCTATACTTATTGTTCACTTTAATTCCTGTTTAACACTAAAATTGAAGTAAGTAAGCAGAGGCACAGGTGGGCAATAGATGTTATTTGGTTGTTAACCGTCCACTTGTGTCCCGTAGGACCCCGAGTACTTGATACTTGTTCCTTGAATATTCGCGTTATCCACATCCGGGAGGATTATGGGACCCCCCCTGAGCCAGATCTTGATTCCGTCTTATTTCCTGGGGCCACAAACTAGTTTGAGGTTTTATTTACGATCCTGTACTTATGCCATGCTACTGCTTTATTTACGATTGTGCGAGGAGCACACTGTACTTTTTAGGATTGTGACCCGTTTACGCGGTATCGACAAGCCCAGTTTTGGGTTCCCAGTCGCTTACAGCCGGCCCCACAAACCTTGAGTCCGTCTCGGAGTCAGCTAACTTCGTTGCGGGTGTACTCAACGGGGTGGCCCCCGGAAATATTTCTGAATCTGGTGATTGCTTTGTCGTGAAGGCCTCGTTGGGTTTTGATTTGGTTTTTCCGAGGTTGATCGAGTGTGTGTTGCTATTGGTGCACCCCGGCCGGGTAAAACTTTCTGAAAGCCGTGTCCGCGGTTATGGACGACTTGGAGCACAGTATCTCGACCATAGACAACTATAACTAAAGTAGTGCTATAAATTTGACTTTATAATGACTAGTAATCAGCTTCACTATAATGGAATGTCTAATTAAAACTGCCAACAAGTGCTTGTTTGGGTTGTCGCTGGCGACCATTGTACCTGACTAGTAAGTATTGCAACTATAACGGAATGGCTAAATAAAAGTACCAACAACTGCTGGGTTTTTGGGTTATCTCATGCTATTTGTATCTGACTAGTAAGTGTCGCAACTACAACGGAATGGTTAACTAAAATGGCCCACTGCTTATTTTATCAGGATGATTATCTATACCTGACTAGTAATTGCTGCAACGATAACCGAATAAATAAAAATGCCAACTGTGTGAGTTCCTCGGTTGACTTACTCGATCAGTGACGAGGGGGAAACACCAGGATGGGTTTGATTGGTGGTTGTATCAGGTTGGTTCCGAATAGGTCTTTCTTACCCCTCTCTGATAGCCGCCAGTTGTATCGAGTCTCTATAGGTTGTTTCGTGCATGCTGCCGCTGCCGCTTCAGTCCACCATACCTATGTAGGCGAGGACCTCCGAATTCTAGCCTCGCCGTGTACTGGCCTCAGTACTGACGCTCCTCTTTTTCCTTTGCCCTTCGTCGGCACCCCTTTTGTTTAAGCAGGTTTTGAGATCGACGTCGTTAGCAGGGTTACCCTTGCGGCTTGGCCTGGGCATGGTTATGGACGTCATTGGTTATTCTTCAGGGCTCTTAGCCCCATTTGCATCTTGTCCGTAGCTGGACGCTATATCGTTTTCAAGGTGATTTGGATCTTTGTATATTATATCTGTATTCTTGACTCTTTGAGTCGCTGTTGTATATATCTGTTCTGTGGGTCCCATCGAGGACTGTTGTGTAATGTTATTACTTCGTTTTCCACCCGCACGAAAGTGCCTGGTGGGCACCTTTGAATCGTTTCTATGCGGGTTTGGCGGGAATCGCTGAAACTTGGATAGGTCCGATTCTGAGGGTGTTACAGAGTGGTATCAGAGCTCAGCAGTTGCGATACCCCACAAGTCCAGCCTGTAGGATAACCTAGCTAACGGCCGAAGTAGAGTGTCAAAACTATTTTGCAAAATCGGTTGGATAGTTCTGATTAGGTCTGATTTTACTCCTTACCCTCTGCTATTCTCCTCTTACCTCTGCGTGTTTTCAATCCGCTCTCTTCTCTCTCTTCGAGTCCAGGATTTCTCGTGGTTGGGTTCCGTCGTACCTTCAGGGTTTCGCTTCCTCCTTTGATAACGGTGTTCTACCATCCGGTGTTCATGCTGTCTGAGGAGTCCGTCTACTGTGGTACCCTTCTTTGTTCCTTGTTGTGCCTTCCGGTGTTTTCCGACGCGACGACATCATCTACGCCAGATCCAATGCAGAGTCTGCATCACTCCTTTGTTTCCGAACCTCGCTTGTCGAGATCTTCAGTCTAATTCCGAGAGTTGGTTGCATAATCCGCCTATTCGTGTGTAGAGTAATGGTTTGGGTGCGCGATGGACTTATCACCATCCGACTACTCTTATCATTCGCTCTTGTACATCGAATCAGTGGATCCAGCAATTTTACTCCGTCCACGGAAGCTAGAGGTGGCTTTATTTCTTGATACCTCTACCTTCGACCTTTTGTTCCCGGAGTGTTCTCTGACGATCACGGACAACGACCTCTTGTTAGTGGTGTCGCGAGGATCTACACGAAGCGAGAAGATGCAGATCACCGACCTTCCTTCCGGTACCATGAGGCGGATCTCGAGGGCGAGATCCATTGTTAGTGGTGTCGAATTGTGGCATCCCGCAAAACCACTACTAGAAAATCGCGTTGATTTTGTGCATTGCATCATCATGACCGCATGCTCATGTCATCATGCCAGATTGCATTTGAGCTTCGTCATCATCTTGCATTTGCTTGCATAAAACTATTTGCGGAAAACCTGTTTTTATTTTCTAAACGCCCCGTCTTTGTCAAACGCCAAACCCGGGACACCGGAGTATTTTGTTTTGTTTGCTATCGGTTTGCAAAAGTCTGTTTGAAATAAATAAAATATTTAATTATTTTTAGTGGGGCAGTCGAACGGGCCGATTCGACCCAGTCGACCACCCCCGGTATAAATCGGTCCACCTAAACCAGCCCCCTCTAATTCCTAAAACTACCCAAATCTATCCTACCCACCAACCGCGGCGTGCCACCTTACCCTCCCCCAATTTCCTACCCACCCCGCCACATCACCAATCAGCCTACCCAAAAATCCTTTTTCTACCCAGTCCTATTCTACCCACCCCTCCTCCACCTCACCCGGACCAATCCCTGGCTGCCACCTCACCTCTATCCCTCCTCCCCGCCACTTATCTGCTGCCACCTCACCCCTCTCCCCATCTCTCTCACCTCACTCCCCTCCTCCCTGGCCCCACGCGCACCCCACACGCCACCGACCCAGCATCCCCACCCCGGCCCCGCTCCCTGACCCCACTCCCCCTGGCCCACCTCCTTCTCCTCTCTCCTCCCTCCCCGCTCACCCGCTCCTCTCTTCCCCCGCGTCGCTCCCTCTCTCCTCTCTGCTTGCTCCCTCCCCCTCCCATGGCGTCGCCGCCATGCCCCTTCGCCACCGCCTCGCCTCCTCCGTTCCCCTCCGCGCCTCCTCGCCGGTCCACCTTCCTCTTCCCCCACGGCGCCGGCCTCATCCTCCTCCCTGCCTCCGGCCGGTTCCGCGCCACCGCCTCCTCCCGCCGCTCCGCCCCTCCCTGATGCGCGGCCGCGCCCGCCCGCGTCCGCTCCCCTCTTCCTCCCCTCCGGCGCTCCGCTCGCTCCCTCCTCCGGCCGAGCCCGGCCTCGCTCACCCTCTCCTCAACCGCCACCGCCCCGACCTCTCCCGCGTCTGCCTGCGTGCGGCTCGCCCTCATCTCCTCCGGCCGCGCCTCCCCGCCCCGCGAACCCGCTCTCCCTTGCCGGCCCGAGCCACCGACCTCGCCGGCCTCCCGCGCGTCCTCGGAACCCGAGCTCCTCGCCGTCCTGCGCGCCTCCCCGGCGAGCCCCGTCGGCCCCGCGCCGCCCGCGTCAGCCTGTCGCCGCCGGAGACCCTCCGTCCAGCCGCCGCCAGTGTAGTGCTCGTTGTACCTGCCTATGCGCCTCCGCGTCGAAGCTCCTGTTCGACCCAGTCACCGCCGCGGACAGCATGGCCTCCGGATGTTGCGGCGCCCGTACACATGTGCATGTCGCTGTATATGTTTGTTAGGTCCCGTGGCATACCGTGAGCCTTTGGTCTGTCGCTCCGCGACCCGTTCGACGATCTGTGCAAGAACCACAAGATCTTCGTCAGGGAGCCTCCAGACCACCACCGAGAATCTGCGGTAACCGGAGGTCGTCACCGGACCAGAACATCAAGAGCTGCGCGGAACGCCAAGATCGCATTTTCGGGCCAGAAACCTTGAAGACCCCGGACACGAAGACCACATGTGCGCCAAGATCTTCTACACGGAAACCTCCAGTACTCCCTCCCGGACACCGAGACCCTGGACGACAAGTACTACCTCCAGGACGCCGAGTACTTCACCCCGGACTCGGAGGATCCCCGGACGACGAGCCCTTCATCTCGGACGCCAAGTTTGACGAGAACCCGGACGCCAAGGTCGCCAATGCGAATACGACAAGTACTTCATCCCGAACGCCATGACCGTCGACATGACCCGAAAACCACGGATGCGACAAGACCTACCTCCGTTATCCGAGAACGATTCGTCGAACCCTGAACCCCGAGACTGGACCCCGGAACCAAGATCGCCGAACCCTAATGTGTGAACCTTTTCCCGAGCCCCTATTTTTATAAATGCTAAATATAAAACCTGTTGCATAATAATCATTCATCTCGTATGCATATTTGTGTGGTTTGGGGGCCTTATGCCGATTCACCTTATAATTAAATATTGGGCCCATATGCATGCAAATCTAGTCTTATATTGGCCTCATTTAAATTTGTGTAGCGAACCGATGCTATCTTTTGCCATGTTAAGACAACATTTAAATTGCAGGGGTTCTAAATAACTTGAACCGTTTAATTAATTGTCGGGACCCCGATTCCGCTTAATATGACCTAATTGCATCGCACCTTTGCCATGTCATACATCATACATGCATCATGCCCGATCTTTTGTCGTAGTATTAAATAGTGCATCCGGTGTTTATTCTAGCGTTTGCTTCTTCGCGGATAAGGCCGTTGAGTTGATGCGAGTGCCGACCCGATCTTCGGTTGAACCTTCAACAATGTTTTCAGGCGAGCATCTCCCCCTTTCTACCTATCTTACTTTTATAGTATTTATTCCCTCCTGTTGATCTATTGCTATCTGTGTTGCGATGCTCTAGTTTCGTACCCGTGATATCCCTCGCAGCCTTATATTGCCATGGCCACATCCTATTACCTGTTGTCTGGTAGATAGTTGGACTTGCGCGTCGTAGTCGCTTGCTCAAGTGCTGTTGCGTGTCGTCATGTACCACAGTTGTTGGAGTATTGCCACATGTTTGATGTTGGAGATGATCTCGGCTATACTTATTGTTCACTTTAATTCCTGTTTAACACTAAAATTGAAGTAAGTAAGCAGAGGCACAGGTGGGCAATAGATGTTATTTGGTTGTAAACCGTCCACTTGTGTCCCGTAGGACCCCGAGTACTTGATACCTGTTCCTTGAATATTCGCGCTATCCACATTCGGGAGGATTATGGGACCCCCCTGAGCCAGATCTTGATTCCGTCTTATTTCCTGGGGCCACAAACTAGTTTGAGGTTTTATTTACGATCCTGTACTTATGCCATGCTACTGCTTTATTTATGATTGTGCGAGGAGCACACTGTACTGTTTAGGATTATGACCCGTTTACGCGGTATCGACAAGCCCAGTTTGGGGTTCCCAGTCGCTTACAGCCGGCCCCACAAACCTTGAGTCCGTCTCGGAGTCAGCTAGCTTCGTTGCGGGTGTACTCAACGGGGTGGCCCCCGGAAATATTTCTGAATCTGGTGATTGCTTTGTCGTGAAGGCCTCGTTGGGTTTTGATTTGGTTTTTCCGAGGTTGATCGAGTGTGTGTTGCTATTGGTGCACCCCGGCCGGGTAAAACTTTCTGAAAGCCGTGTCCGCGGTTATGGACGACTTGGAGCACAGCATCTCGACCATAGACAACTATAACTAAAGTAGTTCTATAAATTTGACTTTATAATGACTAGTAATCAGCTTCACTATAATGGAATGTCTAATTAAAACTGCCAACAAGTGCTTGTTTGGGTTGTCGTTGGCGACCATTGTACCTGACTAGTAATTATTGCAACTATAACGGAATGGCTAAATAAAAGTACCAACAACTGCTGGGTTTTTGGGTTATCTCATGCTATTTGTATCTGACTAGTAAGTGTCGCAACTACAACGGAATGGTTAACTAAAATGGCCCACTGCTTATTTTATCAGGATGATTATCTATACCTGACTAGTAATTGCTGCAACGATAACCGAATAAATAAAAATGCCAACTGTGTGAGTTCCTCGGTTGACTTCCTCGATCGGTGACGAGGGGGAAACACCAGGATGGGTTTGATTGGTGGTTGTATCAGGTTGGTTCCGAATAGGTCTTTCTTACCCCTCTCTGATAGCCGCCAGTTGTATCGAGTCTCTATAGGTTGTTTCGTGCATGCTGCCGCTGCCGCTTCAGTCCACCATACCTATGTAGGCGAGGACCGCCGAATTCTAGCCTCGCCGTGTACTGGCCTCAGTACTGACGCTCCTCTTTTTCCTTTGCCCTTTGTCGGCACCCCTTTTGTTTAAGCAGGTTTTGAGATCGACGTCGTTAGCAGGGTTACCCTTCCGGCTTGGCCTGGGCAGGGTTATGGACGCCATTGGTTATTCTTCAGGGCTCTTAGCCCCATTTGCATCTTGTCCGTAGCTGGACGCTATATCGTTTTCAAGGTGATTTGGATCTTTGTATATTATATCTTTATTCTTGACTCTTTGAGTCGCTGTTGTATATATCTGTTCTGTGGGTCCCATCGAGGACTGTTGTGTAATGTTATTACTTCGTTTTCCACCTGCACGAAAGTGCCTGGTGGGCACCTTTGAATCGTTTCTATGTGGGTTTGGCGGGAATCGCTGAAGCTTGCATAGGTCCGATTCTGAGGGTGTTACAGAGTGGTATCAGAGCTCAGCAGTTGCGATACCCCACAAGTCCAGCCTGTAGGATAACCTAGCTAACGGCCGAAGTAGAGTGTCAAAACTATTTTGCAAAATCGGTTGGATAGTTCTGATTAGGTCTGATTTTACTCCTTACCCTCTGCTAATCTCCTCTTACCTCTGCGTGTTTTCAATCCGCTCTCTTCTCTCTCTTCGAGTCCAGGATTTCTCGTGGTTGGGTTCCGTCGTACCTTCAGGGTTTCGCTTCCTCCTTTGATAACGGTGTTCTACCATCCGGTGTTCATGCTGTCTGAGGAGTCCGTCTACTGTGGTACCATTCTTTGTTCCTTGTTGTGCCTTCCGGTGTTTTCCGACGCGACGACATCATCTACGCCAGATCCGATGCAGAGTCTGCATCACTCCTTTGTTTCCGAACCTCGCTTGTCGAGATCTTCAGTCTAATTCCGAGAGTTGGTTGCATAATCCGCCTATTCGTGTGTAGAGTAATGGTTTGGGTGCGCGATTGACTGATCACCATCCGACTACTCTTATCATTCGCTCTTGTACATCGAATCAGTGGATCCAGCAATTTTACTCCGTCCATGGAAGCTAGAGGTGGCTTTATTTGTTGATACCTCTACCTTCGACCTTTTGTTCCCGGAGTGTTCTCTGATGATCACGGACAACGACCTCTTGTTAGTGGTGTCGCGAGGATCTACACGAAGCGAGAAGATGTAGATCACCGACCTTCCTTCCGGTACCATGAGGCGGATCTCGAGGGCGAGATCCATTGTTAGTGGTGTCGAATTGTGGCATCCCGCAAAACCACTACTAGAAAATCGCGTTGATTTTGTGCATTGCATCATCATGACCGCATGCTCATGTCATCATGCCACATTGCATTTGAGCTTCGTCATCATCTTGCATTTGCTTGCATAAAACTATTTGCGGAAAACCTGTTTTTGTTTTCTAAACGCCCCGTCTTTGTCAAACGCAAAACCCGGGACACCGGAGTATTTTGTTTTGTTTGCTATCGGTTTGCAAAAGTCTGTTTGAAATAAATAAAATATTTAATTATTTTTAGTGGGGCAGTCGAACGGGCCGATTCGACCCAGTCGACCACCCCCGGTATAAATCGGTCCACCTAAACCAGCCCCCTCTAATTCCTAAAACTACCCAAATCTATCCTACCCACCAACCGCGGCGTGCCACCTTACCCTCCCCCAATTTCCTACCCACCCCGCCACCTCACCAATCAGCCTACCCAAAAATCCTTTTTCTACCCAGTCCTATTCTACCCACCCCTCCTCCACCTCACCCGGACCAATCCCTGGCTGCCACCTCACCTCTATCCCTCCTCCCCACCACTTATCTGCTGCCACCTCACCCCTCTCCCCATCTCTCTCACCTCACTCCCCTCCTCCCTGGCCCCACGCGCACCCCACACGCCACCGACCCAGCATCCCCACCCCGGCCCCGCTCCCTGACCCTACTCCCCCTGGCCCACCTCCTTCTCCTCTCTCCTCCCTCCCCGCTCGCCCGCTCCTCTCTTCCCCCGCGTCGCTCCCTCCCTCCTCTCTGCTTGCTCCCTCCCCCTCCCATGGCGTCGCCGCCAGGCCCCTTCGCCACCGCCTCGCCTCCTCCGTTCCCCTCCGCGCCTCCTCGCCGGTCCACCTTCCTCTTCCCCCATGGCGCCGGCCTCATCCTCCTCCCTGCCTCCGGCCGGTTCCGCGCCACCGCCTCCTCCCGCCGCTCCGCCCCTCCCCGACGCGCGGCCGCGCCCGCCCGCGTCTGCTCCCCTCTTCCTCCCCTCCGGCGCTCCGCTCGCTCCCTCCTCCGGCCGAGCCCGGCCTCGCTCACCCTCTCCTCAACCGCCACCGCCCCGACCTCTCCCGCGTCCGCCTGCGTGCGGCTCGCCCTCATCTCCTCCGGCCGCGCCTCCCCGCCCCGCGGACCCGCTCGCCCTCGCCGGCCCGAGCCACCGACCTCGCCGGCCTCCCGCGCGTCCTCGGAACCCGAGCTCCTCGTCGTCCTGCGCGCCTCCCCGGCGAGCCCCGTCGGCCCCGCGTCGCCCGCGTCAGCCTGTCGCCGCCGGAGACCCTACGTCCAGCCGCCGCCAGTGTAGTGCTCGTTGTACCTGCCTATGCGCCTCCGCGTCGAAGCTCCTGTTCGACCCAGTCACCGCCGCGGACAGCATGGCCTCCGGATGTTGCGGCGCCCGTACACATGTGCATGTCGCTGTATATGTTTGTTAGGTCCCGTGGCATACCGTGAGCCTTTGGTCTGTCGCTCCGCGACCCGTTCGACCATCTGTGCAAGCACCACAAGATCTTCGTCAGGGAGCCTCCAGACCACCACCGAGAATCTGCGGTAACCGGAGGTCGTCACCGGACCAGAACATCAAGAGCTGCGCGGAACACCAAGATCGCATTTTCGGGCCAGAAACCTTGAAGACCCCGGACCCGAAGACCACATGTGCGCCAAGATCTTCTACACGGAAACCTCCAGTACTCCCTCCCGGACACCGAGACCCTGGACGACAAGTACTCCCTCGAGGACGCCGAGTACTTCACCCCGGACTCGGAGGATCCCCGGACGATGAGCCCTTCATCTCGGACGCCAAGTTTGACGAGAACCCGGACGCCAAGGTCGCCAATGCGAATACGACAAGTACTTCGTCCCGAACGCCATGACCGTCGACATGACCCGAAAACCACGGATGCGACAAGACCTACCTCCGTTATCCGAGAACGATTCGTCGAACCCTGAACCCCGAGACTGGACCCCGGAACCAAGATCGCCGAACCCTAATGTGTGAACCTTTTCCCGAGCCCCTATTTTTATAAATGCTAAATATAAAACCTGTTGCATAATAATCATTCATCTCGTATGCATATTTGTGTGGTTTGGGGGCCTTATGCTGATTCACCTTATAATTAAATATTGGGCCCATATGCATGCAAATCTAGTCTTATATTGGCCTCATTTAAATTTGTGTAGCGAACCGATGCTATCTTTTGCCATGTTAAGACAACATTTAAATTGCGGGGGTTCTAAATAACTTGAACCGTTTAATTAATTGTCGGGACCCTGGTTCCGCTTAATATGACCTAATTGCATCGCACCTTTGCCATGTCATACAGCATACATGCATCATGCCCGATCTTTTGCCGTAGTATTAAATAGTGCATCCGGTGTTTATTCTAGCGTTTGCTTCTTCGCGGATAAGGCCGTTGAGTTGATGCGAGTGCCGACCCGATTTTCGGTTGAACCTTCAACAATGTTTTCAGGCGAGCATCTCCCCCTTTCTACCTATCTTACTTTTATAGTATTTATTCCCTCCTGTTGATCTATTGCTATCTGTGTTGCGATGCTCTAGTTTCGTACCCGTGATATCCCTCGCAGCCTTATATTGCCATGGCCACCTCCTATTACCTGTTGTTTGGTAGATAGTTGGACTTGCGCGTCGTAGTCGCTTGCTCAAGTGCTGTTGCGTGTCGTCATGTACCACAGTTGTTGGAGTATTGCCACATGTTTGATGTTGGAGATGATCTCGGCTTTACTTATTGTTCACTTTAATTCCTGTTTAACAACTAAAATTGAAGTAAGTAAGCAGAGGCATAGGTGGGCAATAGATGTTATTTGGTTGTTAACCGTCCACTTGTGTCCCGTAGGACCCCGAGTACTTGATACCTGTTCCTTGAATATTCGCGCTATCCACATCCGGAAGGATTATGGGACCCCCCTGAGCCAGATCTTGATTCCGTCTTATTTCCTGGGGCCACAAACTAGTTTGAGGTTTTATTTACGATCCTGTACTTATGCCATGCTACTGCTTTATTTACGATTGTGCGAGGAGCACACTGTACTGTTTAGGATTGTGACCCATTTACGCGGTATCGACAAGCCCAGTTTTGGGTTCCCAGTCGCTTACAGCCGGCCCCACAAACCTTGAGTCCGTCTCGGAGTCAGCTAGCTTCGTTGCGGGTGTACTCAACGGGGTGGCCCCCGGAAATATTTCTGAATCTGGTGATTGCTTTGTCGTGAAGGCCTCGTTGGGTTTTGATTTGGTTTTTCCGAGGTTGATCGAGTGTGTGTTGCTATTGGTGCACCCCGGCCGGGTAAAACTTTCTGAAAGCCGTGTCCGCGGTTATGGACGACTTGGAGCACAGTATCTCGACCATAGACAACTATAACTAAAGTAGTGCTATAAATTTGACTTTATAATGACTAGTAATCAGCTTCACTATAATGGAATGTCTAATTAAAACTGCCAACAAGTGCTTGTTTGGGTTGTCGCTGGCGACCATTGTACCTGACTAGTAAGTATTGCAACTATAACGGAATGGCTAAATAAAAGTACCAACAACTGCTGGGTTTTTGGGTTATCTCATGCTATTTGTATCTGACTAGTAAGTGCCACAACTACAACGGAATGGTTAACTAAAATGGCCCACTGCTTATTTTATCAGGATGATTATCTATACCTGACTAGTAATTGCTGCAACGATAACCGAATAAATAAAAATGCCAACTGTGTGAGTTCCTCGGTTGACTTCCTCGATCGGTGACGAGGGGGAAACACCAGGATGGGTTTGATTGGTGGTAGTATCAGGTTGGTTCCGAATATGTCTTTTTTACCCCTCTCTGATAGCCGCCAGTTGTATCGAGTCTCTATAGGTTGTTTCGTGCATGCTGCCGCTGCCGCTTCAGTCCACCATACCTATGTAGGCGAGGACCGCCGAATTCTAGCCTCGCCGTGTACTGGCCTCAGTACTGACGCTCCTCTTTTTCCTTTGCCCTTTGTCGGCACCCCTTTTGTTTAAGCAGGTTTTGAGATCGACGTCGTTAGCAGGGTTACCCTTCCGGCTTAGCCTGGGCAGGGTTATGGACGCCATTGGTTATTCTTCAGGGCTCTTAGCCCCATTTGCATCTTGTCCGTAGCTGGACGCTATATCGTTTTCAAGGTGATTTGGATCTTTGTATATTATATCTGTATTCTTGACTCTTTGAGTCGCTGTTGTATATATCTGTTCTGTGGGTCCCATCGAGGGCTGTTGTGTAATGTTATTACTTCGTTTTCCACCCGCACGAAAGTTCCTGGTGGGCACCTTTGAATCGTTTCTATGCGGGTTTGGCGGGAATCGCTGAAACTTACATAGGTCCGATTCTGAGGGTGTTACAGCCGTGAACCAGCTCAACATGTGTTCAGGGGTCATGGCAAGATACCAGGTCCCATGTCCGCTGTGCTCCATCAGGTGGGTAAGAGCATGGTGTATCATCGTCACAGAGACATGCACAACGGGAATGCGAGGACCATAGATCATCTTCATCTGAGCATAGTTCTCAATGGGCTTGTTGATCAACTCGATGTCCGATGGCTAAGCCTACATGAGAATCACAGTTAGTTCATAGCATGTAGTTCATATGTGAGCATTACAAAAACTAATGCAAGTGCAAAAATAGCATACCTTGATGTGCTCATAGTAAGCTTCATCATCCATCATGATAGCAGAGGTCTCCTCAATCCAGTGCACGTTCTCAAGCCTCTTGATCTGCAGCACCCGAATCCAGTGCACTCTCCAGTGCCTCATGTGGTTATACACCTGGTTCGGAGTGACTGTCCAACCGCAGAACTTGAAGACACCATCAGCAACCAAGCGCATGTCCGCCTGTCTGAATCTCCACACTACTGAATCCCCTTTCTCGATCAACTGGACGACCCGATTCAGGACAAAGGTGGACAGGGATGTTGGCCATGACATGGCCAACTTCCTCCTGGCCACCGCATCAGGCATCAGCACATAACGCAGAGGCAACACGGAGGTTGCAAATAGATCAGGGGACACAACCTTCTCCTACGGCAGCAGGGATAACAATGTGTTCAGTTCTAGGGGAAGAACTATACTTATAACACTAATCTTATCTGCAGCACTTGGCAATCCTCATAGGACAACATGAAAACTGACTGCCAGAATGCTCAGGTCCAGATCTAGAACACCAGCTCACAGCTTAGAACTGTGAGCAAGAACATGGCAATAGATCTAAGCTATGAGAGCTAGGGTTAGATGTTTTTTACCACGATCTTAATCTCGCTTGACGAGGAAGACCTGTCCAACATAGCCGAGGAGGAAGACTTGCCTGAGATAAGCTAGACCCATCAGAGTAGAAGGCTCCGCTTACCCGCTCGTAGGTGAGGAAGAGGATTTGGAGGGAGAGCTCGAAATTGGGCGAAATGGTGGCGAGGATTTTGGAGCCGGCGGAGGAGCGGCGTAAATAGCCGCGGCGAATCGGCGGACTGTAACCCCAGTTTCTCCCGCCATCCGTCCCTTGCACGAGCGTGTGCAGCTTCTTCCCCGTGAGCGCGAGAAGAAGTTGGCTCCATGAAAACGTCCGATTTCATCGTTTCTCCGGGGTCTGGCTGATGGGCGCTTTAAAAATCATATGATGTAAAGATTTCATTCGTCGCACGAAACCAAATGCCTTTATTTTTTCCACCCGGTACAAGAAACGGGGAAATAGTAACCAAATACGCCGCTTGTACACACATTTGAAGCCGGGCTCGTGTTTCTTCTCCTCCCGGAAGAATGGGCGTAATGCTCGTTAATCAAAGAAAAAAAACAAAGCACCGACACCGGGACGTGACGGTGGAATGGGCCGTCTCCACTCCTTGATGGAGTCCAACGAACATGAATGATGGGCTCGCCCCGGGACTGGAGCACGTGATTCACAGGTAGAGCTAGCATTCATGCGCCCCCGCGAAGCGCGGATGGAAAGTAACGTACTAGTACGTGCCTGCCAAAATAACAAGAGCTACCGGCCACGCGATCTCGCTCACGCTGCCGCGTCGGCGATTCAAGAATCAAGAGACCGACTACGATGGCCGTCAGGGATCGAAGCACGCCACAAAGAAGCGAGCAAAGCGGCGCGGAAGGGCTCGGCCGGCTCTACTTGCACGCGCCGCCTCCATCAGCTCGGCCCCCTTTTCCCTGGATATCTATTTTCTTTTCTTTACTCGGCCGGGTGATCTCGCCGCGCTGGCATTCTGGTCTCCTCTCCTGTGTATCCTTTCTCTTCGATTTTCATATCATATTTACCACGCAGACTCCGTACGGCTTACAGGTCCTTCATCAATCGTTATTCCCCGATGGTCAAATATACAACCCGTGATAATGTTAATCCTTTTTTACTTACTTACCATACTTAGCTAACCGGCGGTGGACTTGGAATTTCGAACGTGAAGCAAAAGCAACCCCACGCACGTATGGGTCTCTTTATTTCCTCCAACGATTTCCTCGCGTGACTTGTTTTGCCTTACAATACCCATTCGCTCAAAGAAGTACTACGTGTCTCCGTTAGTTGGCGTCTAAGCTGGGGAAAGGATCGCCTAGATCCGGCCGGGAAGTGGGTGGCGCGTTGCTTTGTTGATACCGTACTAGTACTTGTCGCTCGATCCCCGTGTGCTTGTGCGCTTCTAAATAATTTTAAATTTTAAATAATTGGCAACAAAGAATATAACCATCCTGCAAATAAAAGAAGGTAAATCGACCGGCTAAAGCCATCATTTTTGTGCGACACTTTTTGTAACTACCTACACAAGATATGTCTCCACGTCACTATAGAGCTAAACTAGTTTCCAAAAACACAAGAGGGCATCGTCTGTAAATAATACCTCCCCCCCCCCCCCCCCCCCCCCCCCCCCTCCCTCGCGCCAAGAACTAAGGATGTATGAGAGATGTCACATTCACTATGATTGTGTCCTTCATTACAACCCCCCACACACCCCTTCTGGAGTAGTTGAACTATGTTCTCAATCCCGGAACATACAACACATTTAAAAACCTACATGTATTGCCTTCCATGCAACACTCATGAATAAATTGTATAGATATCGAAAATCGAAACACTGTGATCTGTGGCGTCTTATATTTTCGAGTTGTGTCGATAAATTTCCTCATTTCGATCACAACAACCGTATCGGTAGATCCCCTATTTCTGCCATGGAAATAGTGTTAAGCTCGTAGATGCTTTATTTTTACTGGTAGCTTTTCTAGGTGCCATGTCACTATTTTGTATGCCTAATATCGGACATTACATTTTTTAGGTATTACATTTTATATAATTATATTTACCAACCTTGTCGTATGTTTTTTTGAATTTACTTGTGTCAAATCTAAGCTGTTTTTGTTTCTTGGGAGAACTCCCACTATTAGTATCACGTTGTTTAATCACAAAAATGAACATCACTTTTGAAAAACAAGTTGTGAATATACCACTTTTTATTTGACAAGCGGAGTAGTTTTAACATTTTCCAAGTATTCACCGCGGGGTGGCGGCCGGTGGTGTGGTGATCTGAGACTGCCATGGCAGCTTTTTGGCAGGAGCTTGTTATTTATTTTTTTCGTGTTGCTGATGCGGAAGGTGCCGAACTTCTTGCGTGTCCTAGGGGCTTACTTGTGGCAAAGAAGATGCAGGTCAGTCAGGTGTTTGGTTTTGGAGACAGACAACATTGAGGTTGCAGCGAAGCTCAAGAAGGAAGGGCAGGACTGGTCAGTGAAATAAAAGCTATCCTTGTTGATTTCGAAGAAACCTTGGTGCGATCAGTATGGCAATCTGCGAATGATGTCGTCCACAAAATGGCAAAAGAGAGTTGTGATAATAATTTATATAAGGTGTGGTTTCATGTGGCACTTGAATGGATCTTATTGGACTCTGTTACGGTTGAATAAAATCGCAGCAATTTGATTAAAAAACATTTTTGACTATTCACTGTTTTACCGGTGAGGGCCTTTTGGCAAGCAACGGAGGAACGACGGTCAACTCGTCGGTAACACAGTTACCCACCTCACACTGAAAATAACTAACCAAGGAATACATAAAAGATTGCGAAATTTATTTAAATAATACATTTTTTTAATATTTATCAGATCTATTACATGTTTTCTGGATTTTACAAAAGTAGTACTTTGTCGGCCTGGAGGAAGTCGATTGGGCCTGGAGAAAGCCGACTGAGTGTCGGCCATGGGGTCGCTAGGGCCCGCGTCGGCCAATCGGCCTGGGCAGGCCGAGTGCCCCAATTGGTTTGGGCAGGCCGACTGTCCAATCTGCCTGGATCAAGCCGACTGGGATGCTATGGGCCAATTTAAAAAGCAAATGCTAGTTGATTGTTGTTTGTTTGAGTTCTTTTGTTACTTGGCTTTTACTCGATATATAGGGGAGTGAGTGTCACATACTTAGGCATGTTAATTGTTTCAATCATTCCGATGCACTCTTGTCTTGCCGCTCTAGCTATGTATTACTCACAATAATAATACTAGTGCACATCTGCGAACTGTAGACTGCATCAAGTCATCATGCAGCATCCGTGAACCGTGGACTGCACAATAATAGCACTCATGTCGGCTTGGTCCAGGCCGATTAGGGTAGTCGGCTTGCCCTAGAACAATTGGGGCACCCTGCCTGTCCTAGACAGATTGGGGCAAAACGGGCCCAGCGGCCCCACGCGTCGATGTTCAATCGTCTTGCTTCAAGCCGATTGGTCCAATCGGTTTCCTTCAGATCGACAAAGTACTACTTTTGTAAAATATTAAAAACGTGTAATAATAGATCTAGAAAATATTTTAAAAGTGTATAATTTAAAAAAATCGCGAAAAGTATAGGGTTGGTAATTTTGTTCCAACGCTGCTATCACACAATAAAATCTGAACTATTTCTGGTCATGCCCAAAATCCAATCATTCATGGGTGACAGCTGAGTGCAGCAAACCACATGATCCAGGATCGTACCAGGATCATAAGAGAAGCGTCGGGTGTGCAGTAGTTTCGATTTTGTTCTTCATCAAATCAGCACGAGGATTTTTTATATCGGCGAAAAAATCAGGACAATGATTTTCTATTAAAAAAAACAGTGAGCGCATGGATTTTATAATGCAAAAAAATCAGCACGGGGATCGGGGAAAATAATCAGCACGGGCATTCCATTCCATTCCCCTTCCTTCCATTATCCTCTCTCGCGGACGGTGGACCCATCCCCCTATTTCAACAGCGCCCATGCTCTCTCTTGCCTTTCAACAGCACGAAAGCTCCTCAAGCCCAGCCACAACGCAACCCCAAAAACCATTTTCATTCCTCTCCCCACCTCCGATTCGACGCCCGGCGGCATGAGGACGGCCACGGCGGCGGCGTCGGCGGCGGAGGCGCACCAGTCGCGGCTGCTCTATGAGCTCAGTGCGCTCGTGCTCACGATCATCCGGCCGCCGGGGGAGGCGGAGATGCCGCGGCAGGTGTCGGCGGCGGGGGTAGCCTCCATGATGTTGGGCGCCTCCATGGCGCTCATGCTCTGCGGCTCGCTCACCTTCATGCTGGGATTCTTCCTCATGCCCTGGGTCGTCGGCCTCGCCTGCGTCTTCCTGTTCGTCGGGTTCGTCACCAACCTCTCCGGGATCGGGAAGGCCATCCTCTGCTGGCCCGCCGCGTGCACCTCCTCCTCCTTTCCAAAGGACGCCTCCACATGTACGTGATCTGGTCGTCCTCTTCCTTCAGCGTCATGTTCGAGGGGAAAATAATTACCTACTACGGCTTGTCTGTTTCTGTATTCTGGATTATTCGACATTGCGATGCGATTCTATGTAAATTCAGCGTAATCGGGGAGGGATTCGGGGATTGGCGGGTTTCTGGGCTCTATTGGGGTCAGATGCGCCGAATTGGGCGTATGTGCTCAATTCCTGTCCAAATTTGAAGCAGCCATGGTCTATGGGCACTCTAAATTGTTCTGAATGTTGTTATTCATGAACCCTATAGGCGGATCAGATTCGAAATTTAGGATTGGTCTACCAATTCAGGGCATCATATTCATGCTTATGAGCAGAAATTGTTCTTTTTCTTCACAAAAGCTTTGCCTCTTTCACACTCTAGGCAATTGAATATAACTTGGGATTTAAGCACCCGTCATCCCTACCCCATAGACTAGAGAAGGCAAAAGGAAAACAATCGGTGACTTCTAATTCACGCCAGTGCGAGTTTATTGCCTGGATAATGTAGTTCTTGAATTTAGATATAGAAAATAAAAACTGTCTAAGCTGCTGCTTGATGAGTTAACTGCCTAACCGGCCGTATGAAATCAAAGGTGGGCAAGGAGCATATAAAGTCAAAAAGTACATATAAAAGTGATGGTCGATTTGATTCCCCAAGTGCTTTAGTGGTTCTTAAGCAGGAGACAAGAAAAAGAAACTTTATATCTTTGCTAATGTTGACCGGACACGGTAGGGTTCTTAGGAAATAAACTTCATAGGAAGAATACATAAGAATTGATGATACTGCGGAAAAAAAAGAGCTGTCTTAGTCTTCTAAGCGAAAAAAACAAGAGAAGAAAATTTATTTCTTACCTATATTATTTTAGCATTTCGCTGTCACTCCTACATTTCCAATAGGCACGGAATTTTGAAATAGACAATTTTGTATTTTTGTTAGAGACTGTCTTCCAAGTGAGTAGTTGCGGACAAGTTGAACCTTGGTTTCCTCCCCAACCAGGGTTTGCTCTAGAGCAGTTATATTTACACGTTGAAGTCTCTGCGGCTATGTTCACATTATATATTATGCTGATAGCTTTTTAAGTACCACGGTCAAGATCCAAGTTTGCAATCTAGACTCAGTTGGTAATTCCTATCTATGTTCTTCATTGCTAGTACTAAATAGTGCTGTACATATGTCATTATCATGCTTCTAAGACTTTTTGCCTATGTATTGCTTGCTCAACTATCCAATACAAGAGTATAAATTGACTTTTTCCTTGTCCTCTTCTCACAGGGCATATATTTCCCAAGCCTCCATTCATGTAGAGGTGAAGTCGTATACGGGGTGGGCTCCCCACAGAGATGTATAGAAGCAGACGAGTTTGGGCAGCATTGTCAGTGTTGCGAAATGAACTGTATTTTCCTTCCTGGGCAACTTTTACCATGTAACACTGCAACAAGTCTAAATGGTTTGAAACTACAGATAGGATGATACGTCATGACAGCAAACTGTGTACATACGGGGAAGAATGCTCTGGTGTATGGGGTGTATAATTGTTTAAGGAATGGAGAGCCTTTTTTCTTTTTTCTTATTTTCGGATAAGCTTGTATCTTACTCGCCATGCTTTCGCTGCGGTTCGAGGGGAATTACTGGAATTGGATATTTTCGCCAGTGGAAGGCTTGTAATGCCACATATACTTGAAATTGTATGTGTATGTCTGTTCATCACAAATGAATTGTCCATTTTGGGGAGGGAAAAGTTAAGAGGGTGATTTTTCTTTGTCCAGTTCTGATGGCAACTGTTCCGTTGGCATTCTCTTGCTTTTATTTGAAATGAACCACTGGAATCTGCAAACTGTTTATTAGAAGGCCAGGAATGCCTCCTGTATTTGAAATTTTACTTAGCATGATTCTCATATATGATTTCCCATTTTGGAAAATGTGAAGAAAATAGTGTATTGTCGAATCAGGTGGTAGTGGCGTCTGGCTCTTGATTACACTACAATTTGTCTCCTCTGCTTGAACTTGACCTGTCCTTGTTTGAGCTGAGAAGGATAAACGGTGCTTCAGGAAAGTGACTCTTCTCATGGACCCAAAAGAGCTATGAGATAGCTACAGATAACTGCAGATGCTGGGATTCTCAGGCTGCCCCTTACTAACAGCTCAAAAACGGCTGCCCTCAGGCCCAACGAACTGGAAAGCTATGAAAGCTAACAGTAGAGCAACCTCAAGAAGCAAAGTTAAGTTCTTCCAGCAACGACAAGCAACCGGGTCCTTCTGATGTATTCCCGTCAGCATCAGCGAGATCGGACAGGAACTAGAGACAAGACCAAACACAGAATTAGACAACCACATGTATTTGTACTTCTATAAACTTCACGCACTAGAGATGGTGTAAGACACGGAAACAGTCTGCCAAATCTCGATCGATTCTTTCTCAATTTAACAAAAGATAAAATGGACACGACAGATGCCGTGAACCCAAGCAAGAACTGAATTGCTAAGCTTCTCCCACTACTTCCACCAATAACATTGCTGTGAGAATACCAGAATACAATAAAGACCCAGGTCCATACAGGGTTTCACATTTCACCACCAGCAGGTCTCAGTAAGAACAAAAGTTTTAAGCCATTTAGCACAAATACCACAGCAATAATATTTCTTTTGGAAAAGATTGTTTGTCTTCCATCAGGGAGAACAGCTTTTAGGGAGGTTCTTAGCCGTAGTTGAGGCGGAACATGTCGTTCTGCACGTAGAAGTTCCCTGGTCCAACTGGCATCAAGTGGAACATCTGCACCAACAGCACAACTGTAATCTTAGCAAAGAAATCGATTGACATGTCAAACATAATCTTTTCAGTAAATTTGAACACACAAAAACAATAACATATCGATAAATACATAAAAAAACTGCTAAGGTAATCTATGAATTCAATGCAATAATCTATGAAGGCAAAAACAAAAATTCCACATATCATAGTAAAACAAAATAAAACTGACAGAGACAAATTCAACCAGGCATGCGCAGTCATACCATAATGATATGAAAGAAAAAGGCATACAGGCAAAGCATGTGCAATTTTTCCGCAAAAGTAATAGAAAAAGAAACAATAAAGGTAATTCAGAAAATATTGCATTCGAACCCCAAAGATTATGGCAGATACACATTAATGAATGGCTAATGATACTGGTTTACCACAAGAGCGAAAATCACATTAGCACGATTTGCACCATACCGTGGTAAACAGTAGCTACCACACCATGCAAAAACACCAATAGGGGTACAGTAGAGGCATCAACTTAAAACTTGACTATGGAAAGCGAAGAGAAAAATAATAGAGCTTCACTTTTTATATTATGACTACAACAGCCAAAAGAAAAAATGTACAAAATGCATTTCGATATTCCTAAGGAAATAGAACACCTGATTTAATGGGTTCTGCAGAAAGAACACCGCAGTGTCATTGAATATTTAAGATAATTATACATATCCCAATCCTTTCACCAAGAGATCACCAACAAACACAGACTTATAGGAATAGGCATAAATGAATGGCAATTGGTAACAAACAAGAAACCTTTTGTCACAGAAAGCACTGAAGTAATGGTTCAGATCACATCAAGAATCCAACAGACTACCAGAAAAACATAAATGAGACTAGCCTCGTGAAAGATCACATAGGCGGTACAATATCAATACTGCAATCGCAGGATAATAGTAGATTCTGAGACTAAGCTCATAACATTTCAATCTCCAGGGTTATAGCCATTAGCAAGAGAACACATCAAACAAATCTACAGCATTGATGAGCCAGTTATAATGCACTGAAAATAAACTAATTGACAGCAGACAAGTCAGAACGCTGCAAGTAACAATCGAGAATAAGCCAGAACAATTTAACACCATTCGCATAAATTCCTGGTGGAGATCTAAAAATTCATCATAGCATCCGCAGGCAACCAACTCCATCATAGCATCCAGTTAAGATGAAGTAACTCAGAACAGCACATTTAACTATTGGGAGATCAAGAGCAATCTAGCATTCTTCACATGGTATCCCTGGTGGACATCTAACAATTCCTCATGGCATCCGCAAGCCAACAACTACAGATACCTAACAATTCACGTGTCCACATAACATCCCTGACGGAGATCTAACGATTCATCCTACCATCGACAAGTCAAGAATGATATCACGCTTCAATTAGAACATTCCAGTGAGCACGAAATAGATAGGGACAGAGGATCGGAGCCCGTACCTGCGAGAACTTGATCTGGTGCTCGCCCTCGCCGGCCTGGAGGGACCCGGAGACGAAGACGAGCATGCCGCCCGTGGGGCCGGCAGGCTGGCAGTCGACGGTGACGACGTGATGGAGGCACTTTTCGAAGGGGAGGGAGGTGAGCTTGGCGGAGATGGCGGCGGCGCCCATGAACTTCTCGCCCTCGAAGGAGAGCATGGAGCCCTCCTGGTAGAGCCCCACCAGACCCGCACGGTTGGAGTCGAACGTGCGGTAGTAGTGCTCGACGAAAGCCTTGGCCACTCCATCGGGGTCCATCTCCGCCGCGCCGCCGCCGCCTGTGGGGTTAGGGTTTGAGGAGGGGAGGCCCTGGTTTTTGCCCGGTCGCGTATGGAGTGTATGAGTTCGCGTACGAACGACGCGGCGGGGTGGAGTGGAATAGAATCGACGGCCTCGAGGCTCGAAGGGGCCCGCCAAACTTTCTACGACACGCAAATTGCAAATATATATACTCACATTCTCTCTCTGTACTTCTAGCGTTGTAAAATCAAAAACTTGGTCAATTAGTTCGCAAAAAGAAACTTGATCAATTTTTTTGCATTTTTGTAACATGTGAAAAAATGTTTTGAAGATTTATTGTCATACTACTTCCTCCGTTTCAAAATAGATGTCTCAGGTTTTTCAAATTTTAGATGAATCTAATACTAAATAGTGTCTAGATTTATTTAAATTTTGTCAAATCGGCGACATCTATTTTGAGACGGAGGAAGTATATTTTTTAGTAGGGATTTATTACAAATCATGGGAAGGTCCATCAAATATGATCTACTCTGCGAAAATTGGGGTGGTGCTATTTTTCACCGTATTTTATATATTAGCTTGAAAATCATATTTTGAAACTTAGAAAATGGGAAATTATTTTTTGTAAAAAAGGTTGGAAACTTTTTTTTAGAAAAGTTGTTTGTCATGGCAGGATGCACCTCTATGTTAATGCACGCATATTATAATAAACAATAAGATGAGAATGGGTAAATGAAGGAAAAATGAGTTTTCATTCTTTGTTGAGAGCAACACTTGGCACAATGGAATATGCTCTAAAGGTAATCATGGATGATGTACTTCTCAATGTTTTCATAAAGTTAATTAAGTTGTATTTGTATGAACTTTTATTTAGATCATAGAATATGTGATTTGGTTGTGAAATTACGTATTTATATTGTTCCTACTAAGTTGTCCTTAGTCATTGAAGTTGTGTGTACACTAACGTGCAAGTTGGTTGATGACTCGGTTCTACTTGTCATGGGTATGATGATGCTAATCCAACTTACAATGACTAAGCTAAAGTATTTAGCGAGTCAAACAGTCTCTTATTGAGAAACAACGAGGAAGTTGTTATTTGTTAGTTTGGAATTCTTAGATTCGAGGGGATCCAAGTTATGGATCAGCTAGCTTAGGGTCTTACAAAATTTGTTCCGTAACTCAAGACAAAGGAACCTATACAAAAGTCACATTAGAAAGGATCATCTTATTTCTTCACGTCATTTGTGGGTTGGCACGTTTTGTTATAAACCACTGTGAGCTATTGACCTGAGTCCAGGTGTACACGGGTAATGCTTTGCTTGCCTTTAAGTGTTTACACTATATGGAACAGGGAGCAACAACGAATAATCCCTACTGTGCTTATAAATTGGATCTCTCTAAAGCTTATGATAAAGTTGATTGGACTTTCTTGGAGGAGGTAATGCATAAAATGGGCTTTTCTCATCAGCGGATTCAGATAATGTTATGTGTGACCACGGTGAGGTACTTCATCAAATTTAATGGAGCCTTATTGGAAGCGTTCTCCTCCACTAGAGGTTTACGTCAGGGTGACCCATTATCCCCTTTCTTATTCCTTTTTGTTGCTGATGGTCTTCTATTTTGTTCAATTCAGAAGTTAATGCGGGAGGCTTATCCCCGGTGAAGGTATGTCGAAGAGCACGGGGTGTATCCCACTTTTTGTTCACAGATGATACTCTCCTATTTTTTTAAGGCGGTGGGTGACCAGGCCTTGCGTGTCAAGCAGCAAGCACGGTACAACTTATAAACCCAGCTAAGTGCTCTATTTGTTTTAGCAAACTATGTCCTGTATTGGTACAACAAGAAGTGAGACAAATTATTGAGTTGGAAAGAGACCAATCTGAGGATAAATATCTTGGTTTACCAACACCGGAAGGGCGGATGAATAGAGGCAAATTTCAGAACATGCAAGCAAAGTTATGCAAGCGGATCATGTTGTGGGAAGATTTATCTCAATGAGGGAACGAGATAATGATTAAATATGTTGCACAAGCACT
The DNA here is from genome assembly GCA_910589765.1 of Avena atlantica. Taxonomy (NCBI): domain Eukaryota; kingdom Viridiplantae; phylum Streptophyta; class Magnoliopsida; order Poales; family Poaceae; genus Avena; species Avena atlantica. The sequence continues at coordinate 483,993,643 of OU342736.1, forward strand.
ACATACATATATAACGGGTGTTTTCAAATTACCCATGTCGGTGCGCGATGACCTATCAAAACTGATAAGATACTTTTGGTGAGGGGAAGAAAGAGGAAAAAGGAAGACGCATTGGCTAAGCTGGGATAATATTATGAGGCCAAAACACGATTAGGGACTAGGTTTCCGTGATATGCATATTTTCGACCAAGCCCTCTTAGCTCGTCAAGCCTGGAGGCTCATTGTGAGACCTAATAGCTTATGTGCATGTGTACTCTAGGCTAAATACTATCCACAAGGTAATGTTGTTGATACAGTTTTTACTGGAAATCCTTCTTCTACTTGAACAGCCATATCACATGGCCGGACTTGCTTAAGAAGGGTTTAATATGGAGGGTCGGTAATGGTGATTCAATGAGGATTTGGAGAGATAATTGGATTCCACGTGTCTCTTGGCTTAAACCCTATAGCCAACGTGGCATGTCAAGATTGAATAGGGTGTCTAGCCTGATTGATGAGAAAGGGGAGTGTAAAGAGGACCTGGTCCAGAGATCCTTTCTTCCGGTCCACGTAAAGGACATTCTCAAAATCAAACCGTCACGGTAGCTGGAGGCAGATTTTCTTGCCTGGCAACATGAGAAGAGCGGTGTGTTCACCGTGCGGAGCGCCTACAAGCTAGGCCTAAACTTGGTGCGATAGGAGCAGGACATTGCAACGTCGAGCAATGCTCCTATGGGTGGCAAACCAATATGGAGGAAAATCTGGAAGAGCAATGTACCTGAGAAAGTGTGAATATTTGCTAGGAGATTGGTACATGGTGCACTTGCGAAGGAGATGAATAAGTTGCGACGTGGTATACCTATTACTGGTACCTGTCAGGTGTGCTGCAAGGAACCAGAGGATACTTCACATATGTTGTTCCGATGCCCCATGCCCTCATACTGTGGCGGTCTATGATGGAGGTATGTGTTGGAGATATGCCCTAGAGGCAATAATAGAAGTGGTTATTATTATATCTTTGTGTTTATGATAAATGTTTACATTCATGCTATAATAGTATTAACCGGAAACATTAATACTTGTGTGATTTGTAAACTAAATTAGAGTCCCTAGTAAAGCCTCTTTGAAATACTAGCTTGTTGGTTGATAGATGATCGTGGTTTCCCGATCATGAACATTGAGATGTTATTGACAACAAGATCATATCTTTAGGAGAATGGTATGATGGACATACTCCTATAGATAAGCGTAGCATTAAGGTCAAGTCATTTCAATAGTTTGTTTGCTATAAGCTTTCTGATATATAGTAACCTAATTCCTTCGACCATGAGATCATGTTAATCACCATCACCGGAAGGATGCTTTGATGACATCAAACACCACACCGTAACTGGGTGGCTATAAAGGTGGCATTGAGTGTTCAGAAAGTATGTGTTGAGGCACATGGATCAAGAGTGGGATTTGTCCATCCATATGATGGATAGATATACTCTGGGCCCTCTCAGTGGAATGTCATACAATTAGCTTGCAAGCATGTGACTGGCTCACAAGGGATCACATATCACGGGAACGAGAAAAGAGTACTTATCGGTAACGAGGTTGAACTAGGTATGTAGAGATACCGACGATCAAACCTCGGATAAGTAAACTATCGCGAGACAAAGGGAAATTGGTATCGTATTTAAGTGATTCATTCGATCGCAAAGTAATCGTTGAAATATTTGGGAGCCATATGAATTTCCAGATTCCTCTATTGGTTATTGATCGGAGAAGTGTCTCGATCATGTCCGCATAATTCACGAACCGTAGGGAGACACACTTAAGGATTCGATGTTGTTTAGTAGATATGGAATGTAAGTAGGGATACCGAATGGTGTTCGGAGTCTCGGATGGGATCCGGGATATCACGAGGAGATCCGTAATGGTCTGGAGAATAAGATTCATATAAGGAAAGTCCGATTCCTGAGTTCAGGAATGATTTTGATGTTTTTATCAGAGAGGTTCTAGAAGGGTCTAGAAGGTTCACCGGACCGGAAGGGGAATGGTCCATGAATGTGTCATGGGTAAGTGGAATGATTCGATCATGTCCTAGGTCACTTGGTTGGGCATTTGAGAGAGATAATTAAAGCTTTAAATTGAAAGTCAAAAGGGATGTTTGAAAAGTCAAACTGAAACAATAGTTTCCTACTGGAAGAAGGAAAGAGTCCTTCCTTCTATCCAACTTGGGTTTGGATATGGATTCAAACTCCCCTCTCCCAAGGCTGCCCCCTCTCATAAATAGAGGGGGAGGGCTGCCCCAAGACCACAAGCCCTAGCCCCCCCCCCCACCGTGCCCCCCCGTCGCCGCCAAGCACCGCCGCCGGCCCGTCACCTTCGCCCTAGTCGCCGCTGACACCTCCTCCTCCTATTCGGCCTTCTAAACCTAGATCGCCGGGAAACCCTAGATCCACCATAACTCGCACCGGCTTAGGCGAAGCCCTGCAGGATCTTCCTTCCGACACCACGCCGTCATGCTGCCCGAATCACGAGGGGAGAACTACAACCTCTGCTGCCTGCTAGAACAAGGGAGAGGAAGGTCTTCATCGAGTACCGAACGTGTGATTGACTACAGAAGCGCTGTCGGAACGCAGCGCCGGAAGGATCATCTACGCGATCTTGAGATCGACAAGTGTATGACTACATCACCCACGAGAATCTGCTCTCGTTAACCGCTTTGGAATCTTCGAGGGTGAGTACTCCAATCGACTCGTTGCTACAATCTAGTAGATAGATCTTGGCTTGTTTGTGTGCATGCGGTAGAATTTTTTTGTTTTCCATGCTACGAACCCCTACAATGGTATCAAATCCGTGTCTATATGTAGATCTGTTGCATGAGTAGAACACAATGGTCATTGTGGGTGTTGATGCTTTTATTGTCGATTGCTTTTTGTGTACTATGCATCTTGCGAGATGGTGGGATGAAGCGGCCCGGGCTAATATTACATGACATCGTTGATAAGACTTGCTCCACGCTTGACATGCAACTTGTATTACATAAGTGGATTTGCGGGTGCTTGTTTCTCCCAACATAGTTAAAATTCAATTTACAACGGGTGATTGACAAAACTAGTATCAACGTTGTGGTTCTTGTTCGTAAGTTAGAACGACACTTATTGAACGCCCCAAGCCACGTAAAACATGCAAAGAAAATTAGAGGCGTCTAACTTTGTTTTGCAGGGGTGTGCTGTGATGTGATATGGTCATGATTGTGATTATATATGACGTATGCAATGTTCCTTATTGTAAGTCGGCAACCGACAGGAGCCATATGGTTGTCTTTTAATTCTGTTAAGACCTGCGTGTCTATTACTCAAAGTAGTTGTAATAGTTGATGCTGGTGGACGACAACCATGAAGCGGCGCCATTGACCTTGACGCCATGCCGGTGATGATGGAGATCATGTTCGTGCTTGAAGATGGAGATCGGAAGCACAAGAAGAAAGGCCATATCATATCACATATTATGAATGCATGTGATGTTAATCCTTTTATGCATCTTGTATTGCTTAGTTCGCGACGGTAGCATTATAAGATGATCCCTCTCACAAAATTTCAAGTTATAAAGTGTTCATCCTTAGTAGGAACTGTTGCTAAAGCTCGTTGTTTCGAAGCACCACGTGATGATCGGGTGTGTTAGATTCTGCAAGTGTATACAACGGGAGCAAGCCAGATTTGCTCATGCGGAAGCTAAGGTTTGATCTTGACGAGCCTAGCATGTACATACATGGTCTCGGAACATGGATCACCGAAAGGTAAAGCATGAGTCATATAGTAGATATGATGAATATGTTGATTGTTCGCCATTGAAGCTACATCAACTCTATTGATGATCGGTTTTGATGTGGTGGATTTGGTTCGTGTGATCACTAAAACAATGTGAGGGATATTGTTTTGAGTGGGAGTTCACCTAGATTAATTTAACTATTAATTAGAACTCAGTTTGTCATAAACTTAGTCTAAACTATTGTAAATATGTTGTAGATCAATGGCGGCCCCTACCATCAATTTTAATGCATTCCTAGAGAAAGAAAAGTTGAAAAACAATGGAAGCAACTTCGTGCATTGGTTCTACAATTTGAGGATTGTCCTCAATGCTGGTAATTTGACCTATGTGATGGATGCACCGCTGGGTGACCCACCTGCAGCTGATGCTACCGATGAGGTAAAGAATGTTTTCCTCGCTCGAAAGAATCAGTACTCCATAGTTCAGTGTGCTATATTGTATGGTTTGGAATTGGAGCTTCAGAAAAGGTTTGAGAACCATGACCCACATGGTATTGTCCGTGAACTCAAAATGATATTTGAGGCTCACGCGGCAGTTGAGAGTTATGAGGCTTCTGAAAAGTTCTTTAACTTCAAGATGGAAGAGGGCAGCTCCATCAGTGAGCACATGCTTAAGATGTCTGGGCACGCAAGCAAGCTTCAAAGCTTGGGTATAGTGATTCCTAATGCTTTGGGGATTCACCGTGTCCTCCAATCACTGCCACCAAGTTACAAGAACTTTGTGATGAACTACAATATGCAAAACATGGACAAGTCGTTGCCCGAACTCTTCTCCATGTTAAAGTCTTTGGAAGTGGAGATCAAGAAAGAGCACCAAGTGTTGTTAGTCAATAAGACCACCAAATTCAAGAAGCAAGGCAAGTCTAAGAAAAAGGGAAACTTCAAGAAGGGCGGTAAGAAAGTTACCGCATCGGCGAAGAAGACCAAGGCTGGGCCAAAGGCTGATACTGAGTGCTTTTACTGCAAGGGAGAAGGTCACTGGAAGCGGAATTTCCCTAAGTACTTGGCAGATTTGAAGAACGGCGACATCAAGAAGAAAGGTATATTCGATATACATGTTATTGATGTGTATCTCACTAGTACTCGTAATAGTGCCTGGGTATTTGATATTGGTTCGGTTGCTCACATTTGTAACTCGAAATAGGTGCTGCAGAATAGACGGAAACTAGCGAAGAACGAGGTGACGATGTGCGTTGGAAATGGATCAAATGTTGATGTGATCGCGGTTGGCACGCTACCTCTTCATGTACAATCGGTATTAGTTTTATACTTAAATAATTGTTATTTGGTGCCTGCGTTGAGCATTGTTGGCTGGCACGTGGTTGACGTGGGAGTTTATTCTTCTTCGTTCCCCGGCAACAATGCTAGAAAACTTTGATGCTAGCTGGTGCCTGACGGGAAGGAAAAGGTTAAAGTTGTTCTTTATATGTCCCCGGCTACGACGCCAGAAAACTTGTTGATGCGCTGGCAGGGAGCGCTTCGTTGGAAACCCCAAGAGCAAGGTGTGAAGCAGCACGGCAACAAGTCTTCCCTCAGTAGAGACCGAGGTTATCGAGCTATAAGGAGGAAGGAAACATCACACAAGTGTTGGGAGCAACGTGGAGACCTGCACAACACAAACTCAAGACTTTGCCCCAACGAATCAGTGAGGTTGTCAAGCTCACCGATTTGCTGTAACAAAGGATTAAACAAAAGGTGTGGAAGGTAATGGTTTGTAGCAAGTAAACAAGTAACAGTGAAAGATGTATCAATGGTAAAGACTGTACCGGGGTCCATAGTTCACTAGAGGTGCTCTCCTTAGATAAACAACATGGCATGAAGGGTAAACAAATTACAGCGGGGCAATTGACAAGAACTAAGCAAGGCGTAACAATGCAATTACTAGCCAGAAAGATCCTATGAGATTCGATTGGGCAATACAACAAGATACATAGACTGTCATCCAACTGCATCTATGACTAGAAGTCCACCTTCAGATATCATCCGAACCCCCTCCAGTATTAAGTTGCAAGCAACATACAACTACTTTAAGAAAAGTGTGTAAGGTAAACAGTCCACATGTTCCATGAACAAGAGACCGTTGTTTTATCCCTAGTAGCAACAACACATTTACAACCGAAGAGATTATTGTCACTTCCCTTGGAAACTAGAGGCATGAACCCACTATCGAGCATAAATACTCCCTCTTGGAGTCACTAGCAACTACTTGGCCAAGATAACTACTAGCAACGGAGAGCATGCAAGATCACGAACAACACGGACATGATAGAATCATAAAGATAAAACCATTAATGAAACCAACATAATAATCTCAATATCCATTGGATCCCCGCAAACACAACATGCATGATTACAAATAGATTAGATCTTGATCATGAACGGAGCTCACAAGATCTATACATGAAAGCACAAAGGAGGAGATACAACCATCTAGCTTACTACATGGACTCATAGTCCAAGGTGGAACTACTCACGAATCATACTGGAGAGAAGGCCTCCGGGATGATCTCCCCTCCGGCAGGGTGCCGGGAAGAACTTTAGATCCCCTCGATCTAGGGACGATGGTGGCGGCGGCTACAAATGGTTTCGTGGATTTTTGATCGGGTACTCAGAGTTTCTGCATTGGGGGCATCTTATAGGTGAAGTGGGAGACCGAGGCGGCGGTCAGAGGGGGAAAACCCTACTCAGGCGCAGGGTAGGGCCCACCCGCGCCTAGGGGGTTTAGCCGCCCTGGCACGCCTCCTCATCTCTCCTCTGGACTTCTTGTTCCCCACGGAAAGTAATTGACTTTGTCCTTCGTCCCGTCCAATTCCGAGAATATTTTTTTACTAACTTTTTTGAAACCAAAAATAGCAGAAAATAGGCATATGGCACTTTGCAACTTGTTAATAGGTTAGTACCATAAAACATGTAAAAAGCACCTCAAAGTGTGGACAAGTAAAGCAAAGTAGATACTAAACAAGCATGTAGCATAAAAAATTATAGATACGTTTTCAACGTATCAGCATCCCCAAGCTTAACTCCTGCTCGTCCTCGAGTAGGTAAGTGATAAAATAATAATTTTTGAGGTGACATGCACCCTCACAATAAAGATCCAACCATTTGCAAGCATTGAAAGCTGGGATCAAAGAACTCTAAACATGTGCATGAAAGAATGGATTTCTAACAGTAGGGCATAGTAACTATGCATGCAACATGGCAAGCTACAAACAAAGATTATGAATAATATGCATTGAAAAACGTTTGTTTGTTTCACATGCAGAAAACATAGCATAGTGGCAATCAGCTTGTCCCTCATATAGTAGCAATATAATGCATAGGACACCTGCAAAGTTCACAAGGGTGACTAGAAACAGATAGCACAAGAACAAGTAATAACACAATATGCATCAATTAATAAGCTTTGGAACACTGCACACAGAATGACAACTATGCTCTCTTAATGGTGCCTAGAGGTAGAAAGTGGAGTCTCAATAATGGTGGAAGAAAGGCCTTTTTGTAAAGGAAGCAGGGATTACAAGTTTCAAAAAAAGCTTCCAAAAATTATGGTACTTGTTAGCTTTCAGCCCTCATTGCCCCTATCATAAGCATCTTGAAGTGGTTAAGGTTAAAATGGCAAAGCTGGAGTATATGCTTGACGAAGTATAAGTTGGCAATCTCAAGTCCCTTGAATATGAGGGCTACACCTCATGGATACTCAACTTAGGGCCCAGGCAAATTCTTGTCACTGTAAGTATTTGCATATCATTGAGAACCGCCAACGGGGTACCCCTTGCACATGGTACATGAGCTTTCCCATAACCAAAATGACAAGGCAAGCAGACAATGAGTATCTCAACAATCTTTTTTATTTACCACATGCATAGCTTTTTATTTAGGATGCTTCATAGATAGCTCACTATGGTGATGCTGCAAGTTTCCACCATGATTGGGCATGTCTTAGGCTAGCGGCCCAGGCGTTTCTCTAACACAGAATACAAACTCCATGGACTTACAAGTTCCCACTTCATTTTACACTGGTAACATCCATAGACAAAAGAGCATGATATCAACGGAGTACAAAAGTACAAGTGCAATGTTGAAAACGTTCCCCGTGACAGCACGGTTCTGCTAATCCCAACTTATAAGTGCAAGCATATACAACAAAGTTGTCACAATGGTTCAAGTTTATTAGGGGCAAAGAATAAAATGTGCCATCAAGTTCGTGAGTGCTTTAATCACTAAGTTTTCACATAACAAAATAGTTTTTAATTGGAAGATAGTTGAAAACAAGAATATACTTGGAATGGTGTAACACACCATGCAGAGGAGTTTATAGTGGACACTTTGGAATAACTTGGTTTCTTGGGAGTTGGAAGCATGAGTAGAACTTACTCATACAAGTGGAGGCTAGCAAAAGACTGGGAGCAACCAACTAAGAGAGCAATAATGGCCATAATTATCCAATGCAACAAAGAAAACTAATCAAAGCAAAGAGTGGTACTACAAGTCAAGGACTAAATGATCATAGACCCTAATGGTGACTTGTCATAGTCATAACATGGTGTGAGCATGTGCCAAGTCAACCCAAGCAAAACATCAAAGGAGAATACCACAATACTATGCTTTTGCATGCTGAAACAACACATAATTTATTCAAGGCACACTAAGAAATCCCAATTGTTTTGAACAAGACATGTTACAACAATAATCACTAAGCATAATGCTAAAACAACACCTAGCATGTCATGCTAAAGTCTAAGTCACAGTCAATGCAAGCTCCTCTTGCACTTCAAGCAAGAACTTACTACTCCTTTGCAAACACCAAGCAAACTTATTTGCAAAACAACACAGTGAGAACGGGGATCCAAAATACTAAAGCAAACTAAAAAAACTAAGCAAAGCAAACGAAAACTAAGACGCTCCAAAAACAACACAACTGTGCATGAAACAATAAAAACAAAGTGTCTAGATAGACCTGAGCTTTTTATTGATGAAGAAGGGGATGCCTTGGGCATCCCCAAGCTTTGACGCTTGTACTCCTTGGATATTTATTAGGGTGACACCATGGTGGTATCCCCAAGATTGAGCTTTTGTCCATTCTTCATCTCATTGCATCATTCTTTCTCTACACCTGAAATTTGTCCTTCATACAAAACTTCACACAATCTTCATTAGCAACATTAGCTTATTCAAAAGATATTAGACCACTGGCAAAGCTTTGGAACAACAAGGATTTTCACTAAAAACACAAGCTACTATAGTAACCCCTTCAAAGAAACTCAATTTACCTGAAGAGATCTCAAAAAGGAATCAATAAGAAGAAAATGCAAATAATGGCAGAAATCTGTCAAAACAGACCAGCAGGTAGAAACGAATTTTTTCGAACATCTTCTGTTGCTCAAATAAAAAAGTGTTGAACTAACGAAAGATATTAGACCACTGTCAAAGCTTTAGAACAGCAAGGATTTTCACTAAAAACACAAGCTACTGTAGTAACCCCTTCAAAGAAACTCAATTTACCTAAAGAGAGCTAAAAAAGGAATCAATAAGAAGCAAATGCAAGTAATGGCAGAAATATGTCAAAACAGACCAGCAGGTAGAAACGGATTTTTTCGAACATCTTCTGTTGCTCAAATAAAAAAGTGTTGAACTAACGAAAGTTATCCAACATACTGGGGGATTTACTCCTCACAATTTTTTTTGGTGGAGGATAGAAATATGTTTCGGGACAGCAACTCCCCAAATCTTACTTCCCTCTCATTAGAGGTCATTCTTGGCACGAAAAGCAAACAAAAAAGGATAAGGAGAGGTCATTACAGAAGTAATAACTTCCAAGACTCAAGAAAACTCTTGGGTTATCTCCCAACAAGTACTTTTTTTAACGCCTTTAAGTTAGGCACAAGAAGCAAGAAGAATCAAGTATTTTCAAATGAAGAAGCATTAACATCAAATCTTGCTTTCAAAGGAGGAGCAAAAAGCAACTTGTCTCTCCTCATAGGAAAATTTTCAATACCTTTCTTGAATGGAAATTGATATTTAATGGTGCCTTCTTTCATATCAATGATGGCACCAACTGTTCTAAGAAAAGGTCTTCCCAAAGTAATAGGACAAGAAGCATTGTATTCAACATCGAAACATTGAAATCCACAGGGACATAAGCATTATTAACCATAATGATAACATCATTAATACTCCCAATGAGTTTCTTCTTAGCATTATCATTGAGTGGGACATCCAAATAACAATCTTCTAATGGTGGCAAATCAAGAATTTCATAAATCTTCCTAGGCATAATAGAGACACTAGAACCAAGATCACATGAAGCTTTGAGATCAAAGTAATTCACTTGCATATTAATAATGGGTTCCCAACTATCTTCTACTTTCCTAGGAATAGAAGCTTTGTGTTTTAGCTTCTCTTCCTTAATCTTAGCAAGAGCATCTGTAATGTGTTTGGTAAAGGCAACATGCATATCACTAGCATCCAGGCTTTTAGCAAGGTTTTGCAGGAACATAATCACTTCAGAAATATTGCAACCATCAATATCAAAGTCAAACTTAGCATCACTAGTAGTAGGCTCACTAGGCTTAGGCATAGTAGGAGGAGGAATAGGGGCTACTTGTGGTTTAGTGGTGATAGTGCACACACTATTGTTTCTATCAATTTCAGCTTCCCTTTCCCACCTAGCATGAAGTTGAGCTAACAGCCTAACATTTTCATCAATAGTAACTTGTATGGCATGAGCAATAGCAAAGGTGTTTTCCATAGTTTCAGGTTTAGCAGCCATTTTATTAACCAAGGAAGTTTGAGCTACAGACAAAGAGGATATATTTTTCTCAACAGTTAAAAGATTTTCCTCTATAGTTTTATTGAAAGTGGTTTGTTTACTAATAAAATCCTTGAGCATTACTTCAAGTTCAGAGGGGGCACTTATAGCATTATTGTAAGAGCTTCCATTGGAATTGCCATTATTAGGAGGATTAGTCCTATAATTGTTGTTGAAATTATTGTTTCTAATGAAGTTCACATCAACTTGCTCTTCTTGAGCAACCAAAGAGGATAAGGGAACACTATTAGGATCTAGAGGAGCTTTCCCATTAATAAGCATAGCCATAATAACATCAATCTTTTCACTCAAAGAGGAAGTTTCCTCAACAGGATTTACCTTCTTACCATGTGGAGCTCTCTCAACATGCCATTCAGAGTAGTTAACCATCATATTATCAAGGAGCCTTGTTGCAGCACCCAAGGTGAGTCCCATAAAAGTACCTCCAGCAGCAGAATCCAACAGGTTTATTGAGGAGAAGTTCAAACCTGCATAAAAAGTCTAGATAATCATCCAAGCAGTGAGTCCATGAGTAGGGCAATTTTTAACCAAAGATTTCATTCTTTCCCACGCAGGAGCAACATGTTCACTATAAAGTTGTTTAAATTTCATTATGTCACTTCTCATAGCAATAATATTAGCAGGAGGATAATACTATCCAAAAAATCATCTTTGCACTTAGTCCAAGAATCAATACTATTTTTAGGCAAAGATAGCAACCATTCTTTAGCTTTTCCCCTCAAGGAAGAAGGAAAAAGCCTAAGCTTAATAATATCTCCATCTACATCCTTATACTTTTGCATCTCATAAAGTTCAACAAAGCTATTAAGATGGGCAACAGGATCATCAGAACCAGCACAAGAAAATTGCTCTCTCATCACAAGATTCAACAAAGTAGGCTTAATTTCATAAAAGATAGCGTCAGGAGCAGGTGGAGCAATAGGTGTGCTTAGGAAATCATTATTATTGGTGCTAGTGAAGTCACACAACTTGGTGTTCTTAGCAGAGTTCATTTTGGCAAAGGTGGGCAAGCCAAAAACAGCAGCAGCAGCTAGAGCAGGAACTATTTTTTTGTGTTTTTGAATAAACAAAGCAAACCAAACTAGACTATTTTTTTGGGTTTTTTTGGAAAGAGGCAAACAAAACCAAGCAAACGAAACAAAGCAAACTAAAAACAAAGTAAAGAGAAAGGAAGTGAAGGACTCCCCTAGTGAAGACGTCCTTAGCCTCCCCGGCAACGACGCTAGAAAACTTGTGTTGGCTGGCGCGTGGTTGACGTGGGAGTTTCTTCTTCTTCGTTCCCCGACAATGGCGCCATAAAGCTTTGATGCTAGCTAGTGCCTAACGGGGAGGAAAAGATTGAAGCTGTTCTTTATATGTCCCCGGCAACGGCGCCAGAAAACTTGTTGATGCGCTGGCAGGGAGCGCTTCGTTGGAAACCCCAAGAGCAAGGTGTGAAGCAGCACGACAGCAAGTCTTCCCTCAGTAGAGACCGAGGTTATAGAACCAGAAGGAGGAAGGAAACGTCACATAGGTGTTGGGAGCAACGTGGAGACCTGCACAACACAAACTCAAGACTTTGCCCCAATGAATCAGTGAGGTTGTCAAGCTCACCGATTTGCCGTAACAAAGGATTAAATGTATGGTGTGGAAGATAATGGTTTGCAGCAAGTAAACAAGTAACAGTGAAAGATGTATCAATGGTAAAGACTGGACCGGGGTCCATAGTTCACTAGAGGTGCTCTCCTTAGATAAACAACATGGCATGAGGGGTAAACAAATTACAACGGGGCAATTGACAGGAACTGATCAAGGCATAACAATGTGTAGGGTTCGCAGCATAGAAAACAAAAAATTTCCTACGATGGGAACATCTATCTACCAAGATCTATCTACTAGATACAAGCAACGGGTGGATATACATCCATAGAATACATACCCTCGAAGACCGAATAGCGTTAACGAGGTTGTACTCATGGATGATGTAGACGAACGCTTTCCGATCTGAAGATCGTGATGAAGTCCATCTGGTCCAGTCGGTCCAGCACGATCAAGTCCAGCACCTCAAAGCAGTGGTGCATCCGTGATCGCACACACGTACGGGTACCCCGACAACCTCCGCGCCCTCGCTCCAGCAAAGCAGCGGAAGCAACAAATCCTTCCAGAAAAAGCCACCAGGAACATGTATCTCGCTGATCCGAGACCATGGGGAAATTCTAAAGGGGGGAGAGAGATCCTTCGCGAGGAGATGTGCTTTGAGAGGAGGAGAGGGGGGCCTTTTATAGGAGAGAGGGGGGCACCCAAGGGGCATGGCGCCCAGCCATGGGGCTGCCCCCACCTCTTCCACATTCATGTGGGTGGAGCTCCCACTCAAAATGAAAAGCCTCCACTCCCATTAAAAAGCCTCCACTCAAAAATCCACTCACATGCATTAAATTTCCACCAAATTTAATGCAAGCTCTCATTTAAATAAAACTCTTTTATTTATTTATTCAGAATTTTGTTAATTACTTTAATTAACAAACATTCACATAAAACCCCTTACAACATTTCAATTTCACATGCAGAACCAGTTTCAGCAATTTCAACTGAAACAGTTTCAGTGTCTAGTGAAATAAATTCCTGCGCTTTCCTTTTCTTTTTCTGGCATATCATTTGCTCCGAATGGTGTCGGTATCCCTTAAGTGTGTCACCCTACGGTTCACGAATAATGCGGACATGATCGAGACCCTTCTCCGATCAATAATCATTAGCGGGACCTGGAGATCCATACTGACTCACATACATTCAACGATGACTTCTGTGATCGTGTGAACCTTTTACGCTAGTATCTTAATCCCTTTGTTTCACGATATATTACATGTCCGATATTCGATCATCGGTATCTCCATACCTAGTTGTGATCTCGTTACCGACATGCACTCTTTTCTCGTTCCCGTGATATAACATTCTAGTGATCGAATCACTTGCTTGCAAGCTAATCAATGTGATATCACCGAGAGGGACCAGAGCATATCTATCCGTAATCGGGATGAACAAATTCCACTATCGATCCATGGGTCTCAACATAACACTTTAGTAGTTATGAAGCCATCTTTATAATCACCCAGTTACGGTGTGACGTTTGATGTCATCGAGAAACTCTTCCAGTGTTAGTGATTGACATGATCTCATGGTCTAAGGATTAGGATCACTTCGTAAGTTGTTATAGCAATATAAACTCAATGACTTTGATCGTAATGCTATACTTCGGATGAATGTTCATCACATCATTACACTAATGTTGTGACCTCGTTATTAACAACATCCAATGTCCATGATCAGGAAACTTTGATCATCATGTTAATCAACGAGCTAGTTTATAAGAGAGGCATAACTAGGAACTTCCTTTTTGTTTATTAAACACACATGTATTAACGTTTCCGTATTAATACAATTATAGCATGCAAAATAAACATTTATCATAAATAAGGAATACGATAATAACCACTTTATTATTGCCTCTCGGGCATATTCCCTTCAGTCTCCCACTTGCACTAGAGACAATAATCTAGTTTGAAAACTTTGTGTATTGAACACCTATGGCTTTTCGGTGTTCCAAATACGTAATTGCAAGTGGTTAACATAATCTACGGATCTAACACTTTCAGGTCCATGTGTATTTGCATGTCTTTGCGTCTTCACGCATCACTCATTCTCCAATGAGATGGCATTGTATAAATTTGGTATTTTGGTGAGACCTTTAGTTCCTTGGGGTTAAAACACGTCGATACTATTGTCACACAATATATTTTTAGTGTTAGCCCGTTGCGAACCACACCTTAGTTTGATAACAAACTACTTGACACAAATTCCCTCCTTTGCCGCTACTATAGCAGTCATATACTTAGCCTTTTGTTGTAGTATTCGTCACAATGTATCTTAACTTTGGAACTCTTCCAAATCTATCATGGAATCTCATTTCCATTACATTGTGCCACCCATAGTTTAAATTGAGATAAACTTAATTTGTATCTTGTGACAAAACTAGTATCAATGTAACGCTTTACAATGAACTATTTGTAATTGTTTGTCACCTCTACACAAATATATTCTTAGTTCTTCCGAAAGATCATAAGAATATCCTTACTATCGTCCAATGGTCATTTTATGATTCATTCTGGTATATGCTCATAACACTTAGATCATAGGACTTATATGGATGTGTACATATCATGGTATGATTGATCAAAACATTCTCGTGATTTCACTCATCAAGTGTCAAAGCACTTGAATCTTGTTTCACTTATCAAGTGTCGATACACTTGAATCTTGATTCAATTATTTTCCATGCGACAAGAATTGTTTCTTATCGTTTCTATATTGAACTCCTTCAATATCTCATATATGTACGTTTGGCACAACCATATTGGCGTCACAGTCTATCCACTATAGACATTCACGCTAAATATTCGGGTTTTGCCTAAGTATTTCATCAAAATGAAATTCTTAACCTTTGTCAATAAAATATACATCATTTCTAATCAACAAGATGTCCTCCACATAATGTATTAGAAATATGTCTCAGCGCTCCCACTTAATTTCTTGCAAATGCAAGCATCTTCATCGTCTCCTGATGAAAACTCCTTTTCATTAAGGTGAAGATTCCAACTCCGCGATGCTTACTTCAACCATTGAAGTTTGCATGCCCCTTTTAGCATCCTTTGAATTAATAAAACCCTTTGGACCGTGTCATGTACATGTCCTAGGTAACCATTTTATTAGAAGAACTTTGTTTTGTTTATTCATCTATCATATACCAAATTATATGTAGTGATTGCTACTTTAATACGTCCAGACTAAATATCGCTATGAAAGATCAAATCTTGTCATAGTCAACTCCTTGAACATTGTCATAAAATACTTTACGACATGTCGACTATTTCATAGATTTGAAACATCCATGTCTGTTTCTTTATAGATCCAAATACGACCGATAGGGTTTTACACCTTTCCGGAGGGTCTTCCAAGTTCAAAACTTGATTTCTCGTGTATGGAACTATCATGGATTTTATGGCTTCAAGCCATTTGACGGAGTCAGGGCCCATCATCCCTTCTTTGTATGTATTCGGTTCATCATTGTCAAACAATAATGATTTACTCTCAAATCTTAGCATTTGATTGTTTAACCGACCTACTTGGTTCAATAGGAACTTAGATCTCCGTGACCACAACCTTTGAGGCACATAATCTATGAGCATTATGGCAGCCTTCGGAACGATTTCCGGCGCTGCGCAACTCAGCACATATAGCTAAGGTTCGTTAACCTTATCAAAGTTCTATTGTCCTCCCACTTAACTTTTACGAAAAATTCCTTCTTCAAGAAACTTCATATTTCAAGCGACAAACCCTTTTGTCCTTGGTGTTATGGAGGCATAACCAATTGTTATTCGAAATAACCTACAAAGACATGCTCATCCGACTTCGGTTGTAAACATCTTACTTATGTTTAGCATACCAAAATTTAAGAAATGACAACTTGGGTTTTACCCCAAACCATAACTCATATGGTGTCATTTTAACGGATCAAGATGGAGCTCTTTTCAGTGTAAAAGCGGTAGTCTCTAAAGCTTTAATCTTTTCAAACATAATGGCAGTTTTATAAATAACACCTTTGATCCAACCATGTCAAACAAGGTTTCCTTACAAATCTCAAACACTCCATATTCCTATGGTGTTTCGGGAGATGTAAATCTAGGTGTTTTGCTAAACTTGTAACTCAAATAAATCCCTTTTATGAAAAATCATAATTCATTTATTTTTCTTGTCACAATGATTTTCACTTCATCTTGAAAGTCTTTGAACATTTTCAAATATTTCAACTTCTTTCTCATTAAGTGAATATTCACTCAAATTTCCGGAGAAAGCATATGAAGATGAAACCCATCGCTTACGACTACACATAATGGACTACATACATCAATATGTATAAATTCCAATATTTTAGTCGTTCGTTCTTCTTTGGCCTTTGAACGAAGTTTTAATTATCCCGAGGAAAGTCTCACAAGCGTCACTTGATCAAATCAAAGACTCCAAAAATCCATGAATATGGAGATTCTTCATGTTTTCTTTCCAATATAATTTAAACAGCGATGTCACTTCGTAAGTGATCTTCCAATCATTTGTCTTGCGACATTTTAGCATTAGCTTTATGGATGTGATTTCTCCAACTAGATTTGTAAATCATCCATCTAATATGGAATATGGTAATTATTTGAACAACCTTTGTTCTCATAATACCTGATTCAAATAACAGTTATTAAAACAAATCTTGAAGTCAAGCTTTGATGTCAACGAGAAATACAAACAACGGTTTGTTTGTTTTCGATGAACATCATCACATATTCTCTTGCTAGGTACTTAGGCCATTGTGGTTCATGAATTGCGTCGTTTCGTATGAAATTTCATACCAACCAATTCGGTATCCAATACCCAAGAACCACATTGTTTAACAAGCAAAGAATATAACCATAACATGTATATCATCCATATACCTAAATTGGATATTTCCAATCTTTTCTTTTCTGCCAAATATATTTTATAGATTCTCTTTCAGCATTTCCTTTTTACTTTTTAAAAGAATCTATCAACATCAAAAGTGGCGCCATATACATGACACATAGTCCAAAGCGTGTATATTCAAATAATAATACCTTTGGACTTGCACTTTGAAGTAGATCACCATCATCAAATGATTGGCGTTCTTTCAAAATCCATTCTTTAGTAATCTTTTAGTATAGTACATATTCTATTCATCCTTATCATGATGACTTTCATGATCAAGCTACTGTAGCTTATAAAGACGAATCGTGAGTATAACATTACTTTCCAAAACCCTTTTTGGATGATTAGGATGTCTAGCATCTCCAACCTTTGCAAATTCTCATCCAATATGAGAACATATATTATACTCTATCATATTGCAACCAAAACATTGTTTCATATATCGTTATATCTGTCACACATGATGGTTTCTGAAACAATTCTTTCAGCTCCTAGATAAACTTGATATTAAAACAATCAAGAATCATAGAGGCAAACATGATACTTAAGATACTAACACTGGAATTGTTACTCTCGATTTAATACCAATTATTAAATTTCACGGAGTAAATAGAATTTTGCTGAAAGTTTGCAATAGGACTGTAAACTTTAGATTGACACTCAACACAATACGATACCAGTTCATAAAGTATATATCCAGAATTCTATAGTTCTATTATCTCAATTACAAATATGCATAAGGTGGTGAACAAATGCCAATGACTACAACAAATTATGCAAATTCACTTTGATTTAATTTATGATAAATTGAGTTCTACTAATCCAAATTAGAAATGAACTCCCACTCAAAAACGACATCCCTCGTGCCTTTTTGGTGATTACATGAACCAAATCCACTACACCAAGTCCGATCATCACGTGAGTCGGCGTAGCTTCAAAGGCGAGCATCCATATGGTCATCATATCAAAACATATGACTCATGCTTAACCTTTTGGTTCGTGTTCCGAGGCCATGTCTGTACATGCTAGGCTCGCCAAGTAAGAACCTTAGTATTCGTGTGTGTAACTGTCTTACACCCGAGATATGCTCGTGGATTCAAGTACACCCGATCATCACGTGATGCCTTGAAGCGACGAAACATTGTCGGTGCATACTTAAGGAAGAACACATTTTTATCTTGATATATAAATGAGGGATCATCTTATTATGCTAATAAAATGCTAAAATATCAATATAAGATGCAATCAAACATCACATGTTTATTAGTGAAATGATATGGTTCCCGCATATGATCTCTATCATGTGCACCGTGGTATGATCACTATCATACCTTTATGTGTAAGGCCAAGGTCTATGGAACTTACACGCTATGTGTGTTGTAAGAGTATCATCTCATACTTCTACTTACAACATCACCATATCATAATACTAGCCCAGCAACAATCTAAACTAGACGCCTCTAATTTATCCATTGCAAATTTTACGTGGCTTAGGGCTTTCGTAGATAGAACCGTTCTTACCTATGAACATGAACCACAATGAGGATAACCAAATTGTTGACAACTCGTTGCAAATTAGATATTGACTATAGTAGAAGAGACAGACACTCGCTAGCCACTTATGCAAACTAGTTGCATTTCAAGCGTGGAACAAGTCTCATGTGCGAGGACATGTAAAGTTTGTCCGGGCCGCTTCATCCCACTATGCCACCAATATCCAAAGTACAACTAAGAAGCAATAAAATGATCATCATCACCCACATACTCATATGTGTACTACCCGTGCAAAGTATCTACGCATAGAACCTGGCTCTGATACCACTGTAGGGTTCGCAGCATAGAAAACAAAAAATTTCCTACGATGGGAACATCTATGTACCAAGATCTATCTACTAGATACAAGCAACGGGTGGATATACATCCATAGAATACATACCCTCGAAGACCGAATAGCGTTAACGAGGTTGTGCTCGTGGATGATGTAGACGAACGCTTGCCGATCTCAAGATCGTGATGAAGTCCATCTGGTCCAGCCGGTCCAGCACGATCAAGTCCAGCACCTCAAAGCAGTGGTGCACCCGTGATCGCACACACGTACGGGTACCCCGACAACCTCCGCGCCCTCGATCCAGCGAAGCAGCGGACGCAACAAATCCTTCCAGAAAAAGCCACCGGGAACATGTATCTCGCTGATCCGAGACCATGGGGAAATTCTAAAGGGGGGAGAGAGATCCTTCGCGAGGAGGTGTGCTTTGAGAGGAGGAGAGGGGGGCCTTTTATAGGAGAGAGGGGGGACACCCAAGGGGCATGGCGCCCAGCCATGGGGCTGCCCCCACCTCTTCCACATTCATGTGGGTGGAGCTCCCACTCAAAATGAAAAGCCTCCACTCCCATTAAAAAGCCTCCACTCAAAAATCCACTCACATGCATTAAATTTCCACCAAATTTAATGCAAGCTCTCATTTAAATAAAACTCTTTTATTTATTTATTCAGAATTTTGTTAATTACTTTAATTAACAAACATTCACATAAAACCCCTTACAACATTTCAATTTCACATGCAGAACCAGTTTCAGCAATTTCAACCGAAACAGTTTCGGTGTCTAGTGAAATAAATTCCTGCGCTTTCCTTTTCTTTTTCTGGCATATCATTTGCTCCGAATGGTGTCGGTATCCCTTAAGTGTGTCACCCTACGGTTCACGAATAATGCGGACATGATCGAGACCCTTCTCTGATCAATAATCAGTAGCGGGACCTGGAGATCCAGACTGACTCCCACACATTCAACGATGACTTCTGTGATCGTGTGAACCTTTTACACTAGTATCTTAATCCCTTTGTTTCACGATATATTACATGTACGAGATTCGATCATCGGTATCTCCATACCTAGTTTGATCTCGTTACCGACATGCACTCTTTTCTCGTTCCCGTGATATAACATTCTAGTGATCAAATCACTTGCTTGCAAGCTAATCAATGTGATATCACCGAGAGAGCCCAGAGCATATCTATCCATCATCGGGATGAACAAATTCCACTCTCGATCCATAGGTCTCAACATAACACTTTAGTAGTTCTGAAGCCATCTTTATAATCACCCAGTTACGGTGTGACGTTTGATGTCATCGAGAAACTCTTCCGGTGTTAGTGATTGACATGATCTCATGGTCTAAGGATTAGGATCACTTCGTAAGTTGTTATAGCAATATAAACTCAATGACTTTGATCATAATGCTATACTTCGGATGAATGTTCATCACATCATTACACTAATGTTGTGACGTCGTTATTAACAACATCCAATGTTGTAGCATCCCATTTGTCTAACAACTGTAATGCTACTTGGTTTAGTAATAAAATGGCTACCTTCCTACATATAATTGTTGCATCATCATCATATCATGCTCATGTCATCATGCCACCTTGCACTTGAGCATCATACAAAGACCCTTGTGTTTTGGTTCTTATCTCATATGCATTATCATTTATTGTTGCCTCTTGATATTGTATTTGGTTCTTTATATATTGTTAAATGCCCAAGTTGAGTTGGGGGCATATCTTTTCAATCAACTCCATCACCTCTCTTTCACCACCTGACAATTCCACCACCCCATTAACCATGAGCTTGCAATTATTCTTTATTTTGGTGTTTGTTCTAGCTCATGAGAGATAGGGTGGGTCCAATGCTACCAATCCTTTTGCTTGGCCCTTACTCCAACTTTGGAGGATGCAAATAAATAGATGCCATGAGATATTGTTTTGTTTTCACAGGATAAGACCTAGCATTTAATGCATTTGCATGGGCCATGCAAGAACCACCACATCTTTTTCCCTCTGTTTTGTTTTCTTCAACCTTGGTTCCATGTGAAGGTCTCCTAATTTTACAAATGTTTTCATCTAAATTGCAAAACCCCCATATCTTCTTAATCTTGTAAAATGCCCCCACTTGGCTCATTCATAAGCCATGTATGTGGCATCTCCTTATCCTCCATCTCTTTTGCCCTTGCCTCCCCTCTTTATCAAGCTCCCTATTCAAAACCTCCTGGTAAAAAGGTTCAAAAGATTTTGAAATTATAAGCTGGTTTGAAAATTTTTAATAGAATAAAAAGAACAAACAAATAGTTAATAAATAAAAAAAATTAAAGGGAGAGAGCTATACCTGGTCGCAGCCCAGCAGCCCGAGCACCGCGGCCTTCTTTCCTTTCTTCCTTCCTCTTGTTCTGGGCCGAGTTCCAGCCCACCTGGCCCCGTACCTCTTCGGTGGAGATAACCCCGACGCCGTCGCCCTGTACCTCTTCTCCGTTCGCCCCTCCTCTCTGAAGACACGCAGACGGAAAGCATCTGCGCGGCAGGTCGCCGTCCCCTCCGTCAGCCGCGTCACCCACCTGCTCCTCTTCTTATCCCCAAGCCGCGGAGGCCCCCTACAACCCTAGCCTCCCTCTTCCCTCCTCTCCGCCGCCATCCCCTGTTCCCCTGTCCTTCTCCCTCCCACGAGCAGCAGCAAGTCGAGCGGAGCCGCGCTGTCGCCATGGTCGCCGGTGAGCACCGCTGAAGCCGGGGATCACTCGCCGCGTCTACGCTGATTGGTTCCCTCGAGAGAAGCTGCACATCCAGGAGCCTCTGCTTCCTCTTCTTCCAACCAAGTGCAGGAGCAACACCGCCGTCGCCGTCCTCCACTCCGACCACCCCCGCCCTCGATTCCTCTGGGAATCGATCGAGGTGAGCGCCACCTCGTGTTCCCCCTTCCCTTTTCCCCTCCGTTCTGCATCAGGCCGCCTGGTTTTCGCCGTCGCCGTCGTCGGGAGCCACTGCCGCGCGCGCAGCGTCCGCTTTTAGCAACAGTAGCAGCTCCTGGCGGCAGTACATCGTCCTCTGTTCCTAGCGTGCTCGCGACCCCTGTAGGTTGACTCCGGCGCCGAATCTTTTACTCATGCGTAGAGGGATCTCCCAGCTTTCTGTAGGATCAAACAACGCTTGAATCGGAGCAGTAGATCTCTCGGGATCATCCTCCGAAATCGAGGCAATCTCGTAGAACATCTGTCAGAATTTCAGTATCTGTGCCTGTAGCTCTTCCCCTATGTTCAGCTCCTTGCCCCGTCCGCTGTAGTTCTCCGATGGCAAATCTCCAAACACGAAAGATGTAGCTCTAACTAATCTCTACATTTTATGTTTTTGTGGTTTTCCCTAATTCGCAACAGTTTGCTCGGCATCGTCGACCGAAGTAGGGGTCAGCTAGCAGTTTTCGCGCGCCCTCGTTCAGTTTCGTCAGGTCCTGAATCTAGCAGCTCCTGGCAGAATTGCACATAACCCCTCCCCTTTTCGAGAAGCTCAACCCGCGGTCCCCGATAGCCCCACCGTCAGCGGCTGTGGGCGTTTTATAAAAAGGCTCCCACACTTTTCCTTCCTCAAACCGCAGCCCCTCCACCTCGCCCAGCTGGCAGCCTCTCGCCTCTGCCCAGTCAGCACCTGGCCCCACCTGGTCAGTGGCTGTAGGTAGAATCTGGCTGGGTGACAAAAGTCCAGACCTTTTTCTGAAATAAAATTCAAATGTTTTCAAATCTGTTTAAATATGAATTAAATCATAACTTTCAAATGGTTTATATTTTGAATTCAAACTTAATATGAAAAATGTTTTATTTTTGAATGTTAATTCAAATCTTTAATCAAATAATTTCAGAATTAATTTAATTAGTCAACCTTTGACTTTGACCCTATTTAATAATTTTGACTATAAAATAAATTTAAATTCATAATTCCAAATAATACAAATAATTTATGTTTTTGAATCAGAAAAATGTGAGGAATTCAAATATTCCATTCAAAATATTATTTGAACACATTAAATTTCAATTTGAACTAAATTACAACAAAATGCCCCTGGACCTTATTAAATTAATAACTTTTGTTTTATAACTCCGAATTTGACAAATGATATGTCTAAAATGATCAGCTCGACGAGACCTTTCTGTTTATACTATCCATGACTTCAATTTCAGCATGCATCATATAAATATATAGTATACAGCAACTAATATGACAATAAAATGCGACCAAAACTCAATAAAAATGTTATTTCTTGTAATCTACACCTCACCCATGCCATGCTACATTATTGCCATGCAACTTGTGCATCATTCATCATGGAATGATTGTTTGCTTGATGCATTTTATTCCTATGCTGGTGCACTTTATTTATGTTGGCCCTTGTTTGTTTGGTTCTTCTTCGAATAGACTCTGAGCAGGGGATATATCAAGAGAGCCAGGAGCACTACCCAGATCCGTCTCTCGCTTCAACTGAGTTGCCAGGCAAGCACTACCACATGCTAGCATACATACAGTACCTATTGCCTCTATCTTACTCTTGCATCATTGAGTCGCGATTGCATTAAAATTGAATCCCAAGTATTGCATAGCTTTTACTTTTAAACCCCACCAAGCTTGTTCCTCCATCCCATGAGCCATTACTACAGGAGTTGTTTGGGCCATGCGAGTCGTAGAACAGCATGTGTAGGGTATGTGAGAGTCTCATGGATAACGAGGTACCTAAACAACTTAACCTGAGTAGTAATGGGATAACTAATGAAAGTGGCACCGGTGAGCAATATCTGCTATTTGGTTTTTCCTGCTCACTTGTGTCCCGTAGGACCCCGAGTACTTGATTCCTATTCCTTGATTATTCGCGCTATCCACATCCGGGAGGCTTATGGGACCCCCCTGAGCCAGAGCTTGATTCCGTCTTATTTCTCGGGGCCACAAACTAGTTTGAGGTTTTGTTTACTATACTGTACTTATGCCATGCTTTACTGTTTTATTACGATTGTGCGAGGAGCACACTGTACTGTTTAGGTAAGCGGAATGTTTTCGCGGTATCGACAAGCCCAGTCACACTTTCGGGTTCCCGGTCGTTTACAGCCATTGTCGCAAACCTTGAGTCCGTCTCGGAGTCAGCTAACTTCGTTGCGGGTCTACTCAATGGAGTGGCCCCCTGAAATATTTCTGAATCTTGTGATTGCTTTGTCGTGAAGGCCTCGTTGGGTTTTGATTTGGTTTTTCCGAGGTTGATCGAGTGTGTGTTGCTATTTGTGCACCCCTGCAGGGTAAAACTTTCTGAAAGCCGTGTCCGCGGTTATGGACGACTTGGAGCACAGTTTCTCGATCATAGACAAGTATAACTAAAGTACCGCTTTAAATTGACTAAGTAACTGACTAGTAATTAGTGCAACCCTCATGGAATGGTTAATAAAATTGCCAACGGATGGGGGGTTGTTCGTCCGCTTCCTCGTTGGTAAGCGAGGAGGAGGATGGATCTGTGGATATTACCGTTATAACTGTTGTCATTAATTCACGGACATCCGTCTATCTTTGGTTAGGCGGATGGTTAGCGAGTATCTATAGAACTGTTAGGGTTTATCTTTTGCTGCAATTGCGTCACCCCAGGTTGTGTCCCCTTTAGAGGCATAAAGTCTTGCTGAGTACCCCTAGGGTCTCACACGATAAATTATTGGTTCAGATGAACAGGTACACTCGCAGGACGGATACTGGGTGGAGGAGGCTGATGATGTGGGCAACGATCGTTCGGTGTAGAGATTCCGGGAACGGGGATTCGTGAGATCTGTGGGCGGGATGTGCTTATTCAATGGGCATCTTATGCCGATTTTCTTCTTATCCGTACTCGGATCTTGTTTGCCGCTTCCGCCTAATACTCTGATGTGTGATGTATGAGGAAATATCCTAAAATATTATATCTGTCTAGGACATTTGAATCTTGTCGTATGGCGTTGCTATATTTCCTTTCTTTTTAGATGGTATGGCTCTGATGTACTATTGTATGGTGGCTTGCATACATACTCATTTGTGTATGTAGTTGATCCCTTCGCCTGCCGATTACGCCGCCCGTACTTGTCCCGATGACTAGAAATGGTTGGGACGGCCGAAAGGTCTACCTGTGAGTGGCTTTTGGGGCCCCACCGTACTATTTCAACCATTTCCGCTCATCCAGGCTTGTATCTAGGAGCGTAATTCACCGAGGTAGTTACAATTGGTATCAGAGCCATCCCGACCTTCAGGGTCTCAGCCAAACGGTCGTTGTCAGTCTAGCAAATATTTTTGGTAGTTATGTATACTAGGGAAAAACAAAACGCGAGAGTAGGACTGCTTCCATTTTTCTTCTTACCCACCCACCCACCCTTTTCTGGTAAGGAAGTGTAACGTTTTCAATCCCCTTCTTAAAGTTCAAACTAGGATTCATGTGTTCTGGGTTTCCGTAGTACCATAGGTTGTGTGTGTGTGTGTGTGTGTAATTCCTTGTCTATCTGTTGCATACAAGTTGTTATCTAATCGGCCTTTTGGTTATCAACTGTTGGTACATTCCATACCGATAGGCTTTTGCAAACCGACGCGATCTATCTGATTTGTTGTATACCGTCGCGATCTGTCTTACTCTTTGTTATCCGACGTTATATTGTTTGGGGTGTTCGTTTCCGTAGTTACTAATCTTTAGGTTCAACGTGAGAAGAAGGGTTAGGATATGTGTTCCACTTATTCATGTGCGGAGTAATGATTTGAGTGCGGGATGGAGTCGCGACCATACCACTACTCTTATCATTCGCTTTTGCATATTGAATTGGTAGGGTCACTAATCTTGATTCGTTAAGTAATTTTGCGCATCTATTGGTATTTTAATGCCGAAATTTGTGGAATTTTTTTTTCTTTGATATATTTGTGTACCACACTCATTTTCGGTCGTGTGCGATATGCTTAATATCTTCTAGGTGCTTTAAACTTTGTTGATATTTTAATATCATCTTAGTAAATTGTATCCTTTAATCTTGGTTAATTCCATCTTGGTACTATTTTGGATTATTATTATTCTCCATTATAGTACTGACTTGTGTTTTATATCAATCTCAGGATGGCTCCACCACGCCGTTCAGATGAGGACATACCACCGGAACTTGGGGCCGCGTTGTCAAACATCGCCAATGCCTTGGCAGCAATGCAGCAGAACCAGCAGCGTTTGGAAGAAAGTGTCAGGAGAAATGAGTTTGCTCCACTCCCTCCACCTCCCAAGCGGGGTGACATCAAAAGCTTCCTGAAGTTCAACCCACGCCAATTTGATGTATCTGATCAACCACTTGATGCTGATGATTGGCTGCGTGAGATGTCAAGGCTACTGGAGACTGCTGATGTGCCTGAGCAAGAATGGGTAAAATGTGCTACTCACCTTCTGAAGGGAGATGCAGCTCTCTGGTGGGAGAATTATCTGAAGGCAAGCTGCACTGGTTTTCAGCCCACTTGGGAACAGTTCTCTAGAGCTTTCAAAGAGCAATTCCTGTCAGAGATTGTCATGGAAAGGATGAAGGAAATCTTTCTCAACCTCAAGCAGGGAAATGATAATGTCAATACCTACATCAGGAACTTCATGAAACTCTCTCGTTATGGTGGTGATGAGATCTCAGATGACAAGAAGAAACAAAAGAGGTTCAGGCAAGGGCTCAATGCATCGATCAAATATGCAATCACACATGCAAGGCCGACGTCTTTTCTGGAACTTCAGCATACAACCCTGCAGGAGGAATCCAGTAGGCAAGTGTTTGAGGAGTCAAAGAAACACAACCGGGACGCACCAAGCTCTTCAGCTATGTCAGCTCCTTCTAAGCGGCGTGTCTGGGTTCCTAACACCCCACCGTCGCTCCCGGCTTCACCAAGACCTTCAAGCTACGCGGCAAGGCCACCAAGCTTCATCACTGCTGCTCCTAGGGGCTACAACCACCACTACCCTGGAGCGCCTGGCGGAGTCCCTGGCCACGTGACTCCACGTCCACCTGGTGCTTGTTTCACATGTGGAGACCCTGGACATCTAAACTGGAACTGTCCGTTGAAGAACAAAGCTCTTCCTCCACCCCCTCCAAGATCTGCGGCAAGCTCTCCTATGGTTCGTGCACCACCACCTCGGGCTCTCAACATCAACACCAAGCCCGGATCTACTGTTGCTCGTGCCAACTGTGTCAACGCCGCTCAAGCTGAGCATGCACCTGGAGTTGTGATGGGTATGCTTTCCGTTAACTCAGTCCCTGCACGAGTTTTGTTTGATTCTGGTGCATCGCATTCTTTTGTTTCTATCAAGTTTGCAAGTGAGAATGGGTTAGCTTTGGATCCTCTCCTTAAGAAGTTAATGGTCCTTTCTCCTGGAGCAAATATGGTAGCTTCTAAAATCAGCCATGGCAATCAAGTTGAGATTGGTGGCTCTTCGTTCTCGGCATCCTTAATTGTTCTGGGCAATTCTGACATTGATGTCATCTTGGGCATGGATTGGTTGACAGCAAATGCAGCTGTGATTGATTGTGCTGAACGCTCGGTTTCTCTGAAGATTCCAGAAGGCCATATAGTCTATTCTCCAAGTCTGACTCCTGATATTCAGCATTTCTCTTTGGCGGCTCTGAATGATGATGCTATGGAAGCTATTCAGAGTGTTCCGGTGGTCTGTGAGTTCCCAGATGTCTTTCCTGAAGAGTTGCCGGGTATGCCTCCGGATCGTGAGGTTGAGTTTGTAATTGAGCTTGAACCTGGAACGACTCCTATCTCCAAGCGGCCTTATAAAATGGGTCCTTCTGAGTTGGCTGAACTCAAACGTCAACTTGATGAACAAGAGAAGTTGGGTTTCATTCAACACAGTACTTCTTCTTGGGGTAGCCCAACAATCTTTGTGAAGAAGCGTGACAGGACTGATAGACTTTGTGTTGACTATCGGGCTCTCAATGCTAAAACCATCAAGAACAAATATCCCCTTCCGCGGATTAATGATCTCTTCGATCAGCTAGCTAGAGCTGTGGTATTCTCTAAGCTTGACTTGAGAAGTGGTTATCACCAAATCAAGATTCGCAAGGAAGATGTCCCTAAAACAGCTTTCACCACCCGCTATGGCCTGTATGAGTACACGGTCATGTCTTTCGGTCTCACCAACGCACCTGCTACCTTCTCGAGGCTTATGAACTCGGTTTTCATGGAATACCTTGATAAGTTCGTTGTGGTCTATCTGGATGACATCCTAGTCTATTCAAAGTCAAAGGAAGAGCATGAAGAACACCTTCGGTGTGTCCTAAACAAGCTTCGTGAGAACCGCTTGTATGCAAAGTTCTCAAAGTGTGAGTTTTGGCTGCCTCAAGTAACCTATCTTGGTCATGTCATCTCTGCCAAGGGCATTGCAGTCAAGCCGGAAACTGTGAAGACAATTGTTGAATGGCTTCCTCCTGTTAATGTCAAAGAAGTGCGGAGTTTCCTTGGTTTGGCTAGTTATTGCCGTCGCTTCGTTCAGAACTTCTCGAAGATAGCGAAGCCTCTTACCGATCTCCTCAAGAAAGGTAAGAGATACCTTTGGACTCCTGCATGTCAAGCAAGCTTTGAGACACTCAAAGAGAAGCTCACTTCCACACCACTCTTGGTTCCTCCGGATACATCTAAGCCTTTGCAGATATTCTGCGACGCCTCTTTGCAAGGATTGGGTGCGGTCCTTATGCAAGAGAAACAAGTGGTTGCTTATGCCTCTCGACAGTTGAAGACGCATGAGATCAACTATCCCACACATGACCTCGAGCTCGCAGCTGTTGTCTTTGCTTTGAAGCTATGGAGGCACTACTTGCTTGGCAACCGTTGTGAGATCTTTTCTGACCACAAGAGTTTGAAGTATATCTTCACTCAGCCTGATCTCAACCTTCGGCAGAGGAGATGGATTGAAGCAATCAATGATTTTGATTTGACCATCAACTACACTCCGGGCAAAGCTAATGTCATGGCCGATGCTCTCAGCCGCAAAGCTTATGTCAATAACCTCATGATGGAAGAACAACAGCCTCTCTTGTGCGAGGAATTCCGTCAGCTCAACCTTGAAATTGTGGAACAAGGGCATCTCCTGAACCTTCTGGCTACTCCTCTCTTGGAAGAAAAGATTCGCTCTCGTCAGCTTGGTGATCCGCACACCAAAAAGATCATCTCCAAACTTCAGCTCCCAAAGTATGAGTCCTTCCACGTCGATGATCAAGGCACGCTTTTCTTTGAACACCGGATGTTTGTTACGAACTACCCGGGTTTGAGAGAGCAAGTTCTCAAGGAGGTGCACGATTCTATTCTATCTATCCACCCTGGCAGCACAAAGATGTACATGGACTTGAAAACACAATATTGGTGGCCTGGTTTGAAACGGTATTGTGCCAAGTATGTCTCAGAGTGTGATGTCTGCCGCAGAGTGAAAGCTGTCCATCAGAAACCTTTCGGTATTCTACAGCCATTGAAACCCCCGGAATGGAAATGGGAGAAAGTAGAGATGGACTTCATCACTGGTTTCCCAAGGTCGCAGAAGGGCAACAATGCAATCTTTGTTGTCATCGACAGGCTTTCTAAAGTGGCTCATTTCTTCCCCGTCAAGGAAACAATTTCTGGAATTCAGTTGGCTGAGCTCTATATCAACAGGATTGTCTCTCTGTATGGGGTTCCGCTTGAGATCAGTTCAGACCGTGGGAGCATCTTCACTTCCAAGTTCTGGGAAAGTTTCCAAAATGCTTTGGGAACAAAGTTGAACTTCAGCACTGCTTACCACCCTTAGTCGCAAGGACAAGTTGAAAGGATCAATCAGATTCTGGAGGATATGCTTCGTGCTTGCGTCATCTCTTTTGGCATGAAGTGGGAGGAATGTCTTCCTTATGCTGAATTCTCTTACAACAACAGCTTCCAGAAAAGTCTGAAGATGACACCATTTGAGGCTCTCTATGGTCGCAAGTGCAGAACTCCGATTGGTTGGTCAGGTGCAGGAGAAAGAATTTGGTTTGGCCCTGACATTGTAACTCAAGCGGAGGAGAAGGTGCATATCATTCTTGAAAATCTGAAGATTGCTGAAAGTCGCCAGAAGAGCAATTATGACAGGAAGCACACAAACATGGTGTATGCCCCTGGTGATCTCGTTTACCTTCGTGTCACTCCCATGAGAGGCACACACCGCTTCGGTATCAAAGGAAAACTGGCTCCTAGATACATCGGTCCTTTCAAGATTCGTGGTAGAAGAGGAGAAGTTCCTTATGCTCTTGAGCTCCCGGAAAAACTCAAAGTCCATGATGTTTTCCACATCTCACAACTCAAGAAGTGCTTCAAAGATCCCGGCAGGACCGTGGATCATGAGCTAATCGATCTCAAAGAAGACCTGTCTTATCAAGAATACCCCACCAAAATCCTTGAGACCGCAGAAAGAAGGACTCGCAACAAGTCCATCAAGTTCTGCAAGGTGCAGTGGTCGCACCATTCTGTTGATGAAGCCACTTGGGAACGTGAAGATGAACTCCGTGCCAACTATCCTACCCTCTTTGTGTCTTCTTCTTCTTCCTAGAATCTCGGGGCGAGATTCCTGTTTACTGGGGGAGAGTTGTAGCATCCCATTTGTCTAACAACTGTAATGCTACTTGGTTTAGTAATAAAATGGCTACCTTCCTACATATAATTGTTGCATCATCATCATATCATGCTCATGTCATCATGCCACCTTGCACTTGAGCATCATACAAAGACCCTTGTGTTTTGGTTCTTATCTCATATGCATTATCATTTATTGTTGCCTCTTGATATTGTATTTGGTTCTTGATATATTGTTAAATGCCCAAGTTGAGTTGGGGGCATATCTTCTCAATCAACTCCATCACCTCTCTTTCACCACCTGACAATTCCACCACCCCATTAACCATGAGCTTGCAATTATTCTTTCTTTTGGTGTTTGGTCTAGCTCATGAGAGATAGGGTGGGTCCAATGCTACCAATCCTTTTGCTTGGCCCTTACTCCAACTTTGGAGGATGCAAATAAATAGATGCCATGAGATATTGTTTTGTTTTCACAGGATAAGACCTAGCATTTAATGCATTTGCATGGGCCATGCAAGAACCACCACATCTTTTTCCCTCTGTTTTGTTTTCTTCAACCTTGGTTCCATGTGAAGGTCTCCTAATTTTACAAATGTTTTCATATAAATTGCAAAAACCCCATATCTTCTTAATCTTGAAAAATGCCCCCACTTGGCTCATTCATAAGCCATGTATGTGGCATCTCCTTATCCTCCATCTCTTTTGCCCTTGCCTCCCCTCTTTATCAAGCTCCCTATTCAAAACCTCCTGGTAAAAAGGTTCAAAAGATTTTGAAATTATAAGCTGGTTTGAAAATTTTTAATAGAATAAAAAGAACAAACAAATAGTTAATAAATAAAAAAAAATTAAAGGGAGAGAGCTATACCTGGTCGCAGCCCAGCAGCCCGAGCACCGCGGCCTTCTTTCCTTTCTTCCTTCCTCTTGTTCTGGGCCGAGTTCCAGCCCACCTGGCCCCGTACCTCTTCGGTGGAGATAACCCCGACGCCGTCGCCCTGTACCTCTTCTCCGTTCGCCCCTCCTCTCTGAAGACACGCAGACGGAAAGCAGCTGCGCGGCAGGTCGCCGTCCCCTCCGTCAGCCGCGTCACCCACCTGCTCCTCTTCTTATCCCCAAACCACGGAGGCCCCCTGCAACCCTAGCCTCCCTCTTCCCTCCTCTTCGCCGCCATCCCCTGTTCCCCTGTCCTTCTCCCTCCCGCGAGCAGCAGCAAGTCGAGCGGAGCCGCGCTGTCGCCATGGTCGCCGGTGAGCACCGCTGAAGCCGGGGATCACTCGCCGTGTCTACGCTGATTGGTTCCCTCGAGAGAAGCTGCACATCCAGGAGCCTCTGCTTCCTCTTCTTCCAACCAAATGCAGGAGCAACACCGCCGTCGTCGTCCTCCACTCCGACCACCCCCGCCCTCGATTCCTCTGGGAATCGATCGAGGTGAGCGCCACCTCGTGTTCCCCTTCCCTTTTCCCCTCCGTTCTGCATCAGGACGCCTGGTTTTCGCCGTCGCCGTCGTCGGGAGCCACTGCCGCGCGCGCAGCGTCCGCTTTTAGCAACAGTAGCAGCTCCTGGTGGCAGTACATCGTTCTCTGTTCCTAGCGTGCTCGCGACCCCTGTAGGTTGACTCCGGCACCGAATCTTTTACTCATGCGTAGAGGGATCTCCCAGCTTTCTGTAGGATCACACAACGCTTGAATCGGAGCAGTAGATCTCTCGGGATCATCCTCCGAAATCGAGGCAATCTCGTAGAACATCTGTCAGAATTTCAGTATCTGTGCCTGCAGCTCTTCCCCTATGTCCAGCTCCTTGCCCCGTCCGCTGTAGTTCTCCGATGGCAAAGCTCCAAACACGAAAGATGTAGCTCTAACTAATCTCTACATTTTATGTTTTTGTGGTTTTCCCTAATTCGCAACAGTTTGCTCGGCATCGTCGACCGAAGTAGGGGTCAGCTAGCAGTTTTCGCGCGCCCTCGTTCAGTTACGTCAGGTCCTGAATCTAGCAGCTCCTGGCAGAATTGCACATAACCCCTCCCCTTTTCGAGAATCTCAACCCGCGGTCCCCGATAGCCCCACCGTCAGCGGCTGTGGGCGTTTTATAAAAAGGCTCCCACACTTTTCCTTCCTTAAACCGCAGCCCCTCCACCTCGCCCAGCTGGCAGCCTCTCGCCTCTGCCCAGTCAGCACCTGGCCCCACATGGTCAGTGGCTGTGGGTAGAATCTGGCTGGGTGACAAAAGTCCAGACCTTTTTTCTGAAATAAAATTCAAATGTTTTCAAATCTGTTTAAATATGAATTAAATCATAACTTTCAAATGGTTTATATTTTGAATTCAAACTTAATATGAAAAATGTTTTATTTTTGAATGTTAATTCAAATATTTAATCAAGTAATTTCAGAATTAATTTAATTAGTCAACCTTTGACTTTGACCCTATTTAATAATTTTGACTATAAAATAAATTTAAATTCATAATTCCAAATAATACAAATAATATATGTTTTTGAATCAGAAAAATGTGAGGAATTCAAATATGCCATTCAAAATATTATTTGAACAATTTAAATTTCAAGTTGAATTAAATTACAACAAAATGCCCTTGGACCTTATTAAATTAATAACTTTTGTTTTATAACTCCGAATTTGACAAATGATATGTCTAAAATGATCAGCTCGACGAGACCTTTCTGTTTATACTATCCATGACTTCAATTGCAGCATGCATCATATAAATATATAGTATACAGCAACTAATATGACAATAAAATGCGACCAAAACTCAATAAAAATGTTATTTCTTGTAATCTACACCTCACCCATGCCATGCTACATTATTGCCATGCAACTTGTGCATCATTCATCATGGCATGATTGTTTGCTTGATGCATTTTATTCCTATGCTGGTGCACTTTATTTATGTTGGCCCTTGTTTGTTTGGTTCTTCTTCGAATAGACTCTGAGCAGGGGATATATCAAGAGAGACAGGAGCACTACCCAGATTCGTCTCTCGCTTCAACTGAGTTGCCAGGCAAGAACTACCACATGCTAGCATACATACAATACCTATTGCCTCTATCTTACTCTTGCATCATTGAGTCGCGATTGCATTAAAATTGAATCCCAAGTATTGCATAGCTTTTACTTTTAAACCCCACCAAGCTTGTTCCTCCATCCCATGAGCCATTACTACAGGAGTTGTTTGGGCCATGCGAGTCGTAGAACAGCATGTGTAGGGTATGTGAGAGTCTGATGGATAACGAGGTACCTAAACAACTTAACCTGAGTAGTAATGGGATAACTAATGAAAGTGGCACCGGTGAGCAATATCTGCTATTTGGTTTTTCCTGCTCACTTGTGTCCCGTAGGACCCCGAGTACTTGATTCCTGTTCCTTGATTATTCGTGCTATCCACATCCGGGAGGCTTATGGGACCCCCCTGAGCCAGAGCTTGATTCCGTCTTATTTCTCGGGGCCACAAACTAGTTTGAGGTTTTGTTTACTATACTGTACTTATGCCATGCTTTACTGCTTTATTACGATTGTGCGAGGAGCACACTGTACTGTTTAGGTAAGCGGAATGTTTTCGCGGTATCGACAAGCCCAGTCACACTTTCGGGTTCCCGGTCGTTTACAGCCATTGTCGCAAACCTTGAGTCCGTCTCGGAGTCAGCTAACTTCGTTGCGGGTCTACTCAATGGGGTGGCCCCCTGAAATATTTCTGAATCCTGTGATTGCTTTGTCGTGAAGGCCTCGTTGGGTTTTGATTTGGTTTTTCCGAGGTTGATCGAGTGTGTGTTGCTATTTGTGCACCCCTGCAGGGTAAAACTTTCTGAAAGCCGTGTCCGCGGTTATGGACGACTTGGAGCACAGTTTCTCGATCATAGACAAGTATAACTAAAGTACCGCTTTAAATTGACTAAGTAACTGACTAGTAATTAGTGCAACCCTCATGGAATGGTTAATAAAATTGCCAACGGATGGGGGGTTGTTCGTCCGCTTCCTCGTTGGTAAGCGAGGAGGAGGATGGATCTGTGGATATTACCGTTATAACTGTTGTCATTAATTCACGGACATCCGTCTATCTTTGGTTAGGCGGATGGTTAGCGAGTATCTATAGAACTGTTAGGGTTTATCTTTTGCTGCAATTGCGTCACCCCAGGTTGTGTCCCCTTTAGAGGCATAAAGTCTTGCTGAGTACCCCTAGGGTCTCACACGATAAATTATTGGTTCAGATGAACAGGTACACTCGCAGGACGGATACTGGGTGGAGGAGGCTGATGATGTGGACAACGATCGTTCGGTTTAGAGATTCCGGGAACGGGGATCCGTGAGATCTGTGGGCGGGATGTGCTTATTCAATGGGCATCTTATGCCGATTTGCTTCTTATCCGTACTCGGATCTTGTTTGCCGCTTCCGCCTGATACTCTGATGTGTGATGTATGAGGAAATATCCTAAAATATTATATCCGTCTAGGACATTTGAATCTTGCCGTATGGCGTTGCTATATTTCCTTTCTTTTTAGATGGTATGGCTCTGATGTACTATTGTATGGTGGCTTGCATACATACTCATTTGTGTATGTAGTTGATCCCTTCGCCTGCCGATTACGCCGCCCGTACTTGTCCTGATGACTGGAAATGGTTGGGACGGCCGAAAGGTCTACCCGTGAGTGGCTTTTGGGGCCCCACCGTACTATTTCAACCATTTCCGCTCATCCAGGCTTGTATCTAGGAGCGTAATTCACCGAGGTAGTTACAAATGTCCATGATCAGGAAACTTTGATCATCATGTTAATCAACGAGCTAGTTTATAAGAGAGGCATAACTAGGAACTTCCTTTTTGTTTATTAAACACACATGTATTAAAGTTTCCATATTGATACAATTATAGCATGCAAAATAAACATTTATCATAAATAAGGAATACGATAATAACCACTTTATTATTGCCTCTCGGGCATATTCCCTTCACAATGCAATTACTAGCCAGAAAGATCCTATGAGATTCAATTGGGCAATACAACAAGATACATAGACCGTCATCCAACTGCATATATGACTAGAAGTCCACCTTCAGGTTATCATCTGAACCCCCTCCAGTATTAAGTTGCAAGCAACAGACAACTGCTTTAAGCAAAGTGTGTAAGGTAAACAGTCCACATGTTCCATGAACAAGAGACCCTTGTTTTCTCCCTAGTAGCAACAACACATTTACAACCGAAGAGATTATTGTCACTTCCCTTGGAAACTAGAGGCATGAACCCAGTATCGATCATAAATACTCCCTCTTGGAGTCACTAGCAACTACTTGGCCAAGATAACCACTAACAACGGAGAGCATGCAAAATCACAAACAACACAGACATGATAGAATCATAAAGATAAAACCATTAATCAAACCAACATAATAATCTCAATATCCATCGGATTCCCGCAAACACAACATGCATGATTACAAATAGATTAGATCTTGATCATGAACGGAGCTCACAAGATCTATAGATGAAAGCACAAAGGAGGAGATACAACCATGTAGCTACTATATGGACCCATAGTCCAAGGTGGAACTACTCACGAATCATACCGGAGAGAAGGCCTTCGGGATGATCTCCCCTCCGACAGGGTTCTGGGAAGAACTTCAGATCCCCCCAATCTAGGGACGATGGCGGCGGCGGCTACAGACGGTTTCGTGGATTTCTGATCGGGTACTCAGAGTTTCTGCATCGGGGGCTTCTTATAGGCTAAGGGGGAGATCGAGGCGGCGGCTAGAGGGGGAAAACCCTACCCAGGCGCGAGGTAGGGCCCACCCGTGCCTAGGGGGTTTATCTGCCCTGGCACTCCTCCTCGTCTCTCCTCTAGACTTCTTGTTCCCCACGGAAAGTAATTGACTTTGTCCTTCGTCCCTTCCAATTCCGAGAATACTTCTTTACTAACTTTTCTGAAACAAAAAACAGGCATCTGGCACTATTGCAACTTGTTAATAGGTTAGTACCAGAAAACATGTAAAAAGCACCTCAAAGTGTGGACAAGTAAAGCAAAGTAGATACTAAACAAGCATGGAGCATAAAAAATTATAGATACGTTTCCAACGTATCAAGCATGAACATTATATACGGATCATGTTTATTGCGGGACGGTTACTTGTTTAAGTCCGAGAATAATGGTTGTTAGATTTATATGAGTAATATGTTTTATGCACATGCAACATTGATAGATGGTATATTCTTGTTAAATCTCGATTGTAGTAATACACATATTAATAACATTGAAGCTAAACGTTTTAAATTGAGCGATAACTCGACCTATATGTGGCACTGTCGTCTTGGTCACATTGGAGTGAAGCGTATGGAGAAACTCCATTCCGATGGACTTCTTGAATCACTTGATTTTGAATCACTTGAAAGATGCGAAGGATGTCTGATGGGTAAAATGACTAAGACTCCATTTTCTGGTATGATGGAGCGAGCTACGGACTTATTGGAAATCATACATACCGATGTATGTGACCCAATGAGTGTAGCATCGTGCGGTGGTTATCGTTATGTTCTTACCTTCACGGATGACTTGAGTAGATATGGGTATATCTATTTCATGAAACATAAGTCTGAAACTTTCGAGAAGTTTAAGGAATTTCAAAGTGGGGTAGAGAATCAACGTAACAAGAAGATTAAATTTTTACGATCTAATCGTGGAGGTGAATATCTGAGTTACGATTTTGGCGAGCATTTGAAGAAATGCGGAATACTTTCACAATTGACACCGCCGGGAACACCACAGCGTAATGGTGTGTCCGAACATCATAATCGAACTCTCTTAGATATGGTTCATTCTATGATGTCATTTATAGATTTACCGCTATTGTTTTGGGGTTATGCATTAGAAACAACTGCATTCACTTTAAATAGGGCACCATCTAAATCCGTTGAAACGACACCGTATGAATTATGGTTTGGGAAGAAACCTAAATTGTCGTTCCTTAAAGTTTGGGGTTGCGAAGCTTATGCAAAGAAGTTACAGCCCGACAAGCTTGAACCCAAAGCGGAAAAATGCGTCTTCATAGGATACCTGAAGGAAACTATTGGGTGTACCTTCTATCATAGATCCGAGGGCAAAATCTTCGTTGCCAAGAATGGATCCTTTCTAGAGAAGGAGTTTCTCTCAAAAGAAGTGACTGGAAGGAAAGTAGAACTCGACGAGGTTGTTGAACCTTCTATCGAACTTGCGAGTAGCGCATCACCGGAAGTAGTTCCTGTGGCGCCTACACCAATAAGAGAGGAAGCTAATGATGTTGATCATGAAACTTCGGTTGAAGCTACTACGGAACCTCGCATGTCAACAAGAAATCGTACCACTCCTGATTGGTATGATCCCGTTATGAGTGTCATGTTGGTGGACAACACCGATGACCCTGCGACATATGAGGAAGCGATGATGAGACCAGATTCCAATAAATGGCAATAAGCCATTAAAACCGAGATTGGATCCATGTATGAAAACCAAGTATGGACTTTGGTGGACTTACCAGATGGCCGGAAGGCTGTCGAGAACAAATGGATTTTCAAGAAGAAAACAGATGTTGATGGTAATGTAACTGTCTATAAAGCTCGACTTGTCGCAAAAGGGTTTCGACAAATTCATGGATTTACTACGATGAGACTTTCTCACTAGTAGCAAAGCTAAAGTCCGTGAGGATTTTGTTAGCAATCGCTCCATATTATGATTATGAGAATGGCAGATGGATGTCAAAACGACGTTCCTCAGTGGAGACATTGATGAAGAGTTGTCGATGGTACAACCCAAAGGTTTTGTCTATCCTAAAGATGATAACAAGTTATGCAAACTTCAACGGTCCATTTATGGATTGAAGCAAGAATCCCGAAGTTGGAATCAACGTTTTGATAAAGTAATCAAAAGCTTTGGTTTTATACAAACTTATGGAGAAGCTTGTATTTACAAGAAAGTGAGTGGGAGCTCTGTAGCATTCTTAATACTATATGTAGATGACATATTGTTGATTGGGAATGATGTAGACCTTCTTAATAGTGTCAAGGATTATTTGAATAATAGTTTTTCAATGAAAGATCTTGGCGAAGCAGCTTACATATTAGGCATAAAGATTTATAGAGATAGATCAAGACGCCTAATATCATTGTCACAAAGTACATATTTGGATAAAGTTCTAAAGAGGTTTGTAAAGGAAGATAGCAATAAAGGGTTCTTGCCCATGTTGCCCAATACGACCTTGAGTAAAACTCAAAGTCCTGCAACGGCAGAAGATAGAGAAAGGATGAGTAACACTCCCTATGCCTCAGCCATAGGATCTCTTATGTATGCCATGTTATGTACTAGACCCGACATTGCATATGATGTTAGTTTGACTAGCAGATATCAAAGTGATCCAGGAGTGGATCATTGGACAGCGGTCAAAAACATCCTTAAGTACTTGAGAAGAACCAATGATATGGTTCGTTCTTATGGAGGAGATGAACAACTCGTTGTTAATGGTTACACCGATGCTAGTTGGAACACCGATCCGGATGATTCTAAATCTCAATCTGGATACGTATTTACTTTGAATGGTGCAGCAATTAGCTGGAGGAGTGCAAAGCGAAGCGTTGTGGTGAGATCCTCAACTGAATCGGAATACACAGCTGCTTCAGAGGCTTCATAAGAGGCAATATGGACGAAGGAGTTCATTATAGAGCTCGGTGTGGTTCCAAGTGCGCTGGATCCAATGTCTATCTACTGTGATAACATGGGCGCCATAGCCAATGTGCAAGAACCAAGGTCACACAAGAAGCTGAAGCACATCAAGCTACGTTTTCACGCTATTTGAGAGCATTTCCAAGATGGTGACATAAAGATTTGCAAAGTACACACATATATGAATGTGGCGGATCCGTTGACTAAACCTCTCCCGAGGGCAAAACATGACCAGCACCAAACCGCCATGGGTGTTTGGTATATTATCGTGTAATCTAGATTAGTTGACTCTAGTGCAAGTGGGAGACTGTTGGAGATATGCCCTAGAGGCAATAATAGAAGTGGTTATTATTATATCTTTGTGTTTATGATAAATGTTTACATTCATGCTATAATAGTATTAACCGGAAACATTAATGCTTGTGTGATTTGTAAACTAAATTAGAGTCCCTAGTAAAGCCTCTTTGAAATACTAGCTTGTTGGTTGATAGATGATCGTGGTTTCCCGATCATGAACATTGAGATGTTATTGACAACAAGATCATATCATTAGGAGAATAGTATGATGGACATACTCCTATAGATAAGCGTAGCATTAAGATCAAGTCATTTCGATAGTTCGTTTGCTATAAGCTTTCTGATACATAGTAACCTAATTCCTTCGACCATGAGATCATGTTAATCACCATCACCGGAAGGATGCTTTGATGACATCAAACACCACACCGTAACTGGGTGGCTATAAAGGTGGCATTGACTGTTCAGAAAGTATGTGTTGAGGCACATGGATCAAGAGTGGGATTTGTCCATCCATATGACGGATAGATGTACTCTAGGCCCTCTCGGTGGAATGTCATCCAATTAGCTTGCAAGCATGTGACTGGATCACAAGGGATCACATATCACGGGAACGAGAAAAGAGTACTTATCGGTAACGAGGTTGAACTAGGTATGTAGAGATACCGACGATCAAACCTCGGATAAGTAAACTATCGCGAGACAAAGGGAAATTGGTATCATATGTAAGTGGTTCATTCGATCGCAAAGTAATCGTTGAAATATGTGGGAGCCAATGAATTTCTAGATTCCTCTATTGGTTATTGATCGGAGAAGTGTCTCGATCATGTCCGCATAATTCACGAACCGTAGGGAGACACACTTAAGGATTCGATGTTGTTTAGTAGATATGGAATGTAAGTAGGGATACCGAATGGTGTTTGGAGTCTCGGATGGGATCCAGGATATCACGAGGAGATCCGGAATGGTCCAGAGAATAAGATTCATATAAGGAAAGTCTGATTCCTGAGTTCGGGAATGATTTCGATGTTTTCATCAGAGAGGTTCTAGAAGGGTCTAGAAGGTTCACCGGACCGAAAGGGGAATGGTCCATGAATGTGTCATGGGTAAGTGGAATGATGGGATCATGTCCTAGGTCACTTGGTTGGGCATTTGAGAGAGAGAATTAAAGCTCTAAATTGAAAGTCAAAAGGGAGGTTTGAAAAGTCAAACTGGAATAATGGTTTCAGAAAGAGTCCTTCCTTCTATCCAACTTGGGTTTGGATATGGATTCAAACTCCCCTCTCCCAAGGCTGCCCCCTCTCATAAATAGAGGGGGAGGGCTGCCCCAAGACCACAAGCCCTAGCCCCCCCACCGTGCCCCCCCGCCGCCGCCAAGCACCGCCGCCGGCCCGTCACCTTCGCCCTAGTCGCCGCTGATACCTCCTCCTCCTCTCTGGCCATCTAAACCTAGATCGCCGGGATACCCTAGATCCACAATAACTCGCACCGGCTTAGGAGAAGCCCTGCGGGATCTTCCCTCTACTTCCGACACTACGCCGCCGTGCTGCCAGAATCACGAGGGGAGAACTACAACCTCCGCTGCCTGCTGGAACAAGGGAGAGGAAGGTCTTCATCGAGTACCGAACGTGTGACCAACTGCGAAAGTGCTGCCGGAACGCAGCGCCAGAAGGATCGTCTACGCGATCTTGAGATCGGCAAGTGTAAACGACTACATCACCCACGATAATCTGCTCTCGTTAACCGCTTTGGAATCTTCGAGGGTGAGTACTCCAATCGACTCGTTGCTACAATATAGTAGATAGATCTTGGCTTGTTTGTGTGCATACGGTAGAATTTTTTTGTTTTCCATGCTACGAACCCCTACAGTATGGTCGTTGCCTAATTATGAGAAACTTAATGGTCCACATGAATCATGGTTAGAAGAGTTCCTGTTGCCGCTATCAATGAAAGTTTTGTACAAAGTACTTTTGATCATATGGTGCATCTGGTACTGTCGAAATGAATTTACTCATGATAAGCCTTTGCCTTTGTTGAATGCTCAAGGAGTTTCTTATGTAGCTATATATCCTCAATAGCCAATTCAATGCAATTATCTACAGAGGTGATCATGAAAGGAAAGATGCCAATGGAGGCACCTACGCTGGAAGTGAAGAAGCAGGGTCGCTACGCCGATGGCCAAACGTCGTGGCCGTCGGCGTAGCCATCGTCCAGGCCAGCTCCGCCAAGCAACCGTCGGCGTAGAATTGCCCTCGGCATATCCTATGCTACGCCGACTGCCCTCGGCGTAGCTATTTTTTATTTTATCTCATTAAACTTTGAAAAATCATAACTAAATCATTCTAATTAGGAAAAATGCAAATAATATATCAAAATTTGCAGAAAAATAAGATCTATCTATCTACACTCAAATATTACACATTTGTAAATAAAAATTAAGTAAAACATAAAACATTATATATAGTTTAAAACAGACATACAAAATTCAAAAACGATCAAGACAATGTGAAACCTTCGCGTGGTGTTATATTATGTGACATAGTTAGAAGGAAAAATATCTAACTTGGTATATTGATTATGTCTCAAAGAAACCTTCACAAAATGACCTATCTCATTCGAGGTTTCTTGGTTTCGGGTCAAATGACCAATGCTATGGCTAGAATCAAGGCATAGTTTGTAATAGTGTGCCCATATTGTGCATACATGTGCATCATAGGATGGCAAACAATGTTGCAGGAGGAAGCTTTCCTTTTTGTTGCACCAAAAAGCTATTTTCCATTTTCCGAGCATAAAAAGCA
Organism: Avena atlantica; assembly: GCA_910589765.1. Classification (NCBI taxonomy): domain Eukaryota; kingdom Viridiplantae; phylum Streptophyta; class Magnoliopsida; order Poales; family Poaceae; genus Avena; species Avena atlantica. Next base: position 484,035,980 of record OU342736.1, read on the forward strand.
GATGGTTTTGTGAAGCAACCACCAAATGGCTAATTCAAAATACTACCAACACATTTTACAAAAATACTAGACCAACTTATATGGACAATGTCCCAACAGGGGGATCCGAAACCTTTCCGTCCACCTTTGGTGAAAAAGATAAATTCTTGCCGAATCGGTACGAAGTGGGTCAGATATGAACTATAAGTACATGATCCGATGCTCATGTTTTTCTACAAAAATCATTTTTAGGTTCAAAATATACTATTTTATCAAAGATCCAATGCAATTTTAGCGAGGCTTAGCCCCGAGCTAAGAATTTTCATGCCCGCCGTTTGACAAAGTTTAACGATAGTTTAAAATGGGCATAAAAAATTCAAAAACGATTGAAACAATGCGAAACCTTCGCGTGGTGTCATATTATGTGACATAGTTATAAGGAAAAATATCAAATTTGATATATTGATTATGTCTAAAAAAAACCTTCATAAAATGACCTATCTCATTCGAGGTTTCTTGGCTTTCGGGTCAAATGACCAATGTTATGGATAGAATCAAGGCATAGTTTGTGATAATATGCCCATATTGTGCATACACATGCATCATGGGATGGCGAACAATGTTGCAGGAGGAAGTTTTCCTTTTCGTCGCACCAAAAATCCATTTCCCATTTTTCGAGCATAAAAAACGGACGGTTTTGTGAAGCAACCACCAAATGGCTAATTCAAAATGCTACCACCAAATTTTACAAAAATACTATACCACCTTATATAGACAATGTCCCAACAGGGGGATCCGAAACCTTTCCATCCACCTTTGGTAAAAAAGACAAATTTCTGCCGAATCGGTAGGAAGTGGGTTAGATATGAACTACAGGTACATGATCCGATGCTCATGTTTTTTACAAAAATCATTTTTAGGTTCACAATATGATATTTTATCAAAGATCCAATGCAAGTTTAGCGAGACTCGGCTCCGAGCTAAGAATCTTCATTCCCGCCGTTCGACAAAGTTTGACGATAGTTTAAAACAGGCATAAAAAAATTAAAAACGATCGAAACAATGTGAAACCTTCGCGTGGTATCATATTATGTGACATAGTTATAAGGAAAAATATCAAAATTGATATATTGATTATGTCTCAAAAAAACCTTCACAAAATGACCTATCTCATTCGAGGTTTCTTGGCTTTCGGGTCAAATGACCAATGTTATGGATAAAATGAAGGCATAGTTTATGATAATATACCCATATTATACATACGCATGCATTATGGGATGGCGAACAACGTTGCAGGAGAAAGTTTTCCTTTTCGTCGCACCAAAAAGTCATTTCCCATTTTCCAAGCACAAAAAACAGACGGTTTTGTGAAGCAACCACCAAATGGCTAATTCAAAATGCTACCATCACATTTTACAAAAATACTATACCACCTTATATGGACAATGTCCCAACAGGGGGATCCGAAACCTTTCCGTCCACCTATGGTGAAAAAGATAAATTCCTGCCGAATCGGTAGGAAGTGGGTTAGATATGAACTACAGGTACATGATCCGATGCTCATGTTTTTTTACAAAAAAAATTTTTAGGTTCACAATATGCTATTTTATCAAAGATCCAATGCAAGTTTGGCGAGACTCGGCCCCGAGCTACATGCCCGTCGTTCGACAAAGTTTGACGATAGTTTAAAACAAGCATAAAAAATTCAAAAACGATCGAAACAATGCGAAACCTTCGCGTGGTGTCATATTATGTGACATAGTTATAAGTAAAAATATCAAACTTGATATATTGATTATGTCTCAAAAAACCCTTCACAAAATGACTTATCTCATTCGAGGTTTCTTGGCTTTCGGGTTAAATGACCAATGTTATGGCTAGAATGAAGGCATAGTTTGTGATAATATACCTATATTGTACATACACATGCATCATGGGATGGCGAACAATGTTGCAGGTGGAAGTTTTCCTTTTCGTCGCACCAAAAAGCCATTTCCCATTTTTCGAGCATAAAAAACAGACAGTTTTGTGAAGCAACCACCAAATAGCTAATTCAAAATGCTACCACCATATTTTACAAAACACTATACCACCTTATATGGACAATGTCCCAACAGGGGGATCCGAAACCTTTCTGTCCACCTCTGGTAAAAAAGATAAATTCCTGCCGAATCGGCAGGAAGTGGGTCGGATATGAACTTCAGGTACATGATCCGATGCTCATGTTTTTTTATAAAAATCATTTTTAGGTTCATAATATGCTATTTTATCAAAGATCCAATGCAAGTTTTCCTTTTCATCGCACACAAAAGACATTTTTCATTTTCCGAGCACAAAAGGAGGATTTTCTGAAGCAACCACCAAATAGCTAATTCAAAAATGAAGGGTTTGTGACTAGTTGATATGGATATCATATTTGGATTCCTCTCATTTTTCTGATCAATTTAGACATATTATTTGTCGAATTCCAATTTACGGATTTAAAGATATTAATTATTCCATATTAAATATAAAAATACAAAAAAATAAAATTATTATATTTTTATTTGAATTCAATAATATTTTTACTTATTCATTAATGTTTACTTAAATAATTGTTTGTAATTTTAAAAAATACAAACATGTGACATGATGATATAAGAGTTAATAGGATTGATATCATAATATTGATAACAATGTATGAGTTACTTTGTGGAAATAGATTCTGAAGGAACGAGAAAGTTAAGCGTGCTGGAGCTGGAGTAGTATTAGGATGGGTGACCGGTCGGGAAGTTTGACCAATACTGCAATTTAATTAAATATTAAATATAATAATTAGTGTTAAAAATGTTCAAAATTGGAGATTAGCGAGTCAACAATTCAAAGATTCAAAAATTGAGGAAAAAAAATTTAATTTTTTTTAAAAATGTTTCTGCAACCTGTCCACAAGCTATGCCGACGACCGCTACGCCGAGGCGTAGCATACGCCGACGACATTTTGATACGCCGACGACCTCTACGTGCTCCGCCGAGGAGGCTACGCCGAGGGCAGCCGTCGGCGTACCATACGCCGAGGGCATTTTGATCTACACCGACGGCTTTTTGCCCTTGGCGTAGCGCGCGTGTTCTATAGTGTATCGACGGCGGCATAGCGATCTCACAGGCCGATGGATCCAGTTTTGTTAGGTCGTAGATTTTCATATTGGCACTAGCTGATTTTCTTTTATGCGGTTCTTCCACAAAACCGGAAGAAGGTTCCACCTAACGATTCTGTCCTCTGCACTAATCATGGCACTGATGTTGCTGCAGATGGATCGATTGCTTCCTGCCCACAGGATGGAGACTCTCAAGTTAGCAAAAGAACAAGATTTTCGTTGCCGGAACTTCCAGAGGTACCTCACAAGATGCTGACAGTAGGAGGGTCCTATTTCACTGGTGATTAATTTGCTGTAGTTTAGGTCCAGTTTCCTCATGTATTCGAATTAATCCTTTGGAACATCAACCTAGCTTTTTTATACTCCCTTCTCATCCATATTTAGTTGACTTAAGTTTATCTAAATACAAATGCATTTAGTCAAGTTTTAGTGCCGTATCTAGATAAATCCGAATTAACTAATATGGATCGGAGGAAGTAGATGTAACTTCATTTTTTTTCAAACAGAGGTATACCGGTGGTGTGTTCAGGGGTGGAGCCCGGATCTATAAAAACCCCAAGCAAAATTTGAATTTAGTCTTGAAATTAGACTAGTTGCTATGCTAAATCATTTTTTGCCTAACATCTAGGTAAGAACAACGTCTGCACCCAGGGCCATGGCCCTGGTTGCCAGGGGTGTGGCTCCGCAACTGGGTGTGTGTTATGCCCACCTGAACATAACTTTATGCCACATACGTAGTCTTATAGCCTATTCAACATGATACTCAAAAATGTTGAACTTGTCCACTTGTGCATGCAGGAAATCTGGCATCATATACATTCCCTAATGCCAATGCGATACGCTGCCAGGGTTGCCTGTGTGTCTCATGACTTCCTGCGCTCATGGAGATGCCATCCGAATCTCACTTTCACCAAGGAAATAATGTGCTCAAAAGAAAATTTGCGCCACTGGAAATTAAAGTGGACTCGAATGATAAAAGAGATACTCCCTCCGGTCCATATTAATTGACTCAAATTTGTCTAGATTTGAATGAATCTACACACTATTTAGTATATAGGTTCATCCATATTTTGACAAATCAAAGTCAATTAATATGGATCGGAGAGAGTAGAAGAGAGTATAACAGCAATATTGGCCGTACCCTGGCAAACCACAGAGGCACCGGTGTGAATACATTGGAGCTTGATTTCTATGGTCCTTACAATACCAAATCTTATAATCGTCTCAATAGTTGGCTGCACATTGCTATTACACAAGTCATGGAAGAGTTTACCCTTTGTCTGTTGTCAGATAAGTCAAAATACGCCTTCCCTTGCTCGCTTTTATCTGACAGGAGCGGAAACACGATCCGGTATCTCAGCATTGATCATTGTGCCTTGCGTCCTACTGTTAACCTTGATTTGAGATGCCTAACAGAGTTGAAACTATATGAAGTGCGTACTACGGGGGATGGGCTAGGTCGTCTACTTTCCAATTCATTTGTTCTGGAAAAATTGAAACTCACATACTGTGGTGATATAATTCGCCTGCTTCGGAGGCTCCGCTGTGTGGAGGTGTTTGAATGCTTGGGTCTTCAAGTTATAGAGAACAAAGCTCCAAATATCTCCTGCTTTGACATTATAAGTGGTGTAGTACAACTCTCACTTGGAGAGCCATTGCAAGTGAAGGAGCTCAAGTTGTCTCTTAGGTGTGTTATCAGTTATGCTATTGAGAAGCTCCCGTCCAGTGTGCCAAATCTTGAGATTCTCACCTTATATTCTCATCGTGAAGTATGCAAGCTCTTATGTTTCAGGTGATAAATATGCATATAACGATAGTCAAAGTATATTGGAACATGCATAATAATGTGGCATCCTTATGCAGATAGTCAATGCACCGATGGTAACCAACAAATTTCTCCACCTCAAGGAGTTGAATATCTCTATCTGTGAATGGAGCTCCGACCCCGAATTTGACTTTTTATCCTTGGTTTCGTTCCTCGATGCTTCTCCTTCCTTGGAGATTTTTGTCTTGTTTGTAAGTACATGATCATCCTGCAAGGGTTATTATTTAATAATTATATGGTGGAATCATTAATTCAAATATGTGGTCCATTTTTTTTCTAGGTATCGTTGGAGTCGAAGTATGACTTGGTTGTTTGGGATCCCTCAACTCTGAGGCAAATGCCAGATCACCACCATGACAAGCTCAAGATTGTGAAGATCGCTGGTTTCTGTCCCCAAAAGAGCTTGGTTGAGCTAACACGGCATATTCTACGGAGTGCAACGTCACTTGAGTCCCTTGTCTTAGACACTATAACTGTAAAGAATCGGTGTTCTGGCGACATGTCTGGCAGGAAGTGCTCTACCCTGAGCAGGTCATATATCATCGAGGCGTACAAATCGATCGTGGTCGTGAAGCTCTACATTGAGGATAAAGTCCCATCTACAGTTAGGTTAGATGTTGTGGAGCCTTGCAAGGGGTGCCATGCTATGCGTTGTAGAATTTAGAGGTCAAACTATTGGTACTTGTTCATTTCTTTTCCGGCAGTGTGTTTTGACAAACGCCGGAAAATAGCAGAGTTCTCTAACAAATTTTCCCTATAAACTATGACTTGTGTTCCATAGACCGTGATTAACTGTTGTGGTTCTGGTCCATCCAGTTTACTCGTGCAGAGAAATAATCCTCTAGAACATCTCCTTTAGGGATCAAATTCGTGTTGTTGCCCAATATTTATTTGTGTATTGAGATTTGCGCTCTGTAAATACGTTGCCAGAGCTGTCCAATGATTGGGGGCCTATGACATTGACATTATATTTTCAATGCCTTAGTAGACTGTCCAAAGTACGCAATATTTGTTGGATATATTGTCCTTGATCATTGCTGTGATATCTTATAAAAATTGATTCCTTTCCCTCCTACTGAAACTTTGTAAAAAAGATGTGAACTATATATTTTATTGATGAAAGAATGGCAATTCTGACAAATTTTATTTTTTTTGAAAGTAAAGTGTAACGCAACAAGCGAAGTAATTTGCTTTGTTCTTCCGGTACAGTTTTTACTATCCCAACTATTATGACATGCACGCCAGCGTAAAGAAAATTATGTCGTGCAGATGTGCAACTTTTACTGATGCATAGCTACTTGATCCAGGGAAAGTAGCCAGATAGCGCGATCCTAGGATCATAATATGGTAACTTGGTGAAAAATCATGGAAAACATATCAAGCATGTAATAATAATAGATCTCTGGACACCTACATATGTGATTTTTTGGTTGGGAAAAATAATCAGCAGCATGTAAAGTTGCAATAAATGTAATCCATACATAGTTATTCAAAACAAAAAAAATGGTCTTAAGAATTGATAATGTTTTCCGAGCAAGAAAATGAATGCTAAGAAAACGTGTCGCACTAGTCTCAACAAAAGACGGACCGCACGTTAACCTTGGCGTTGGAGAAGCGGATGAGCAATGGTGGTGGCTTGCTAGCCGGAAACAGCATTTTTTTCCGAAAAGGAGGAAAACCCTGGCCTCTACGTAGATTAGCCATGAATAGCTAGATTTTAGGTACGTCAATTTTTCGCTATCATTAGCCGGCCGGTTATCTATAGGCATGAGATGTTTGGTGTGGTGCTTATATTAGTCACTGTTCCCATGAACGCCTTAGCTCTAGGAGGCTAAACCGGCTCTACAACACTCCTGATTCTCCAATCATCTAGTAGCCGCTGGCATTGCAGGAGCAGAGCCGGTTAACATGGAGTCGTCGCGCAGGCCCTTTGCTGCCGCTGGCTTCCTCGTCCTTCTGCTGCTCCTCGTGACCACCGGTGAGTAGGCTAATTAGCTAGTCTCTCGTGATACAATAGGATTTGCTTGAATAGTTGAATGTATGGCATCGTACCGTATTTGATACAATAGGCTATATGCTCACTAGTTATAACGCTTATTTGTTTGTAACTTTCCTACATATGATTGCAAGCATACATGCAACACAATAATCTTATTTTTAATCTGTATACATTTAAGAACTACATCCTCTGGGACATTGTACGAGTTTTTATGAATTATCTGGCAACTGCCGAATTTTCATGCATGGATTAGCAGATAGCAAAAAAAGTATACAGGCCACTAGGGTCTAGGGCAAAGCAATAACCGAAAAGGATCATAGAAGAAGAGAAGACAACAAAAGACCAAGATCAACACGAGATCTCTCTCTCTCAAGGTGGGTGGTACGTAAGTTATTGCCATGCCCCAACGAATGATTGGCGTGGAAAGATTATGCGGCAAACTTCTTTTGGTTCTAGCATTCTTTGGAGCTATTGATCTCTGGGGAATCTAGTAGTCCTCCATAGTTCCATATTTCATTTTTCAAACATACAAGAGCACAATTAATAAACGTATTGATTTTGTTTACATGATGGATGGTGTGTACTTTCGGCCTCTCCGCACCCGAAGATGCAAGCTGCCAATATTGTTTGTAAACATTACAATTAACATATTGACACTATTACCCAACTTGTATGTCTTAAAAGGTACATTTTTAGTGAACCAGCTGCTAGGTTAAACCAATATAAACCACTATATTTGAAAGATCTTTTTTGTTTTCTCAGAATCCAACTAATAAATGTATCTTTATGCCTTATAACTTGCTATAAAACCGCAACAATTGTTTATATATTTATCAACCTATTTACCAAACATGGATCGGAGTCTTCTATTTTAAATGCTCTATATAATTAATATGATGCAATAGAATACCACATCAATTGAACATGAAAGGAAAATTATCTACTTTTCAAGGTAGCTTCAACACAAATGTTACTCATAGTTTATAAGAAACACACTGTCATTTCAAATAGAAACGATCTATTTGTGAAACTACAAATCTTTTCCAAACAAACAAAAGTATTTTGACATATCTAGGCTCTAAATTAGACCAGACAACTTCCTTTTATATGAAAATGGTTGATGATGTGTGTTTGTCTTGTATCTGTTCTTTGTCAGAGGTGGTAACAACTCAGCCTAAGAAAAAGGTGTGCGCAAAGATGAGTGCCCACTTCAAGGGGGCGTTTATCTTTAAAGTTGGAATGTGAACAACAATGCAAGAAGGAGGGATTATCTCAGGGCCAATGTAGTGGCTTCCGTTGCACATGCAGTGACTATGGATGTTTGATAAATTAAAAAATTACTAGAAATGCATCTTATTATTTTACCAAATTTTAAGACAATTTAACCAAGAATACGTTGTTACTTGGTCAATAAATTGTATTGCTTTGGTATTTAAGTATATATATGTTATTTCTATTCATATGTCTATGATGTCCAAAATTTGTGAATAAATAGAGTAAAAGGGTGGCAAACAAACTATTAACGAAGCCGTCCAAACCATTTTATTCTCTAAAGAGCATAACATTCTCATTTTGTCGCATTATTGAAGGTGTGTTTGTCTTGCATATTGCCATAAAGTTTTATCCATCGCTTATCTTTTTTTCAGACATGGTTACAAATGACCCCATAAAACAAAGAAACACAATCCATGTTGGCACGTAGATTTTACAGCCAGTTAATGAGATATACTACTACATAAAAATAAGTTACAGTTGTACTAAAAAGCATAGATAATAAAACATAAGCATCCATTACAAAAATCTACGCATTTAACAACTTCTGCTCCTCTTCAAACAAACATATTTATTTTAACATCCAGCCACACAACTAGGCGAAATGTTTTACTAGCACTAGATATACGTGGAAAAGTTACTTATATGTGCTTGTGTAACTCTTTTTTCTCAGAGGTGGTTACATCCCAAGGATATGCGCGAAAGGTGTGCTCAAAGCCGAGCAACCGTTTCAATGGTCCGTGCCTCTTTAGAATCGACTGTGTACTAGAGTGCAAGAAGGAGGGGTTCCCTCGAGGCCGTTGCAGCAATTTTGCCGGCAAATGCTTATGCAGCTCTCAGGGATGCCCTTATTAGTTTAAGAAAGACAATTTGATGAAGAATGCATCGCTACTCCATATTACAATGCATTGTATTGCTTTGAGTTTTAATTGGATATGTATATTTCTTCTGTTAGTCGGCGTGTGTGCGGTGAATTTGCACCTAAAGTGTGTGCATAACTTTTTCTTGAAAAGGAAAGCAAGAAATTATGCGATGCATGTGGTCAAGTGATATAGGTTAACACGCCACAAAATTAAGTGTGTATGAAACTTAATAGAGAAATGGTCGTGATATCGTGGGACTTATGCACGCGTTACCAAAATCATATGATGTTGACACATGCTTCACGCGGGACTTTCGAAATCAAGTTTTCCATACAGGTACGATCGAACGATCACACACCTAATTGTCCATTTTAAAGATCTCATTTGAAAGAGGCAATCTCGTCTAAGACCCTCGTTTGCTAAGAGCATCTCTAATAGATACCGCAAAACTTGGAACCATAAAAGTCGTTTGTGGTAAATCGCAAACCTGTTTTGCGGTAAAAAGGTTGTTCCGGCAGAACAGATCCCGTATATTTATACCGCAAAATGGAATATTCCATGAATATTCCACTGTCTTCTTCGCAGAGTCTTTTTCCTCACAGGCGTGCAGGTCTCTCGCACATCGTTCTCTGTCCGTCCCTCACGCACGTCCCTGCCCATGTGTGCATGCGGCCGGCACAAATCTCTAAGCCCAAACTTGTGACCGTTCACACATGAGGGATTTCCATCAGCTGAGATATGCTTCAACTGCTTTGGTATCTGAAGAGTAAGGCCAAGATATTTGAATTAATCATTCCACCATGGTTATTAGATAATGTTTGCAGGATATACAATGAAGTAAGAACGATACCAGGAGCATCAAAGAAAGACCCACACATAAGTACTCACAGTGCCTTAGTTCCACCCACAAAGAAAAATACGCAAGGTAAGAGTCTCAAGATTTGGCACACTAGACGTAAGCTTGTCAATATGATAAGTGATGACACAGTGACTCTGTGAGAACCAAGTGCTAGCTTGGTGGCTTGTGCTCTAGGTGTGGAGCTAAGCCCAACCGGTTCGAGTCCCTCCATTGCGGTTATTCGTTGGAGGATCTTGGACTAAACGGGTTATTATCAAAGCGGTAAATCGATGTAGAGTCTCATCTATCTAACAACATATAACCATGGGAGGGATCATTCCCCTGGTGGTAACGGTTTTGATACGTGATGACACGGTTATGGTCTGACGTCAGATTCTTCACTTGCAGCGATTCATCAAATTAAAGTGAAAACTAGAGATATTTGAGATTTATTCTCTATCATCACTGTAGAACCTGCTGAAAGTGAAGATGAACTTATAGTTGTTGAACAACTTCTGGTTCTTGATGACACAAATGTGATTACTTGAGTTATAACCAATCCAATTAAGCATATGTGGGGAATGTGCTATACAAAACAAAAAATCTAGCGCATAAGCAAGATCATATGCAAGGTGAGAGGTAACAGATCATACCCTCGTGACGAGGTTGATGTAGTCATGAGTCGATCCACACAACTGGACTTGTCTAGTTGCGAGGAGATGTATTATCCCTCAAAACTCTCACACGATCATGCACCGAAGAAGAATACGTTGTCGAAGTAGTTGGTGCATATATTCCTGCAGTTAGTTGATTATCCACGATAAGATCTCCCTGCAAAGATCCGCACGATCAAGTGTCGCACGTGCAACACCTAAGGGATATCCACGCGTACGGGTTTAGGGTCACCGCATCGCCATGTGATCAACCACATAGACAAAGAGGGGAATCAAATCGATGAAGATCCGGTGCTCCATGATCGTCGCCTAGATTAGATCTAAACGGAGTACAAGATCCGGTAGAGCTCCCACATGAGAGAAGAGAGGAGCACCTAGCGCAGGCCCGTCCTAGGGTTTTGGTTGACGATGGCGTGGCAGTGGTGGCACTAGGGCGTCGGGGGCGGTGGTGCATTAGGGGCATGACTGCGCATCCGGGCAACGATGACTAGGGTTTCAGGCAGTGGGTTGTTGTGGCATGGACGAGGCAATGGGCTACAACTTGAGGTTCCTTTGGGGTGCTCATTGGCCTCCATTTATAGGATTTGGAACCTAGGGTCGTTTATAAACCTGCCCCTAAGTTTGAGAGAGTTACAATAGGTTTCTGTTAAACGAAACCTACTAGAATAGACCTTCTAGACTTTTTATGATAGCCCGGGATGTCATGGTACCTTCCATAACCTTCTGGTGCTTTCGGGACCTTCCATATATGCCCGGAACAATTTTAGACACTCTCCGGAACATTCCAGACACTTATAGGATTATCTGAGACCTCTTCAAACCATTATGATACCATCCCAGACACTCTCGAAACCCTTCTCTCTTATCTTCATATAGCACTTGTGATCGGGATTAACCTCTTGGGTGGCCCGATCTTCACGGATCTCGTGGTCAAATCAATGGGAAAGCGAGGGCAAAGGGAGAAGGTAGCGAAAGCGAACACACACCTTGTAAAGAACACGATGAACACACGCAAAACTCACATGATACAAGGCCGATTGCTCCCGAACGACGACCACCGCTATGATAGAATCCTCGCAAGGAAAGATCGGTCAACATGCTCCCTCAAATCCACATTGGAGAGGGAAGAACACCTTGGGGAGGGTCTTGACATCTTGGAGAAGAGACACCGACTCCAAGGCCGCGTACAACGATGGACGCGTGATGCAAAGTCCAATCAAGGTTGGTGACGATAGTCGGTCCCCTTGGTAAAGGGGATGAGGCAAAACTAGAGATTCCACACAAGGGGGGCGTCTTTACTCTATCATCTATTCCTAATGGATACATGAGGGGTGGGGGCTCTATTTATAGGCCAGCCACTAAACAAGGGGGTAGTTTGGGGATAAAATAGGCAAGAAGGTAAGTAAAGGGAATATTCCAGGGCATCAAACCCAGGTCCACGCACAGACGGGGGGATTCCGACAGTAAGTCCGACAGTGTCAGATCCTATGTCGGAAGTTCTGGCGGTCGCCGATTATTCCGGCCGTCACCGGTCTGGCATACAGAAGCGTATTCCAGCAGTGGGTCTGATCCACCGGTCCTAGCGCCAGGGATTCCGGCAGTGAGCCCGGTTTGCCAGTGATATCGCCGGAGATTCCAGCGGTGGCTCCGATCTGCCGGTCCTAGCGCCGGATCAAGATGGAGCTTCTTCCGCCTCCTCTTCCAAGCCTCCGTCTTGTCGGGCGTGAGTCATCGGGCTTCCTCCCTTGTCTCCGTACTTGTTGGTGTGAACCTATCATGGTCATAGGACAGAGTATAAAGTAGTATACCATTCAAAAGGGTAGTAAGTGGGATCTCAAAGAGGATAGGATTCACCTTAGGAGTCCATGATGACTTGGCATAAGTTGGAGACCTTGATGTGGTAACGACCATAGGTTGGGGTACATCAACTCCCCCCTTCAAAAAGAGTCGTCCTCGACTCTGCATGCTCATAACGAAGTAGACGAGGTCGAGAGACATTCTTGATCCTGGGGTTCACCATATAGTCGTCCTCGAAAAGATTGACTTGACAACACTTCAATGTTCCTTCACCTTCCATGAATCCTACAAATCCCAAACAAAAGCGAAGCAACACTCAAAGAGTAGCCAATTCATGAATATTATAGCATGAGTCCTCAAGTAGAAGGAAGTCACCTTAGCTTGTAGAGATAGCTAGATGAAGGGTAGCCATAGGTAGCTCTGTTCGGTTCTTCTTGTCAACACATGGTCTATAGAGGTTGACGCGTATGCATTTGTACCTTCACACAACAAATACCAAGCAAAATATTTTCGTGTGTGATAGAGGAGCATGTAATTTGTGGCATGTCCATTTTTGTTCACAACACTATTATCACAATACAAGGATAGCAAATGGGATACATATGCAAGGTCAAAGTGCATGGAAATCGTTTGAACATCATCCAAATGTGGGAACTCAAAAACTCCATATAACGTAGTAGTGTGGCACTCAAAGCAATTGACTAAGATATATATCAACATATTTGATGAAAGAATAGGAGAATTTGGAAAAAAACACATGAGGAAGCATATCCAAAACAATAGCATTATGTGTGCAAACCAACCATTGGAAAGAGAAATTGTTCAACATGTTGGATGTCACACACAAATCATCAAAAGCAAATATCATGGGAATATGAGTATCCCAAGCAAAAGAAAAAACAACATGTTTACAAACAAACCAAATGAAAGAGCAAGTGGTTCTTATGTTTGTTGCAACAACTATACGAGATACTTGGAAGCTCTCGTGACAATACATGCTCTTATTGGCATTATGGTTGCACACAAAACATCGGGAAGAGAAATTGTTCAACATTTTGTTGCAACACACAAAGCATCAATATCCAATCGCAAATAAACATGAATGTCACAACGTGAAATAATACCATCAACATACTTGCAAGCAAACCATAGGAAAGAGCAATTTTCCAACATGAAAGATGCAAAGCATGCAAAAGGTATCAGAGCTAGGTTCGATCTTGAACTCACTTGTGGGATGCTCTCGAGAGCTCTTTTTGTCAACTCGTGATCAACCAAGGTTGACATTCTCGTGCGGGTATCTACAAACATCATGCACAAAAGGAAGAACATGTGTGAATGGTAGAGAAACATATCATCCATCATGACTTATCTCTTCTTGTGCACATCACCATTAGTGTCAATCAAGTATGAAATAGATGCATGGTGAGTATGCAAGTGGGGAACACGCTTATCATGGCAATCATGAATCTCCAAAAAATGAGAAAGCTATGGGGGCCATATCATTATAACACATATGATAAATATTGTTGCATGCAAAACAAGTGAAAGAGCAATCAATGGGAGAAATTGAATGACTATCATGACAAAGCATGTCCGAAGAAATTGGAGGATACACAAAATATGAATAGCATGGCATGTGTATGGAAATTGTATCGCAATCAAACAATTACACATGATCAATATTATGAAAAGGCCAAGCATCATATGGGAATATGAATAAAGCATATGTAATGTCACAAGTATCATCCATAGCATGTATATCCTCACAATTCATCATGTCCACTAGTGGGATCATGTCATCATCAACACCCTTATTTTTACCTTGTTCACACCTCTCATATGAAGTGGGTGTTGTGGAAGTAGTGGCCTCCTTGTGGACTACTTCGTCTTCTTGATGTATCCATAGTGTAGCATCATCTTTGTCCACCAAGTACATCTTCTGCAATTGAGGCATCATTGCTTCATGGCTTGGCGCGTCTTTATCCATGGAACCTAGCACAACATAAGAGTACACACTAGAGGTAGAGGGTAAGTCGTTAGAAATCTAAATGGTCTCACTTGACCTAGCAACTACCACTCTCAACTCACTAGGTGTATCACTCATGCCCTCAAAGTGGAAGCACTCAATCTCACATAAGGTGTAGTCACCCATCTCACTCTTGTTCTCACTCAAGTGGGCTAAGTGGCTCTCATACTCACATGGGATTGGTACCACATCATCACTCAAGCATATAGGGATAGGCTTGGTTTCCTCAACTCCATGCGCCTCCTTTGGTGAAAGGAAAATCCCATGCTCACCATTCTCAACTCGATCACCTTCAAGGTTGGATTCCATAAGATGGGCATCACCGCTCGCCTCTGTGGTCGAAGGGAAAATCCCATGCTCGACCGTCTTGTGGGCATCTTGTAGTAGTGGTGGAAGTAGGCTCATGTTGTTGTCGAGAGTGATTCTTGGATCGAATTCATCACATATGTGGCCTTGGCTTCCTCCATATTGAAGTGTAGACCTCCTCTTGCCATACTCATCCAACTTGGCCAAGTAGAGGGCTTCATTTTTATGATTCACGAGGTCTTGGAAGTAAAGTGTAGTCGTTGAAGCTTGATGGCATGGAGGAAGGCTTGATCTTGGTGCCATTATGGTTGTGGCACTACTAGTTGAAGGTGCCTTAGGATGGTGTTGACGGAGGTCATTGGCATAACTTGCCGAAGGTTTATGTTTGTGAGGCACATGGGCGCTCGTGATGATGGTCATTTGTCTTGGCACTCTTCTTGTGCTTGTGGTGCCTTCTTGATCTTGATTGAGAATTATGGATCGTGGTCATCATGAATTCTTCATATTTATGGCGAAGATGCCTTTGATGATGTCTTGTATCCTATTTATGGCGGCGATGATCATGAGAGGATGTTTGTCGAAGATTCTTCTTTCTTGGTGCCTCTTGTTGTATATGATGTTTGGACACCCTTCTTCTTGGATTAGGGGGTGCTTAACGCCTAGGAGGTGGTGGTGCTTGACACCTTGGAGATGGTGGTGCTTCGAGCCTTGGATATGGTGGATCTTGATGCCATCTAGGTGGTGGCACTTGATGCCTTATAGATGGTGGCGCTTCACGCCTTGGAGGTGATAGTGCTTGATGCCTTTGAGGTGGATCATCAAAGTAGGTGGTGCCATTTGGTGTGGCGTGCTTGGCCTTGAAGGTCTTGGATTCTTGATGATGCGCCTCCTCTTTCTTGGCATAGTAGTCTTCCATCTCCAAGCGGTGGAGGAATTCTTCATGGCTCATGGAGGATCCATCAAAGTCAATGAAGTTCTCCATGTCCTCCGTGGTTGGCGAGGCGTCGTCGATGTCACACTCAAAGTTGTCCTTGCTTGGGGAGTCATTGTTGTTGTAGTACTCCATATCACCCAAGCATGTGGATCCATTGTCGGTGTAGTGCTCCATATCCTCCATGGATGAGGAGAAATTGTCGATGTAGAGCTCCAAGTCTTCCATGCTTGAGGAGCCATAGTTGATGTCATGCTCCATGTCTTCCATGCCTGTGGATTCATCGTATATGTAGTGCTCCAGGTCCTCAAAGCATACAGAGCCGTTGTCGGTGTAGTGTTCCGTCATGTACCCTATACTTGTGGAGTCATAGTCATGGTGGCTCATCATGGATTCTTCATAGATATCATCCTCGGTTCCAGAGTCCCTAGACATGATTCACAAGACCAAGTGTTGTATATGGAAGTGGTAGAGGGTGTTGCAAATGCCACGTCAAACCTTACTTCTTGGAAGATAGTATCGTACAAGTGGCCACACTTGAGAGCAATAAACAAGCAAAGTGGAGTTCGCGCGGAACACCAAAACCAACTAACTACTAAAAACATACACACAAAGCTTATGGTGGATAGGTATGGAAAGTATCATGTCAATAAACAATCTGAAATCAAGATGTTGTAATGGAAAGTAAAGAACCACAATGATCACAAAGCAAACAAGTCAATCCACAAGATAGGAAATATGTACAAGGAAACACACAGTGGGATAAATGGGACTTGTGTGATAGAGAAAGTGAGCTAAGAACCAAATGATTACCTAGCAAAGACTATAATCTCATGTCACACAAGACAAGGAGAGACGCTAGTTCGATTGCACAAAATTGTTGGGCTACAAGATATGCACAATAAGTACCACCTATATGATGTTCATCGAGCTTGTGCTTCCTATTCTATGAGGCACTTATATATTTATTTCTTTTCTTTTTATTTTTTCTCTCTATATTTCTATCTCTCTTTTTATTTTTCACTTGCCTCTTCCTTGTGCCAACAACTATACAAGATAACTATATGAGATAGCGCTCACAATGTTTGCTCGGAATTCTACAAGGTATCAAATGTGCATAGCCCAAGCAATCATAAGAGGAACTAGTCTCAATATGTGTTTTTTGGTCACAAAGATAATGGAGTTCACAAAGGAATGCACATGGGGAAAAGTCGCATAATGTTTATACCTTTCGTCGTCGATCTTCACCCTTTATTGTTGGATTACACCTTGCTCACAGAATTTGGATGGAGTAGATAGCATTAACAACGCAGATGATGATGTAGAGCTCCTTCTCCTCTTATAAACGAGCTAAATAACACCAAAATCCGAGTTCAAATGCAAAAGTTATGCTTAAAACGGTGCGGAGCTGAAGCTGTTGGCGGCAAGCTCGGCGGGACCGGAATTGGCGCCGGAAATTCCAGCGGCAGGGCCAGCGGCGCTGGAAATATGACCGGAAATTCCGGTGGATACTCTGGTTTTGCCGGACCTAGCGCCAGAATGATTTTGTGACACGAAAACGCGATTTCTGCAGAAAAACTCGATGGAAAACTTCAGATCGGAGGGGCAAATGATGGAATTAGGCCATGAGAACGCAGGGGAAGGTAGATCAACAAGTTTAGCAAGTAATCCACGGATCAAAACCTACCAAAACTCACTCAAATCAGAGATTGATCCAAAACACGAATTGGGGATATTTTTGCTGGAATTTTTGAATATATGGGGAAAAGACCATATCGATGAGGAATTCGTGGCAACCAAAAGCTACTGATACCAGATGATAGGGGTTAACCTATTGGGTGGCCCGATATTCACAGATCTCGTGGTCAAATCGATGGGAAAGCAAAGGGAAATGGAGAAGATAGCGGAAACGAACATACATCTCGCGAAGAATACGATGAACACACACAAAACTCACAAGATACAAGGTGATTGCTCCTGAACGGCATCCGCCGGTCCGATAGAATCCTCACAAGTAAAGATCGGTCAACGTGCTCCCTCAAATCCACATCGGAGAGGGAAGAACACCTTGGGAAGGGTCTTGATAGCTTGGATAAGAGACACCGACTCCAAGGCCTTGTACAACGATGGATGCGTGATGCAAAGTCCAATCGAGGTTGGTGACGATAGTCGGTCCCCTTGGTAAAGGGGATGAGGCATAACTAGAGATTCCACACAAGGGGGCCGTCTTTAGTCTATCATCTATGCCTAATGGATACATGAAGGGTGGGGGCTCTAATTATAGGCCAGCCACTAAACAAGGGGTAGTTTGGGGATAAAATAGGCAAGAAGGTAAGTAAAGGGAATATTCCAGGGCATCAAACCCAGATCAGCGCATAGACGGGGGGATTCTGGCAGTAAGGCTGGTGGCTCCGGATCCTGCACCAGAAGTTCCATCGGTCGCCGATTATTCCGGTCGTCACCGGTCTGGCATACAGAAGCATATTCCAGTAGTGGGTCTAGTCCACTGGTCCTGGCGTCGGGGATTCCGGCGGTGAGCCCGGTTTACCGGTGCTATCGCTGGAGATTCTAGCGGTGGCTCCGGTCCGCCGGTCCTAGCTCCGAATCAAGATGGCGCTTCTTCCGCCTCCTCTTCCAAGCCTCCGTCTTGTAGGGAGTGAGTCCTAGGGCTTCCTCCCTTGTCTCCGTACTTGTCGTTGTGAGCCTATCATGGTCATAGGACAGAGTATTAATTAGTATACCATTCAAAAGGGTAGGAAGTGGGATCTCAAAGAGGATAGGATTCACTTTAGGAGTCCATGATGACTTGGCATAATTTGTAGACCTTGATGTGGTAACGACCGTAGGTCGGGCTACATCAACTTGCATTCTTAAATATCGCTAGACCATTAAGTGTGTGACCTTATGGGTTTGGATATGTGAGAACATGTCTAGAACACCTTCTGCGGCAATGACCAACATATGGATCTTGATAGCCGTGATGATCTCCACACATAACACAGATATATTTATCGTGTGAACCTTCTATATTACTTCTAGATGCGTGTCACATTGCTTACATAAACAGATGTGCAACACTAGGTTATCCTCATTACCTGGTCTATACTCTTTTACTCATTCTGTATTATCGATGTTCATGTGATCAACACCTTGATCACATGTTCAGGTAAACGATGATAAACATCATAATACTTGAGTGAGCCTAGAGTGTATCTCTCTATCATGAGGAGTAGAAATTCCCACAACTACAACATGTAAAATGTTGGCATATTATCTGGTAAGCACCGAGACAATTCTGGACACTCTCGGGACCATTCTTGACACTTCTAGGATTATGCGAGACCACTTCAAACCATTTTAATACCATTCGAGACACTCTTGAAACCCTTCTCTCTTATCTTCATATAGCACTCCCATTTTTAAATATCGCTAGATTGTTAATTGTGTGACCCTATGGGTTTGGATATGTGACATGTCTAGAACACCTTTCGCGGTAATGACCAACATATGGATCTTGATAGTCGTGATGATCCCTGCACATAACCTGGAGATATTTATCGTGTGAACCTTTCGCATTACTTCTCGATGCGTGTCGCATTGCTTACATAAACCAAGGTGAAACACTAGGTTATCCTCATTACCAGGTCTATACTCTTTTAATCATTCCGCATTATCGATGTTCATGTGATCAACACCTTGATCACGTGTTTGGCCAAACGCTGATGATCATCATAATACTTGAGTGAGACTAGAGTGTATCTCTCCATTATCAGGAGTATAACATCCCAAAACTACAACATGTAAAATGTTAGCATATTATCCCATAAGCACCAAGGCCGACTTCATAATTACTCATTCATGAAGTAATGTTTGAAGATCCCGCTACATCCATATCGTATGAAATTCAAAACATAAGGATCATTGTCGAACGATCTTATTAACGGTAATACTTGCCATTGAGAAACTACCGATAACAACATTGACGATGTGTTACACGATATATCATTCGGGGGTTTATCAAACACCATTGTTCCACTAACAATGTTGTTCTCATATATCACCGACAACCTTGTAACAACTTTAGTTTTTTCCATAGTCACAAAACCAGGAATATCAATGATACATAAAGTAGTCTTGGAGTCAAGATTAGGAATATATTTTTGGTGTTTATAATTCCACACATGTATTCGGATTTGTCGTGTCTTGGTTTTCGACACCGTGGGTATGAGCCTCCCTTTGTTGTTCGGCCAGGGACACAACGTCCGACAATCTCATTCAGTGAGCTAGACGAGCACAATCACAGAGAGATAAATGTGGTTTATTACCTAGGTTTAGGTCCACCATAAGCGGAGCCCTACGCCCTACAACTGTCTACTATCTGATTGTCACTGGATTACAATGGGTTCCTTCTCCCGGAAAGGAACTATACTCTAAGCCAACTGTTCCCCCCTTCTCACTCGACCCGGGCCTCCTTTTTGAAGGATATATGCCATATAGGCAAATAATAAAGTGTTTTATTTGATGTATCTCTTCTATGTTCATAATACATTTCATGGCATGCTATAATTGTATTAATACGAAACATTAATACACGTGTGGTATGTAAACAAACAGTGTCTCTAGTTACCTCTAGTGAACTAGCTCATTGGTCAACATGATGATCTATGGTTTTTGAGATCATGGGCATTAGTGCCAATTGACAATGAGGTCATATCATTAAATGATGTGATATACATACACCCAAAGTTATATCACAATGAGATCTAGTTACAAACGTTCGTCATTGATGATAACATAGAAACCTTGCAACCTAATCCTTTGATAGTGAGATAATACAAAATCACTGTTACTGAAAGGAGCCTTGGTGGTATCAAGCATCAAGCTGTGAAAGGGTGATCAAAAAGGTACCATCGGGTTTCCTGAAGGAACATGTTGAGGAGTATGTATCAAGACCAGGCTTTACCAATCCAAGTAGTGGATAGATACACGTGGCCAACTCGGTGACGTTGCATTAACAAAGTTTGCAAGTATATGACTAGGTCATAGAATGCAACAACACGGGAACGATTAAACGAGTTCATCGGTAATGATATCAAACTATTTATGGAGATACTGAAGATCAAATCTCGGATGAACTATGTATCGAGTGGCAAAAGGAGTGGTATGTGACGTTGAAGGTTCAGGTTGATAAGATTCGTGAAATGCACGGGTGGTCATTATGGTCATCCAGGTCCCCCTCATGATCATTGACGTGAGAGGGGTCTTAGTCATGTACAGAGTGTTTCCAAACCGAAGGGTGGAACACTTATGGGTGGGGACGCTTAGGGATTAATTCGGCACCATAGGAGAAATGAGTGAGAAACTGGAAAAGTTTCGTGTAATGCCCGATGATGATCGGAGGGGTCCGTAAGGTGTTCTGGAGTGAAAGATATAATAATATATGTGTTTTATATTAATTAGTTGAATCAATATTAAAATATAATATTTTATTTTATTTTTGGAGGCAACCAGGGTCGGGCCTGACAATTTAGGGGCCCGGTGCATGACAAAAATCAGGGCCCTCGGTGATATATAGGAAGGGAATTGTACTAACAAGTACAGATTGAGGAGGAAATTGTATAGGAAGGTCTCGGTGATGTATAGGAAGGGAATTGTACTAACATGTGCGGAT
The DNA here is from genome assembly GCA_910589765.1 of Avena atlantica. Classification (NCBI taxonomy): domain Eukaryota; kingdom Viridiplantae; phylum Streptophyta; class Magnoliopsida; order Poales; family Poaceae; genus Avena; species Avena atlantica. The sequence continues at coordinate 484,057,295 of OU342736.1, forward strand.
TGAGGAGGAAATTGTTTAAAGCCAGCAAATCATGAACTCCGCTTCAATAATTCTGTCCAAATCGCAACGACAACGTAGCACCCTATCATCGACATGATTTAGAATTGAGGACAGCGCATCGACGAGGAGGCAAGAAGACGGGGGGTTGAGGGAGGCATTCCTATCCACGCTCAGCCAAATCGGTCTTTTTTAGCAGGAAAAAGTTGCGCTGCGGTTTCATCAAAGCTCTTGGCCTGCTTCCTACCGGGCTTTTACGTTCCTAGATGGGGCCCCTAACGACCAGGGGTCCCGTGCGGCTGCACTGCCTGCACAGGCTCAGGGCCTGGACTAGAGGCAACGCATGCCTAATGGGCCTCACCCTAAGGGGAGGCCCAAAGGGGCAAGGCGCCAAAGGAGGGGAGGGCCATGCGGCCAAACCCTAGGGGGCATCCCCCGCGTGGGTCCCACCTAGGGCTGGTGGCGGCTGTGGGGAGCCCCCATACCATGCCCTAAGGTTTTCCCCTCCCCCTCCTACTATAAATAGAGGGGCACCCCCTCCCCTCTAGACACAACATTTTCTCCTTTATTTGTCATTTCCTTAGAAGCTCTCTCTCTACAATATTGGAGAGGACTTTGAGGGATCTAGTTTATCCACCCTTGCACTATAGTCGTGCGTTGTACGGCCTAACTTCTTTCTTCTTCCGCTGCTCGGTTGGATCAGAGTCCAGAAGACGTCGCCTACACCGAACGTGTTTAGAACTACGGAGGCACCATAGTTCTGGCGCTAGGAGTTGCTTATCTTCATCAACATACGCCTACCTGCATAAGGCGTGACACGGTCTTAAAAGGTATGAATATTGTCTCCTTCTCTGTTACTTATGTCTACATAGAATAGATCTTGGTTATCGTGTTCGCGTATTTAGAATTTTTTGTTTTCTACTATGAATCCTAACCCTTTTATACCGTAAGGGGACACCACAAGGGTCAGAACACACGCGACGGAGGGCCTGAGGCCTTGCGGTGAGCCAGGCTATGCATGGCACAAACATGGTGGGTAAGAACTATTGTCACGCTGAACCCTAGTAAGGTAGCCTAGGGTATAGGTCAGAGGTAGCTTCGTGGATCATGACGTGGGTTACGTTCCCCGGGCATACTAGTAGGGGTCTCTAATTGCCCTGACGGGGGCAGATACTCAGGCGCGACGACCCTTACCACCTGCTGTTCCTTCGCATGCTCGCTCCTCTGGGGACAAGTCCCGTAACCAGGACTCAGACCGTTGAGGGGAGTCCTGTGGGTTCTCGTACCCAGGACCTACCAGGGCCTAGAAACAACAGTAGCCCCGGGGAATTAGTTTAGTCGAGGTCGCCCAACACCGAGTGATGCCCTTTTTCCCATGGGACCCACCGCGGGGTTTCGCCCCGCTTTCGTCAGTAGTGTTTATGGGTGCAAACTTGCGGTTTCCCTGATGATTCATGCCCGACACTTGGGGGGAAGTGCACCAGTTTTAGGGCGGGTTAATGGGAGGAAAAGTAGGATGGTTCCTTATTAATCAGGCCTCCCCCCTCCCTCTTTCTCCTCTGCTTCTTCTTGCGCGCTTCTCACCAGCCCCTTCCCATACCCCTGTTTTAACAATGGACCGAGAAGTGATGGTGGTCGGCAAAGGGGATTCGTCGTCTAGGATGAGGTTGGGAGCGGCAAAAAATAAGGAGCTTTCTCCTGCTCACCTTGCACCAACCTTGGATGAAGACAAGCTTCGGGATTTATCCATTCACATGGCAGGCCGGCGCCATGAAGGGGGAGCCACAGAAGTCCGCCTCCCTTTCTGCATGGTCGGGGAGGGGAGATGCCAATTTATGCATGCTTCCTTTGCATGGGGCTCGTCCCTCCTTGCTCAGAGTTCTTCCTTGAGGTGATGAAGGTGTACGGCCTTTGTCTTGTGAAGATGCACCCTAACGTCATGTTGGCCTTAGCGTATTTCGCTCACCTCTGTGAGGCCTTCGTTGGGGTGATGCCTTCGGTCGCCTTGTTCCACCACTTCTTTACTCTCAGAGTGGATAAGAGACTATGGATCACCGGGGGCATCACGTTTAGCCTCAAGAAGCTGCGCTCCCGATAGTACCCCTCAGGCCAGTTCAAGTCCAAGTGGGACGAATGGCGTGGTGAGTTTTGTATGGTAGTGGTCGGAGATTTTGTACCCTGAATGCAAGACCCGAATATGGTGGCTCGATCTACTCGGTCATGGGTCAGGCCGAGTTCCTAGGACGCGGATATGGATCCCATCGTGGATCGGATCCATGAGCTGGCAGAAAATGGGCTATCCATCCATGCCGTAATATCTGACTTTCTCCAGCAGCGCCTGCTGTAGAAGAGATCTCATACAGTGCGGGAGTTCAGCAGTAGTAAGGATACGACTCGCCTCCATCCCGGGAAGAAAAGCGACCTTTCCCTGGAAGCCTACCAAGATGTGATGCGGAATCTTTTAACTCCGAGGGCGGTCGGTGACCTACCGGCGTCGGTGGTGCCTCTCTACTGAGACGCTCGATGGGACTTCATCCTGTCGAGCCTGCCCGTTTACATCGCTAGAGGGGTGGCAGAAGGCAATGAATCTAGGAGCGACGACGTGGGAGCCAAGGATTCACTGGCCCCCGAATCATCCGGGGCCCTTTCTTCGAATGACGATGAGGGAGAGGAAGTATCCTAGGATGAGGCCGGCACGGAGGAGACTCATAGGAAGGAGAGATGGGTGCACCCGGGTAGCCCCTCCGCTAGGGCCCGACCCCTCGCCCCGCCTCCCAATGACCCCCACGGGAAGGCAGTTGCTATGTACCTGATACGTCGGAAACGTATCTATAATTTTTGATGCTCCATGCTTACTTTGTATCTACTTTGCTTTGCTTTGTCTATACTTTGAGGTGTTTTTATATCTTTTCTGGAACTAACCTATTAACAAGTTGCCACAGTGCCAGTTGCCTGTTTTCTTCTGTTTTTGGTTCCAGAAAGGCAGAAAATCAATATTCTCGGAATTGGAAGGGACAAAAGCCAAAATTATTATTTTCCCGGAGCAACACGGAACCACGAAGTAGAGCCAGAGGGGGGCCACAGGGTGGCCGCACCCCCTAGGCACTGGCAAGCCCTGGAGGTGCCTACAGGGGGTGTGGGCCCCCTGTACCCCCACCGACCTTGACTCCTGCGCCTATAAGAAGCATCTGACCCAAAACCCTAGGGCATCCAGAAGAAATCCACAAAAACCTCCATAGCACCGCCGCCACCGAAAGGGAAATTCATGGGACAGAATGTCTCTGTTCCGGTACCCCGCCGGGACGGGGAAGTGCCCCCGGAGCCATCTCCATCGATATCCATCGCCATCTTCATCACCGTTGTTGATTCCCATGATGAGGAGGGAGTAGTTCTTCCTCGAGGCTAAGGGCTCTACCGGTAGCTATGTGTTCATCTCTTTCTCTATGCATGATCATGTTGTGGTCATGAGATTTGTAATCAAGTAGATCTACCTTGATACTCAAGTGCTTCATTAGATCTCTGCTCTCCCCATGTGTGTGAAAGTGACAGCGTGCACGCCATGGTGGCACTTAGGCTTGAGTCTACATAAATACTCTTTGTTCTTTAATAGATCTATGCTTTTCCCCACGTGTGTGAAAATTGACAGCGTGCATACCGTGTGTGGCACTTTGGCTATATTGAATATTTGTTATGAGTTATATTTGTAGTTGTATGTCTCTATGAAATTGTGGTGTTTGTTGGAACCATCTAGCGCTCAAGGTGACAGTGTGGGGTTATCTAGATTGGGGAAGGCCCTACCATGGATTAGAGTTTCCAACCAGAGAGTAGTTAAGAGTGGTATAATGAAGAGAGGATATTTATATGAGAGAGTGTTCACTAGTGAAAGTATGATCCCTAGGCCTTGTTTCTAAACATTGAAACACTGTTTTCTACTAGATCTGTTGCATGTTTGCTTGCTTTAGTTTTTACCTCACCGTCAAGCTATTTTCTGGCACCATTACCACTTGTATTTCACTATATCTTCGCTGAACTAGTGCACCTATACACCTGACAAGTGACTTCTTGTATCTTTATTGCAGGGTTGCTTGAGAGGGAATACCTTTGACCACTTCCTCCCTGAGTTTGATAAACCTTGGGTAATCCACTTAAGGGGAACTTGTTGCTGTTCTACAAACCTCTGCACTTGGAGGCCCAACAATTGTCTACAAGAATAGAAGTGCATAGACATAAAGCTCTTTTCTAGCGCCGTTGCCGGGAAGGAAAGGTAAAAGGCACTCACACACCTTACCCCACGTCAACAGCAAGCCAGAAAGCTCTTTTCTGGCGCCGTTCCGGGGAGATAATGTAAAAGGTACTCACATCCTCCGTTGTGAGTGCTCGAAGTTATTTCCTTTAGATTCTGCAATTTTTTCTTTTTTTTTCTTGTTTTCACTAGTTAGGCTTAATGGAAAACAACAACAAAATTAGAGAGATTTTTAGTATTTTTCCTAAGTTAGAACTTGAGTGGTTTGAAAAGAAAATTAAAAAACCTATGGAAATTTCTTTGCATGCTAATAGCAATGCTATTAGTGTGAATTTTTTGAACACCATTGTTACTAATGGTATGGAAACGTCTAAGCTTGGGGAAGCTAGTTTTTATGAAAAAAATCTTTTTAGTTCCCTAGCTTTAGGGAATAAAATTTGCTCTTATGATACTTTATCTCCCATATGTGGTAATTCTAATGATACTTGTGATATTCTAAATCCACATACTGAAAGTGTCCCTTTTAAAATACCTATTGAAATTGTTGAACGTGTTACTATTTTGGAGATGGAACTGTCCATCCTAGTGATCATTTGCTCTTTATACATGAATTATGCGAGTTGTTCAAGTGTGAAGGTATTTCAATGGACCAAGTTAAGAGGAAGCTATTCCCTTTATCACTTAGGGACAAAGCAAGGGAGTGGTATGAGCTACTAGATGATCCTCATCATTTGGAGTGGAAGGAACTTGAATCTATCTTTTAGTCTAAATTTTATCCTCCTCATGAAATTCATAAAGATAGGAATTATATTTATAATTTTCATCCTCATGAGGGAGAAAGTATTGCCCAAGATTGGGGGAGATTGAAGTCACTAATGCTCAAATGTCCCATTCATGAGCTCTCCAGTAATGTTGTTATCAATAATTTTTATGCAAGGCTTTCAGGACATTACAAGGACTATCTGGATACCTGTTTAGAGGGATCCTTCACAAGTAAGGAGGTCAAGGCTAAGTGGTATCTTCTTTAAACAATTCAAAGCAATACCGAAGGTTGGGATAACAACAAAGGTAAAAAACCAGGTATAAACTATGAGTATGAATGCATTAAGTCTTTCGCTGAAACTGCTAATTTTCAAGAGCTTAGTGCTAGATATGGTATTGATCCTCAAATTCTTGTTAAATATTATGGAGCCTTTGCTTCCCATATTAATGTTCCTAAATAAAAGTGGGACATGTATCATGAACCTTTTAAAGACACTTGCATGGAAAATGAAAATGTTATTAATGATTGCAATAAACATGCTCAAACTTCTGAAAGTACTATTTCTTATAAGCATGTTAATTTTTGTGGTATGAATAGACCTTGTGAGAAGAATCAAACAGAAGAAGAATATTGTATCACCCACTGGAATGAAAAAACTAGAAAGTGGTATAAGGCTCTAGATGATCTTGGTAAAAAAGTTTGTGCCCTCTATCCTTTTATTTGTGAACTTTGCTTTGAAGTGGGCCATTTCAATTTTCAATGCTCAAAAAATAAAAATCCTGCAAGTTTGTATTGTGATAACGTGATCACTGATAATCAACATGATGAACTTACATTATTTTTGGGGTGTGAAGAGTTATCAAGAAAAAAATCTTTGATAGACATGGGTACTTTTGATATGAATAGCGTCCTGCATGGTTGTCATATTTATTGTGTTGAAAACTGCCACGCAAATACTTACATACAAAATCTTATAAAAGATGATATTTTACCAAATTATGACAGGACTGATATGTGTTTTGATCTTATTAATGAAAAGGAGGAATCCTCCAAAGTTTCGTCTATTGTCTCTAACAATAAACCAGGGTATGTGGAGAAGCTTCCTTTCAAGCCTCTCCCTCCTAAAGAGGAGAAGGAGAAGAAGAAGAAGAGGAGTAAAAGGAGAGAGGAAACAGTATCTTCCCCTAAGCATGTTACTCCTATCATAGTTTTTGCTGATGAGTCTGAACTAGATGATGTTCCTATGCTTGTTACCTATATTAGTGATCATGATTGGGAAAAGCACACTACTTTTCATATTGAAAATATCTTTGGTACCAATTCTGAAAATGATGATATTAATAATTGTTGTGCTATTAGTGCTATCCATGTTCCTTCCAATGATGATATATTTACAAATGAACACACTTGGGAAGATAGTTATTCTATTGCTTATGATGATAGCAAACCTCCAATTTATGATGATTACAATGATGAATATCATATTTTCAGCCCACCTATTATTGAGGAGAAAATTAATTGTGATTACAATATGCCTCCTATATTTGATAATTATGGTGATGAGAATACTAATGATAGCTATTTTGCTGAATTTGCTCCCACTACAATTAATAAGAATGACTATGCTTATGTGGAGAGTAATAATTATTATATGCATGTGGTTCATGATAAAAATGTTTTATGTGATAGTTATATTTTTAATTTTATTCATGTTGCTACTGAAAGTTATTATGAGAGAGGGAAACATGGTTTTATGTATCTCAACAATATTAAGTTTCCCCTCTTTATGTTGAAAATTTTGAAGTTGCATTTGTTTTGCTTTCCTATGCTTGTTGATTTGTGCTTTCATGACTTGTTTCTTTACAAGATTACTATGCATAGGAAGTGGGTTAGACTTAAATGTTCTTTGAATTTGCTTCTTGATGCTCTCTTTTAAATCAATTCATATTTCCTATGTGAGCATCTTCTCAAACTATCAATCCTAACTTAAAGGCGTTAAAGAAAAGTACTTGTTGGGAGATAAACCAAGAGTTTTATTGAGTCTTGGAAGTTATTACTTCAGTAATGACCTCTCCTTATCCTTTTTTGTTTGCTTTTTTTGCCAAGAATAATCTCTAATGAGAGGGAAGTAAGATTTGGGGAGTTGCTGTCCTGAAATAGATTTCTGTCCTCCACCATAAAAATTCGTGAGGAGTCTCTGTAACTCGGATTGAGCTCAAAATTTATGAATAAATTTCCCAGTATGTTTGATAACTTTCGTTAGTTCAACAATTTTTTATTTGAGCAACAAAATATGTTCTAAAAATCGGTTTCTACCTGCTGGTCTGTTTTGACAGAGTTCTGCCATTATTTGCATTTGCTTCTTATTGATTCCTTTTTTAGTTCTCTTTAGGTGAATTGAGCTTTTTGAAGGAGTTACTACAGTAGCTTGTGTTTTTAGTGAAAAGCCTTGCTGTTACAAAGCTTTGCCGTAGGTATAATATCTTTTGAATAAGCTAATGTTGCTAATGAAGATTGTGTGAAGTTTTGTATGAAGGGAAAATTTCAGGTATAGAGAGAGTGATGCAATGAGATGAAGAATGGACAAAATCTCAAGCTTTGGGATGCCACAATTGTGTCACCCCAAGAAATATCCAAGAGGTACAAGCGTCAAAGCTTGGGGATGCCCAAGGCATCCCCTTCTTCATCAAAAAAAATCTCAGGTCTTTCTAGACACTTCGTTTTTATTGTTTCATGCATTGTTGTCTTGTTCTTGGAGCGTCTTAGTTTTTGTTTTTGGTTTTAGTTTGCTTTGTTTGCTTGAGTAATCTGGTTGGTTACACCACACATCTTTTGGAGAGAGACACACTCTGTTTCCATTGCCTAGAACACTCTAGTTTTCACTCTTATTGTTTTGTGATTGTTCTCTTTTGCTAGCACTGTGTTTAGCCTTAGTTTTCTTGAGCTTTCATCTTATTACTTTTTAGTTTCTCTTTGTGGATTTGTGAGACAAGCTCACTGATCTTTATTGATTATTATATTTGTGAGTTGTTTCAAATAAAGTTGTTTAGTGTTGGAAATGAGTAGGAAGCTTCGTGCTTAAGTGGTACAAAATGGAGCTTGCATTGACTGTAACTTAGACTTTAGCATGAAATGCTAGGTGTTGTTTTGACCTTATGCTTAGTGATTATTGATGTAGCATGTTTTGTTCCAAACAATTGTGATTGCTTAGTGTGCCTTGAAGAAATTATGCGTTGTTTTAGCATGCAAAAGCATAGTATTGTGGTATTCTCCTTTAATGCTTTGTTTGGGTTGACTTGGCACATGCTCACACCATGTTATGACTATGACAAGTAACCATTAGCCTCTATGATCATTTAGTCCTTGACTTGTAGTACCACTCTATGCTTTGATTAGTAATGCTTTGTTGCTCTGCATGATTATGGCCATTATGATCTCTTAGTTGGTTGCTCTCAGCCCTTTGCTAGCCTCCACTTGTGTGAGTAAGCTCTACTCATGCTTCCAACTCCCAAGAAACCAAGTTATTCGAAAGTGTCAACTATAAACTCCTATGCATGGTGTGTTACACCATTCCAAGTATATTCTTGTTTTCAGCTATCTTCCAATTAAAAAAGTATTTTGTTATGTGAAAACTTAGTGATTAAAGCCCTCACAAACTTGATGGCACACTTTATATTCTTTGCCCCTAATAAACTTGAACCATTGTGTCTGCTATGTTGTATATGCTTGCACTTATACGTTGGAATTAGCAGAACCATGTTGTCATGGGGAACGTTTTCAACATTGCACTTGTACTTTGTACTCAGTTGATGTCATGCTATTTTGTCTATGGATGTCACCGGTGTGAAATAAAGAGGGAACTTGTAAGTCCATGGAGTTCGTATTTTGTGTTAGAGAAACGCCTGGGCCGCAAGCCTAAGCCATGCCTAATCATGGTGGAAACTTGTAGCATCACCATAGTGACATCTATGAAGCACTCTTCTTATAAAAAAAGAGACACATTGAGAAAAGAGGAAAGAGAGAAAAAAACACCATATTCTCATGGTAAATAAGAAGATTGCTGAGATGCTCATTGTCTGCTTGCCTTGTCATTTTGGTTATGGGAAAGCTGCTGTACCATGTGCAAGGGGTACCCCGTTGGCGATTCTCTATGATATGCAAATACTTACAGTGACAAGAACTTACAGGTGACTAAAGTTGAGTAGCATGAGGTGTGGCCCTCGTATTCAAGGGCCTTGAGATTGCCAACTTATACTTCGTCAAGCATATACTCCATCTTTGTCACTTTAACCTTAATCACTTCAAGATGCTTATGATAGGGGCAATGAGGGCTGAAAGCTAACAAGTACCATAATTTTTGGAAGCTCTTTTTGAAACTTGAAATCCCTGCTTCCTTTATAAAAGGCCTTTCTTCCACCATTATTTGAGTCTCCACATTCTACCTTTAGGCACCATTAAGAGAGCATAGTTGTCATTCTGTGTGCAGTGTTCCAAAGCTTATTGATTGATGCATATTGTGATATTACTTATTCTTGTGCTACTTGTTTCTAGTCACCCTTGTGAACTTTGAAGGTGTCATATGCATCTATTTGCTACTCTATGAGGGACAAGCTGATTGCCACTATGCCATGTTTTTGTATGTGAAACAAACAAACGTTTTTCAATGCATATTATTCATGATCTTTGTTTGTAGCCTTTCATGTTGCATGCATAGTTACTATGTCCTATTGTTAGAACTCCATCTTTCATGCACATGTTTAGATTTCTTTGATCCCATCCTTCAATGCTTGCAAATGGTTTGATCTTGGTTTTGATGGTGCATGTCACCTAAAAAATTATTCTTTTTATCACTTACCTACTCAAGGACAAGCAGGAGTTAAGCTTGGGGATGCTTGATACGTCGGAAACATATCTATAATTTTTTATGCTCCATGCTTATTTTGTATCTACTTTGCTTTGCTTTGTCTATACTTTGAGGTGTTTTTATCTTTTCTGGAACTAACCTATTAACAAGTTGCCACAATACCAGTTGCATGTTTTCTTCTGTTGTTGGTTCCAGAAAGGCAGAAAATCAATATTTCTCAGAATTGGACGGGACAAAATCCAAAGTTGTTATTTTTCTCGGAGCAACACGGAACCACGAAGCAGAGCCGGAGGGGGGCACATGGTGGGCGTGGGCAAGCCCTGGAGGCTCCTATAGGGGGTGTGGGCCCCCTGGACCCCCACCGACCTTGACTCCTGTGCCTATAAGAAGTGTCCGACCCAAAAACCATAGGGCATCCAGAAGAAATCCACGAAAACCTCCGTAGTGTCGCCGCCACCGAAAGGGAGATTCGGGGGACAGAAAGTCTTTGTTTCGGCACCCTGTCGGGACGGGGAAGTGCCCCCGGAGCCATCTCCATCGATCTCCATCGCCATCTTCATCACCGTTGCTGATTCCCATGATGAGGAGGGAGTAGTTCTTCCTCGAGGCTAAGGGCTCTACCGGCAGCTATGTGTTCATCTCTCTCTCTCTCTATGCATGATCATGTTGTGGTCATGAGCTTTGTAATCAAGTAGATCTACCTTGCTACTCAAGTGCTTCATTAGATCTCTGCTCTCCCCATGTGTGTGAAAGTGATAGCGTGCACGCCATGGTGGCACTTAGGCTTGAGTCTACATAAATACTCTTTGTGCTTTAATAGATCTATGCTTTTCCCCATGTGTGTGAAAGTTGACAGCGTGCATACCGTGTGTGGCACTTTGGCTAGATTGAATATTTGAGTTATATTTGGAGTTGGATGTCTCTATGAAATTTTGGTGTTTGTTGGAACCATCTAGTGTTCAAGGTGATAGTGTGGGGTTATCTAGATTGGGGAAGGCCCTATCGTGGATTAGAGTGTCCAACCAGAGAGTAGTTAAGAGTAGTATCATGAAGAGAGGATATTTATATGAGAGAGTGTTCACTAGTGAAAGTATGATCCCTAGGCCTTGTTTCTAAACATTGAAACACTGTTTTCTACTAGATATGTTGCATGTTTGCTTGCTTTATTCTTTACATCACCGTAAAGATATTTTCTAGCACCGTTACCACTTGTATTTCACTATCTCTTCGCCGAACTAGTGCACCTATACACCTGACAAGTGTATTGGGTGTGTTGGGGACACAAGAGACTTCTTGTATCTTAATTGCAGGGTTGCTTGAGAGGGAATACCTTTGACCACTTCCTCCCTGAGTTCGATAAACCTTGGGTGATCCACTTAAGTGAAACTTGTTGTTGTTCTACAAACGTCTGCACATGGAGGCCCAACAACTATCTACAAGAATAGCAGTGCGTAGACATAAGTACCTTCTTTCCATGAGTCATCCAACAGTTCCTCCCGCGAGGTTGCTCCGGGAGGGTGCGCTACGCGGAGTAACGGACCCTGCTTGGGAGCGTCCGAGGGAGCTTACCTTGGGTAAGAGGCCTAGAACAGGGGTCTCTCTTCCCTTGCTAAAGAAACCAAAGTGGTCCCTCGATGCCCAGTGCTGGTAATGATCCTTTCCTCCTTCATTCTGTTGAGATTATGCCTTGGATCTGTTGTGGGATGATGCTTGTGCCATTCCCAGGGGAGCGTTGAGTGCTCAAGGGGCTGAAAAAGAAGTCCACCTTCCTGGGGGTTTTGCCGCCGGCATGGCAGAACCTTCTGATATATCGGTAAAGTACGGCATGGTCGCCGGGGTCCCCTCTCCTTGTTCCCTTGCCGCGATATCTTCTAATTGGCTCTACCTCTACTGCTTATGATTTTGTGATGTCGATCGAGGTCTCCATTCCTACCAGCTTGTCGTTGGAGGAGGGAGCTTTGGGTACTAACGGTGCTAGTCTTCAAGAGCTAATGCAAGCGGGCATGACATCTCCGGGGTGGGAGCTCTCCACCATCCCTCTGGTTCACATTCTCCACCCTAGGTGGGGTCCTTCGAACTCCTCTTAAGGCACACGCGTAGCCCCCAATGAGGATCCTCTGTCATGGGAGGCCGCCGCAGTCTGCCCCTAGGCGGACGCCCGCTCCCAGGATCAGGGAACTCGGGAGCTTACGCAAAATACACTGGAGGCCTACGAAGGGATGTGTGCTACTCTCGGGTGTTCACTCACCCAGGTAGAAGTGCTCCCTCCCATTGAAGCAGAGCGGGCCTGTGCCCCAGAGCCGGAGATGCTGCGAGGCGAGAATACTCGACTCCTGGAGTCTATCATCGCATCCTCCCATGCTAGGGAAGAGGCGTTTTGGGAACTCTTAGACCTTCGCGTGAAGGTGATGTGTTTGGAAGAAGGGGCCCAAGAAGCTGCTAGCCGTTTGCAGGAGGCCAGACTCGAGGCGGAAAGTGTGTGCCACTCTCTTGCCTTTGAGTTTAGCAGAGTGGATCGTGCACTACCACCTTGCTAGATGCGATCTCCCATATGGAAGAGATGCTCCCGATCCTTCAAGTGGCTCACATTAGTCTTCCTGAAAGGGACGATGTCTAAGTACACTCCTTCTTCGTGGCGCTCGTGGACCGCGTGCAATGCCTACATGCAGCCGTTGACGCCATACTTGGAAGATGAAGGGAAGTATATGGTGGCGGAGGTGGCCAAATTGGTGTTGTCTAGGGTCCACCACCACTTCCCTGGGTTTGATGTCGAGATTATATTACGGTCCCTGGCCCCCAGAGCTTACCTAAAGGCCTCGTAGGATGTCATGAACACAACAATGGAGAAGGTGGTGCAGGTGATGGGCCACCAATCCGAAGACTAGGCGTCATGCTTGTCCTGCCTTATTGCTCCTGGGTTGGCCCTAGCCTTGACCAAAGCGATTCTTATATCTTGTCTGTATATTGAACTTCGTCCTTGATGCTATTGGCGTTGTATCTTCTATCAAGACTGTGCTTGTGCTCGGGTGTCTTGGGAGCCCGTCACCCGCCCACTCCCGCTTCGAGAAGAAGGTCTCTGAATGGGTTTTCTTCTTATTGGGAGGAGCGGGAGGGGGAGCTTGGCCGGGTTTGCTTCACGGGTGTGGTGCCGCAACCTCTCCCCACACCGGATGGGGGGGTGCCTATGGATAGGTTGCAACCGCCAATCCCCTTTCTTGTCTTCTGTGTCGGTACACACCTCATAAAACCTGTAGGTGGGACTATTAGCGCTCACCCGGGAAATGCAGGTGCGGAGGGCCTCAGGATTCTTTATGCGTGTTCGTCCGTGGTGGTGCCACCTAGAGAGCTAATTCAAGAAATATGCAACCATTCTTAATGTGATACCCGTTAGCAAGGTAGCCTGAATGAACGATAATCAAGATGAGTGCGTGACAAACCACTTCATCCGTGTTCATCCACGGGATCTGCCTCCGGAGATAGTACTTGTGCTTAGGGGCTCTCCGTCCACACAATACTATTTTGTGGTGAGGGCACCCTCACCATATTCTGCTCATAGGTGGGATTCCCCGCCCTGATGATACCAACCGCGGGCAAGCCCAGATAGGTATCCCGACTGGAGGCTTAGCGACCTCTAGTCGGCCCGCGCGTCGGGGGAAGGTATTCCTAAAAAACCTTCCCCGTGCACATGTTCCCCGGGTATCCTGGGTCAAGATGCCCTGTTTTTCTGGAGCCCCCGAGCATGAAAGTGGCGGTGCCACTTTGAGTTAGTCGGGCGCAGCTTCTCGGGCTGACTCAAAGAGAACCTTATGCTCCCAGGGGGCGTAAGCCACCCGCTGGGAGGACACACTTTTCGCCGGGGAGTCCACCTACTGCATACGGCCCGTCCCCCTATGCCCTTTTCGCTTCGCAACGCAAAAGGGGGCGGCCGCAACTTTCTTGGTGTTGCTTATACCACCCTGGCATCGAATGGGTGATGGCGTCCAATAGCCATGAGTGGGGTTTTCACTCTCCTTTCAAGGTGGAAGGAGGGTGAGCTCAAGGGGTGGCAGCCGCGTCCCCTTGAGGAAGAGAGCCCTTGGCTCGTGATTCTCGGGGAAAACCTCCCCGGACCATGGGCCACGGGTGGTGCAGGAGTAATTTCCCTAATGACTCGCTCGACGATATCTCAGGAGTTGCATGGAGGGCGGAAGTAACCACCCTTCATCGTCATTAAGAGGTCGCAGGGAGGACATCCCCCCTATACCGATGGGGCGCCATCGGAGGTGCCCCTCTCTCCTTTCTTGATCAGGGGAGGAGGAGGAGGTGTCGTGGTATTGTCGATGAGTACGCCATGGAGGGGTCCTCACAGTGCGTGTTTAGAGACGTGGGTGAAGGCGGACGGTTGACGGGTATGAGGTAACACAGCTTACCCAGGTTCAGATCCCACAACGATGGCGGAATCCTACTCCTGCTATAAATCACTATAAGGGCAATATGCCGAGTTATAGAGATAGGTTCGCTGTGCAAGGTTGTCTGAAATTGTAAGTTATCGTATGAGATTGTGCCTGAAAGGCTCCCATAGGCCCGACTTATATAGTCGCCAGGTCCTAGGGTTACAAGGAAAAGTCCTAGCGGGACAGGTTACAGAGTCCTACACCATCTATTACTAGTCTTGTGTATATTGCACCCCAAGGCTCCGGGTACGTCGGCGACTCCAACCGTAGCCTTCCTTTATCCGGCATGGGCCTCCCTTCTGGATCCATCTAACTGGGCCGCCCAGCAGGCCATAGGACACGCTACCAACTATGGGCCACCCGGGTTATCCGGATAGGAGACATGCTATGAGGATACCCATATAGCATATCCCCAACAGTAGCCCCTGGAGAACTCCGAGATCTTGCGTCGTCTTGCCTATTCACGTGAAACACTCCGTCTAGATGAATCTCGGAAATTCGTCAAGCAATATCTTGTAGTCCTCCCAAACAACCCTGCAAGGTTTTCTCCGTCTTCAATAAGTAAGTCGGAGAAATGCTAAATCTTCCATCGTACTCTTCCGTAGCCGGACTGGATCCGTCCATGCCGGAATCTTCTCATGTGACGGCTCATCTACCTATGTCAGCTAGGACGACGTAGGCTTAGGTCAGCGACGCCTCGTAACTCACACATGCAGAGAACGCAATCATGTCCGATTTTCCCGCACGAGCGATACGAACTGTTGGCGGCGACGGTTGGAGACGTGGCGAATATTTCCGCGCACGTTCGCGAACACGTCGTCTACGTGGCAACCGTCCGATCAAGCTGCATGAATCTTGACGCTGGAGATGATAAATAGTAACAGTGGTGGAATTTCTACCTTTTACCTCATTCTCTCCTCACGTCGTCTTCTTCCTCCAGCGCGTGCCTCCTCGAGCTCTCCGTGCCGAACTCGCGAAAAACCCTAGCCTCAATCCGCACCAGTCACTTCCAACCTCTCTCCATGGCCAGCAGCAACACCTCTCCTTCCATGGCGGCGTCGAGCGAAGCCGCGGCAAAGCCGGCGAGCTCTATCGTCGTGCCCCCAGAGGGCATGGTCATCCCCGCATCAGCGGTGATTGAGTCCACCGGCGGCGACCACAATCTGGCAGCGCTGGAACCGTTGGAGGAGGAGCTAGACTCGCACAAGGGCGACTGGCGCGGCTCATATATCACCGACCGTGACATCCAGGAGCTGATCATCGAGGGCTACCTCCCTGCGATGGAGGGTCTCGCATGGCGGGCGGCGCCGGCCGGCGAGGTGACACCTTCTCCCCAAGGCGGAGAAAAAGTGTACCTCAAAGCCCAACTGGTACGCGGCGTCTCCCTACCCATCTCCAACTTCTTCCTCTCCGTCTTAAACCACTATAGAGTCCAGCCCCATAATCTTTCTCCCAACATTATCTTAGCACTTAGCAACTACGCGGCGCTCTGCGAGGGTTACTTAGGGATAAAGCCTAGGCTAGACCTCTTCGTGTACTTATTCACCGTAAAACGTGAAGCCGGAGCTAGTAAGGAAGAACTTAGGAACTGCGGCACCATAAGCTTCAAGATCCGACCTGGCCATCGGTTCCCCGACATCGATGGCCACGAGTCCTGCAAAAATTGGCAACGGACATACTTCTACGGCCCAGACATCCCTCTGGCTGGCCGACAAGTAACGTACCCGAAATTCGTTGACGGAGCCGCCGCTGAAGCCTCGTCATGGAGATCCCAGGCCTCCCTTCCCTCCGACCTCTATGCTTCCCGCGCCATAAGGCGGATAGAATGGTTCGTAGAGACGGGTTTGACCGGCTTGGACCTAGCCATGTGCTGGTTCATCAGGCGAATCCAACCTCTGCAGCACCGCGCGAAGCTCATGCACGAGTATACCAGCGATAGAAGGGATAGCCTCCGCATCTCCGTGGACAACTTCTCGAGCGACTCCGTTAAGCTCCGCCTTAAGGATATCGTCAAGGTGAAGGACAAGAAGAGTGGCTTCACCATCACCTATGACATGTTCGTAGACGGCAAATGCCCAAAGGTAGGTATTTATTTTCCGTGTATGACATATACTCCAGTTCTTCCGTATTGCAAATGTCATCTCATCTAACACAGTGAATTCTCACTTAACAGCTTAGCGATCTAGAGGAGGACAACCTGGCTGCCCAAATCTACGATCCAAAGATGAAGGAAGTCACGGTCGTGTCCGACGACGATGCTCTGTTGGCGCGAAAGCGGAAGAGCTCCACCTCTGACGCTGCCGACGGAGGCAAGAAGAAGAAGATGGAGGGTGGAGCCTCCAAGAAGACTACCGCCGCCCTGGAGGCAGAAAAGAGAAAAGTTACAGGGATCCCCTTTTCCAAAGCACCCCCGCTTGTGTAAGCTTCTCTTCCTCCGCATTGTCTATTTATCTGTCTTGCTCCTGTACTTATGCATTTTGCACGTTTCAGGAAGAAAGCCACGACCAGCCTCAAGAAGACCTCCAAATTGGGGGCTTCTAGAACCATCAAGGACATGCTGCATCGCGACGCATCTCCCGCCACCGCCCCTACCACTCCCTCCGTAAAGCCTTCATCTGCCCCGATAAGCTCACAAGCTAAGGAGGCATCTGGCCCTTCCGCCATGGAAGTGGACTCAGGTGCCTCTACCGAGGTTGCTATCATCGGCGAACAGGCGACGCAGGAGAGTGCCGCCCACCAAATGGCTAAATCTCCGGCTAAGGATGCCATCGGTGGCGGTAAGGCGGTGGTGGAAGCAGGTACTTCTGTCGTTGGCGGCGCCCCTGCACCCAAGAAAATCATAGCCTATCCAAAGATAGTCTATCCGGTACTTACACCGTGTAGCACTGCTTTGGTCCCTGGTGCGGCACCGACATCTCCGACGTGTGTTCTCGAGGAGCTCCACCGACAAGAAGAAATCTTGCAAGGAAACAACGAATCCTTTGGCAAGCTGCTGGCCGAGAGTGCTACAAACCTCAAGATCATTGCACTTGTAAGTTTTATTTGCCTTTTGCATTTCATATGAGTATCCCACTGTAGCCTCGAGGATGTAGACGGAAAAACCATAGGTTTTTGCATCTATATGCTCTAAGAGTGACTAAGTTAGAAAACCTCTCACTGTAGCCCCCGAGCATATAGGTGGAATGAAATATTCCGACTAGATGCTTTAAGAGTAGCATACGCAGTGTTTATAAATTTCCATACTGTAGCCCCCAAGCCTCTAGTTGTAACTGAATTAGTTCCCACTAGATGCTTAAAGAAAAACTAAGCACATATCCGAGTTAAAAACTTTATACTGTAGCCCCCAAGCCTCTAATCGAAAACTGAATTAGTTCCGACTAGATGCTTAAATAAAAGCTAAGCATAATGCTAAGTCAAAAACTCTCGCTGTAGCCCCCCGAGCGTCTAGGTGGAAAATTTCCGGCTAGATGCTCCAAGCAGACCAAACAACGTTTTAACTTTGACCTTTTTTCCACAGAACGAGAGTGCTCGGAGGGGCATGGCCAATGACAAGTACCAGAAGATGTGCGTAGACCTGGAAGCTGAAAAGGGTAAATCTGCCTTCTAGAAGGAACAGATCACCAAGAGCAAGCGTCTGTTTTCTTTTTCGCATTCCGACTTGGTTTTGTGACCATATTCTCCGAGTACTCACTGTGTACTTTGCTTTCTCCGACTTGCAGAAACCATCGCCAAGGCCAAGAATATTGTCGAGCAATCCAAGCACATTCAAGAGATGGATAACGAGAACAAAATTCTTAAGCAGGAGA
Organism: Avena atlantica; assembly: GCA_910589765.1. NCBI lineage: Eukaryota > Viridiplantae > Streptophyta > Magnoliopsida > Poales > Poaceae > Avena > Avena atlantica. The sequence continues at coordinate 484,075,401 of OU342736.1, forward strand.
GGAAGGACATGCTGAAAATGCATGAGGAGTCGATGAAGGCCCTGCAGGACTCCGCCACTGAGGAAATCAATCGCTTGAAGGAGGAGATTGTGATCTTAAAAGATCAGAAGCAAGCTGCCGATGAGCAGAATCAACGCCATAGCGAGGCGTATAAGCTCCTCCAACAAGAGAAAGAATCCTTGGCGGACACCCTCTGGCAGGCTGAGGCCAGCATTTTCAGTAAGTTTTCTCCGTCTTGGATTTATGTAGTCTTGGTACTCTGAATTGTTGAACTCATACGCTCCTTGTCGGAATTTGCAGCTCCTATGGGTTTAACCCGATCGCCTCCTCCAGCCAAGGAATGCATGGTTCTTGCCGGCAACTTTATCAACACCACCATCACGCAAGCCAAGGAGATCGACAAGCCCCTCCAGATAAATATCAAGGCATCGGACTCCGTGGCGAAGTACTCGGAGATTCTGCGCCGAGCCTCCGAGCGTATCACAAGCTGGAAAGCTTCATGTGTTCGAGATATGCCCTAGAGGCAATAATAAATGTAGTTATTATTATATCTTTGCGTTTATGATAAATGTTTACATTCATGCTATAATAGTATTAACAAGGAAACATTAATACTTCTGTGATTTGTAAACTAAATTTGAAGTCCCTAGTAAAGCCTCTATATAATACTAGCTTGTTGGTTAATAGATGATTGTGGTTTCCCTATCATGAACATTGAGATGTTATTAACAACAAGATCATATCGTTAGGAGAATGATATGGTGGACATACTCCTATAGATAAGCGTAGCATAAAGATCAAGTCATTTCAATAGTTCAATTGCTATATGCTTTCTGATACATAGTAATCTAATTCCTTTGACCATGAGATCATGCATATCACCTTTACCGGATGGATGCTTTGATGACATCAAACACCACACCGTAACTGGGTGGCTATAAAGGTGGCATTGAGTGTTCGGAAAGTATTGGTTGAAACACATGGATCAAGAGTGGGATTTGTCCATCCATATGACGGATAGATATACTCTGGGCCCTCTCGGTGAAATGTCATCCAATTAGCTTGCAAGCATGTGACTGGCTCACAAGGGATCACATATCACGAGAACGATAAAAGAGTACTTATCGGTAACGAGGTTGAACTAGGTATGCAGAGATACCGACGATCATAACCTCGGATAAGTAACATATCGTGAGACAAAGGGAAATTGATATCGTATGTAAGTGGTTCATTCGATCGCAAAGTAATCGTAGAAATATGTGGGAGCCATATGAATTTCCAGATTCCTCTATTGGTTATTGTTCGGAGAAGTGTCTCGATCATGTCCGCATAATTCACGAACCGTAGGGAGACACACTTAAGGATTCGACGTTGTTTGAGTAGTTATGGAATGATGAGAAAGAGACCGAATGTTGTTCGGATTCTCGGATGGGATCCGGGATATCACGAGGAGATCCGGAATGGTCCGGAGAATAAGATTCATATAAGGAAAGTCCCGTTTCGGAGTTGGGGAATGATTCCGGTGTTTTCATCGGAAATGTTCTAGAATGTTCCGGAATGTCCGGCACTCCGGAGGGGAAGGGGTACATGAATGTGTCATTACAAGTTGGAATGATTGCATCATGTACTAAGTGTCATCGCTGTTCCAAATAAAGGATTAATTCAAATCCTAGTTTGAAAAGTCAAATAGCTAAATTGAAAAGTCAAACGGCTAAATTTGGAAAGTGGAAAAGAGGAGGAAGGGGGGAATCGAGTTGGGGAGGAGTTCCCTCCTCCAACCGGCGGCGCCCCCTCCAAGCCAAGTTGGGGAGGGACTCCTCTCCCTCCCCCTTGGCCGCCGGCCCCTCCACCTATATAAGTAGGGGCAGGGCTCCCTCCTAGCACACACAAGTACCTCTCCTCAAACCCTAGCAGCTGCTTCCCACCATAGCCGCCGCTGCCCCCTAGGGTTTTTGCCCTAGCCGCCGACTTGGGCTGCCCCAAGCCCTAGCCGCCGGATCTAGCAACCCCTCCTTGGTGTGTCTAAAACCTAGATCGCCGAGGAGCTCTCTCATACTCCACCATACTCGCTCCGGCTTAAGGCGAAGCCCTGCGAGATCTCCCCTCTACTTCCGGTACCACGCCGTTGTGCTGCCGGAATCGCGAGGAGAGTGCTACAACCTCCGCTGCCTGCTGGAACAAGGGAGAGGAAGGTCTTCGTCGAGTACCGAACGTGTGACCGACTGCGGGAGCGCTGCCGGAACGCAGCGCCGGAAGGATCGTCTACGCGATCTTGAGATCGGAAAGAGTACGACTACATCACCCACGAGAATCCGCTCTCGTTAAACACTTTGGAATCTTCGAGGGTGAGTTATTCCATCGACTCGTTGCTACAATCTAGTAGATAGATCTTGGCTTGTTTGTTTGTATGCGATATAATTTTTTTGTTTTCCATGCTACGAAACCCTACAGTGGTATCAGAGCCATGTCTATATGTAGATCTGTTGCACGAGTAGAACACAATGGTCATTGTGGGCGTTGATGCTTTTATTGTCGATTGCTTCTTGTGTACTTTGCATCTTGCGGTATGTTGGGATGAAGCGGCCCGGGCTAACCTTACATGACATCGTTCATGAGACTTGCTCCACGCTTGACATGCAACTTCTTTTGCATAAGTGGCTTTGCGGGTGCCTGTTTCTCCTAGCATAGTTAAGATCCAATTTACAACAGGTGATTAACAATACTAGTATCAATGTTGTGGTTCTTGTTCGTAAGTTAGAACGACACTTATTGAAAGCCCCAAACCACGTAAAACATGCAAAGAAAGTAGAGGCGTCTAACTTTGTTTTGCAGGGGTGTGCTGTGATGTGATATGGCCATGATTGTGATTATATTTGATGTATGCAATGTTCCTTATTGTAAGTTGGCAACCGGCAGGAGCCATATGGTTGTCTTTAATTTAATTTAAGACCCGCGTGTCTATTCAAAGTAGTTGTAATAGTTGAAGCTGGTGGACGACAACCATGGAGAAGCGTCATTGACCTTGATGCAATGCCGGTGATGATGGAGATCATGTTCGTGCTAGAAGATGGAGATCGGAAGCACAAAGAAGAAAGGCCATATCATATCACATATTATGAATTGCATGTGATGTTAATCCTTTTTGCATCTTGTATTGCTTAGTAGACGACAGTATCATTATAAGATGATCCCTCATGCACATGAATTTCAAGTCATAAAGTGTTCACCCTTAGTTAGCACCGTTGCTAAAGCTTGTTGTTTCGAAGCACCACGTGATGATCGGGTGTGTTAGATTCCGCAAGTGTATACAACGTGAGCAAGCCAGATTTGCTCATGCGGAAACTAAGGTTTGATCTTGACGAGCCTAGCATGTACAGACATGGTCTCGGAACACGGATCACCGAAAGGTAAAGCATGAATCATATAGTAGATATGATGAACATGTCGATTGTTCGCCATTGAAACTATATCAACTCTCGTGATGATCGGTGTTGATGTGGTGGATTTGGTTCGTGTGATCACTAAAACAATGTGAGGGATATTGTTTTGAGCGGGAGTTCACCTAGATTAATTTCATTATTAATTTGAACTCAATTTGTCATAAACTTAGTCTAAACTATTGCAAATATGTTGTAGTTCAATGGCAGCCCCTACCATCAATTTTAATGTGTTCCTAGAGAAAGAAAAGTTGAAAAACAATGGAAGCAACTTCGCGGATTGGTTCCGCAATTTGAGGATTGTCCTCACAGCTGGTAATTTGACCTATGTGCTGGATGCACCGCTGGGTGACCCACCTGCAGCTGATGCTGCCGATGAAGTAAAGAACATTTACCTCACTCGGAAGACTCAGTACTCCACAGTTCAGTGTGCTATCTTGTATGGTTTAGAATCGGAGCTTCAGAAAAGGTTTGAGAATTCAGACCCATATGATATTGTCGAGGATCTCAAATTGATCTTTGAGATTCATGCGGCAACTGAAAGCTATGAGGCTTCTGAAAAGTTCTTTAACTGCAAGATGGAAGAAGGCATCTCCGTCAGTGAGCATGTGCTTAAGATGTCTGGGCACGCAAACAAACTTCAAAGCTTGGGTATAGTGATTCCTAATGCTTTGGGGATTTACCGTGTCCTCCAATCACTACCACCAAGTTACAAGAACTTTGTGATGAACTACAACATGCAGAACATGAACAAGATGTTACCAGAACTCTTTGCCATGTTGAAGTCTGCAGAAGTGGAGATCAAGAAAGAGCACCAAGTGTTGTTGGTCAATAAGACCACCAAATTCAAGAAAGGCAAGTCTAAGTAGAAGGGACACTTCAAGAAGTGTGGTAAGAAAGTTACCACGCCGACGAAGAAGACCAAGGCTGGACCTAAGCCTGATACTGAGTGCTTTTACTGCAAGGGAGAAGGTCACTGGAAGCGGAATTGCCCAAAGTACTTGGCGGATTTGAAGAACGGCAACATCAAGAAGAAAGGTATATCTGATATACATGTTATTGATGTGTATCTCACTAGTACTCGTAGTAGTGCCTGGGTATTTGATACTGGTTCGATTGCTCATATTTGTAACTCGAAACAGGTGCTGCAGAATAAACGGAAGCTAGCGAAGAACAAGGTGACGATGCGCGTGGGAAACGGATCAAAGGTTGATGTGATCGCGGTCGGCATGCTACCCCTTCATCTACCATCGGGATTAGTTTTATACTTAAATAATTGTTATTTGGTGCCTGCGTTGAGCATGAACATTATATCGGGATCTTGTTTATTGCGAGACGGTTACTTGTTTAAGTCCGAGAATAATGGTTGTTCGATTTATATGAGTAATATGTTTTATGCACATGCACCTTTGATATATGGTCTATTCTTATTGAATCTCGATAGTGGAAATACACATATTAATAACATTGAGGCTAAACGTTTGAAATCGAGCGATAACTCGACCTATATGTGGCACTGTCGTCTTGGTCACATTGGAGTGAAGAGTATGAAGAAACTCCATTCCGATGGACTTCTTGAATCACTTGATTTCGAATCACTTGATAGATGCGAAGCATGTCTGATGGGTAAAATGACTAAGACTCCATTTTCTGGTATGATGGAGCGAGCTACAGACTTATTGGAAATCATACATACCGATGTGTGTGGTCCAATGAGTGTAGCATCGCGCGGTGGTTATCGTTATGTTCTTACCTTCACGGATGACTTGAGTAGATATGGGTATATCTATTTCATGAAACATAAGTCCGAAACTTTTGAGAAGTTTAAGGAATTTCAAAGTGAGGTAGAGAATCAACGTAACAAGAAGATTAAATTTCTACGTTCTGATCGTGGAGGTGAATATCTAAGTTACGAGTTTGGCGAGCATTTGAAGAAATGCGGAATACTTTCACAGTTGACACCGCCGGGAACACCACAGCGTAATGGTGTGTCCGAACATCGTAATAGAACTCTCTTAGATATGGTTCGTTCTATGATATCACTTATAGATTTACCGCTATCATTTTGGGGTTATGCATTAGAAACAGCCGCATTCACTTTAAATAGGGCACCGTCTAAATCCGTTGAAACGACACCGTATGAATTATGGTTTGGGAAGAAACCTAGATTGTCATTCCTTAAAGTTTGGGGATGCGAAGCCTATGTAAAGAAGTTACAGCCGGACAAGCTAGAACCCAAAGCGGAAAAATGCGTCTTCATAGGATACCCAAAGGAAACTATTGGGTATACCTTCTATCATAGATCCGAAGGCAAAATCTTCGTTGTCAAGAATGGATCCTTTCTAGAGAAGGAATTTCTCTTGAAAGAAGTGACTGGAAGGAAAGTAGAACTCGACGAGGTTGTCAAACCTTCTCTCGAAATTGCGAGTAGCGCAGCGCCGGAAGAAGTTCCTGTGGTGCCTGCACCAATTAGAGAGGAAGCTAATGATGGTGATCATGAAACTTCGGTTGAAGTTGCTACAGAGCCTCGGGGGTCAACGAGAAATCGTACCACTCCAGATTGGTATGATCCCGTTATGAGTGTCATGTTGGTTGACAACACCGATGACCCTGAGACATATGAGGAAGCAATGATGAGCCCAGATTCCAATAAATGGCAAGAAGCCATGAAATCCGAGATTGGATCCATGTACGAAAACCAAGTATGGACTTTGGTGGACTTACCGGATGGCCGGAAGGCTGTCGAGAACAAATGGATTTTCAAGAAGAAAATAGATGCTGATGGTAATGTTACTGTCTATAAAGCTCGACTTGTCGCAAAAGGGTTTCGACAAATTCAAGGAGTTGACTACGATGAGACTTTCTCACCAGTAGTGAAGCTAATGTCTGTGAGGATTATGTTAGCAATCGCTGCATATTATGATTATGAGATATGGCAGATGGATGTCAAAACAGCATTCCTCAATGGAGACATTGATGAAGAGTTGTATATGATGCAACCCAAAGGTTTTGTCGATCCTAAAGATGCTAACAAGGTATGCAAACTTCAACGGTCCATCTATGGATTGAAGCAAGCATCCCGAAGTTGGAATCGACGTTTTGATAAGGTGATCAAAAGTTTTGGTTTTATACAAACTTATGGAGAAGCTTGTATTTACAAGAAAGTGAGTGGGATCTCTGTAGTATTCTTAATACTATATGTATATGACATATTGTTGATTGGGAATGATGTAGACCTTCTTAATAGTGTCAAGGAATATTTGAATAATAGTTTTTCAATGAAGGATCTTGGCGAAGCATCTTACATATTAGGCATAAAGATTTATAGAGATAGATCGAAACGCCAAATATCATTGTCACAGATTACATATTTGGACAAAGTTCTAAAGAGGTTTGTAATGGAAGATAGCAAGAAAGTGTTCTTGCCCATGTTGCCCAATACGACCTTGAGTAAAACTCAAAGTCCGACATCGGCAGAAGATAGAGAAAGGATGAGTAAGACTCCCTATGCCTCATCCATAGGATCTCTAATGTATGTCATGCTATGTACTAGACCCGACATTGCATATGCTGTTAGTTTAACTAGCAGATATCAAAGTGATCCAAGAGTGGATCATTAGACATCGGTCAAAAACATCCTTAAGTACTTGAGAAGAACTAAGGATATGGTTCTTTCTTATGGAGGTGATGAACAACTCGTTGTTAATGGTTACACCGATGCTAGTTGGAACACCGATCCGGATGATTCTAAATCACAATCTGGATACGTATTTATTTTGAATGGTGCAGCAGTTAGCTGGAGGAGTGCAAAGCAAAGCGTTGTGGCGAGATCTTCAACTGAATCGGTATACATGGCTGCTTCGGAGGCTTCACAAGAAGCGATATGGATGAAAGAGTTCATTACAGAGCTGGGTGTGGTTCCTAGTGCGCTGGACCCAATGTCTATCTACTGTGAAAACATGGGCGCCATAGCCAATGCGCAAGAACCAAGGTCACACAAGAAGCTGAAGCATATCAAGCTACGTTTTCACGCTATTCGAGAACATATCCAAGATGGGGATATAAAGATTTGCAAACTACACATAGATCTGAATGTGGCGGATCCATTGACTAAACCTCTCCCGAGGGCAAAACATGACCAGCACCAAACTGCCATGGGTGTTCGGTATATTACCATGTAATCTAGATTAGATGACTCTAGTGCAAGTGGGAGACTGTTGGAGATATGCCCTAGAGGCAATAATAAATGTAGTTATTATTATATCTTTGTGTTTATGATAAATGTTTACATTCATGCTATAATAGTATTAACAAGGAAACATTAATACTTGTGTGATTTGTAAACTAAATTTGAAGTCCCTAGTAAAGCCTCTATATAATACTAGCTTGTTGGTTAATAGATGATTGTGGTTTCCCTATCATGAACATTGAGATGTTATTAACAACAAGATCATATCATTAGGAGAATGATATGGTGTACATACTCCTATAGATAAGCGTAGCATAAAGATCAAGTCATTTCAATAGTTCAATTGCTATATGCTTTCTGATACATAGTAATCTAATTCCTTTGACCATGAGATCATGCATATCACCTTTACCGGATGGATGCTTTGATGACATCAAACACCACACCGTAACTGGGTGGCTATAAAGGTGGCATTGAGTGTTCGGAAAGTATTGGTTGAAACACATGGATCAAGAGTGGGATTTGTCCATCCATATGACGGATAGATATACTCTGGGCCCTCTCGGTGAAATGTCATCCAATTAGCTTGCAAGCATGTGACTGGCTCACAAGGGATCACATATCACGGGAACGAGAAAAGAGTACTTATTGGTAACGAGGTTGAACTAGGTTTGCAGAGATACCGACGATCATAACCTCGGATAAGTAACATATCGTGAGACAAAGGGAAATTGATATCGTATGTAAGTGGTTCATTCGATCGCAAAGTAATCGTAGAAATATGTGGGAGCCATATGAATTTCCAGATTCCTCTATTGGTTATTGTTCGGAGAAGTGTCTCGATCATGTCCGCATAATTCACGAACCGTAGGGAGACACACTTAAGGATTCGACGTTGTTTGAGTAGTTATGGAATGATGAGAAAGAGACCGAATGTTGTTCGGAGTCTCGGATGGGATCCGAGATATCACGAGGAGATCCGGAATGGTCCGGAGAATAAGATTCATATAAGGAAAGTCCCGTTTCGGAGTTGGGGAATGATTCCGGTGTTTTCATCGGAAATGTTCTAGAATGTTCCGGCACTCCGGAGGGGAAGGGGTACATGAATGTGTCATTACAAGTTGGAATGATTGCATCATGTACTAAGTGTCATCGTTGTTCCAAATAAAGAATTAATTCAAATCCTAGTTTGAAAAGTCAAATAGCTAAATTGAAAAGTCAAACGGCTAAATTTGGAAACTGGAAAAGAGGAGGAAGGGGGAAACCGAGTTGGGGAGGAGTTCCCTCCTCCAACCGGCAGCGCCCCCTCCAAGCCGAGTTGGGGAGGGACTCCTCTCCCTCCCCCTTGGCCGCCGGCCCCTCCACCTATATAAGGAGGGGCAGGGCTCCCTCCTAGCACACACAAGTACCTCTCCTCAAACCCTAGCAGCTGCTGCCCACCATAGCCGCCGCCCCTAGGGTTTTTGCCCTAGCCGCCGACTTGGGCTGCCCCAAGCCCTAGCCGCCGGCTCTAGCAACCCCTCCTTGGTGTGTCTAAAACCTATATCGCCGAGGAGCTCTCTCATACTCCACCATACTCGCTCCGGCTTAAGGCGAAGCCCTGCGAGATCTCCCCTCTACTTTCGGTACCACGCCGTTGTGCTGCCGGAATCGCGAGGAGAGTGCTACAACCTCCGCTGCCTGCTGGAACAAGGGAGAGGAAGGTCTTCGTCGAGTACCGAACGTGTGACCGACTGCGGGAGCGCTGCCGGAACGCAGCGCCGGAAGGATCGTCTACGCGATCTTGAGATCGGGAAGAGTACGACTACATCACCCACGAGAATCCGCTCTCGTTAAACACTTTGGAATCTTTGAGGGTGAGTTATTCCATCGACTCGTTGCTACAATCTAGTAGATAGATCTTGGCTTGTTTGTTTGTATGCGATAGAAATTTTTTGTTTTCCATGCTACGAAACCCTACATCATGTGCATGGGCTGGCGCAAGGATGGCGCTGTCAATGGTGAAGGCACACTACGAAGATGCCGACATCGACACGGTGACCTCTGGCATTCCCGACGTAGATGATGATGGCAAAGAGATTAACCATGAATCCATCTTGTTGTCGCTCGTGGGCTATGACACCAGAGTTGCCGAGTTGGTAGACGTCAACGTCTTTGTGCCAATGAACACCATCGACAGCGGCAACCAAGGTTCCTCTGAGTCCCTCCATAGCACCGACTTCGAGGGTGGTTCTCCGACTGGTGATGACGCTGCTTCCAAGTCACCTGCGCCAAAGGAATCAAGAACACCTTTGTAATATTTGTTTCACCTTTGGTGCATGGAAAAAACTTATTGATGTAACTTAAGGCGGAAAACAATGGTTGTTATTTCCTGCTACTCAAGAACTAGTTTCCAACATGTATATATTTTTTAAGCAAGTGTTGGCTTATCCATTACTTTGGTTCTTATGCTTGACCTTTCATGAGTCGAAAGACTCGTTGTCGGAACCATGCACTCAGGTGATGATGCCCAATGGCACCGTCAATGACCTAAGCACAAAATCGCCGACAATAAGTGCCAAAATTCACTACTCTAGAATGCACATAAAAACAACAAAGAACGTGTAGACCAGAAAACTTAAGCTAACGCCCGTAGGCAGAATTTTCACAAGTGCAATCGCAAAGCTTGTGCATAAAAGGTTTTACATGATCCAAAAATGAACACTAAAGGAGGTAAAAGACTCAGAAATATGAGTGAACCAGAGAGATTTATTTCATTGATCATATAAGAGGTACACAATTAGATAAAAATGCTAAGTGTAAAAAGGACGTAGTTGTGCTATGTTCCATGGCCGATCAAGCTCCGGGTAGTCATCATCCGGGTCATGTCGCTTACGCTTATGATCCTCGTTGGGTCTATACTTCAGTTCACGATTGTCAACAAGGTAGTAAGACCCATTGAGTAGCGCCTTGCTTATGATGAACGGTCCTTTCCATGGCGGGGATAATTTGTGTGACTTCTTCTGCTTAAGTTGGAGCACCAAATCCCCCTCTTTAAACGAGCGATGCCGAACGCGGTGACTATGGTAGCTGCGTAGCTTTTGCTGGTAGATGGCGGATCTTTGGCATGCCAAAATGTGCTCCTCCTCGAGAAGGTCCACATCTAGGCGTCTGGATTCTTCAGCGTCATCTTCGTCGTAGGCGGCAACCCTTGGTGCATCGTGAAGGATGTCGGAAGGTAGGATGGCTTCTGCTCCATATACCATGAAGTAAGGGGTGTAGCCAGTGGATCTGTTGAGTGTAGTTCGTAAACTCCAGATCACAGATGGCAATTCTTCCGCCTAGGCTCTAGCTGCTCTATGCAGCGGTGCCTCAATACGTGGCTTGATTCCCTGCAGAATTAATCCATTGTCTCGCTCAACCTGACCATTGGAGTGTGGGTGTGCCATAGACGCAAGATCAAGTCGGATGCCCTTCTCCCAACAATAAGCCTCCACTTCTCCGAGTGACAAATTGCTGCCGTTGTCGGTGATAATGCTATGTGGGAGACCAAATCTCACCACTAGATCCCGGACAAACCTGAGGGCAGTTGCCCCATCAAGATTTCTAATGGGTTTAGCTTCTATCCATTTAGTGAATTTATCAACTGCTACAAGCAGATGCGTAAACCCACAAGGTGCCGTCTGTAACGGTCCCACCATGTATAGCCCCCAGACTGCAAACGGCCAAGTTATTGGTATTGTTCGCAATTCTTCAGCAGGAACATGTGGTTGTTGGGCATAATACTGGCATCCCATGCATGTCTCAACCAGCTTGTCGGTGTCCGCCTTCGCGGTCAGCCATTACAATCCTTGTCGGAAGGCTTTCGCGACCAACGATCGAGGAGCGACGTGATGCCCACAATCTCCGAGATGGATTTCGCGTAGGATTTCTATACCTTCTAGCTGGGAAACACACTTCAGGTATACACCAGTAGTGCTCCTTTTGTAGAGTTGCCCATTGATTATGGTATAACCCTTTGCTCGTCGTACTATTTGTCGTCTTTTGACCTCGTCGTCGGGCAGAGTTCCGTGTTCGAGATATTCCATGAACGGTTTTGTCCAAGCCGGAGGGACCTTGGTCACCATGTTGACGAAAGAGTCAGCTCTATCCGGGTTGTCAATGTCGGCTCCCTTCACAGATGGTGTGCGCAAGTGCTCTGGGAAAACTCCTGGTGGAATTCGCTTGCGCCCTGATCCAAGCTTAGACAGTAGATTAGCCGCCTCATTTTGCTCCCTAGGCACATACTTGACTTTATAGCCCAAGAAGCTCTTGGCTATCTCGTCCACTTCGTCTCGATATGCCGCCATCATAAGGTTTCGCGCATTCCAGGTGCCATCCACCTGCTGGGCAACCAAGTCAGAATCTCCACAGCAAACTATGCGCTTGATGCCAATATCCTTGGCTACACGTAGTCCGTGAATGAGTGCTTCATACTCCGCCATGTTGTTTTTAGCCTCGAAATGGATCTGCAGAACATAGTGTAGTTTGTCTCTTGTTGGTGATTGTAGCAATACACCAGCCCCCGAGCCGTTGAGTAGCTTTGATCCATCAAAGTGTATCACCCAGTACTCTGGTTCCGGCAACGGAGTAGCGTCTGGCATCTCCGTCCAATCTGCAAAAAAATCCGCCAAGGCTTGTGACTTGATAGCGTCGCATCTCTTGTAAGTGATCTCGAAGGCGGCAAGTTCAATGCCCCCACTTCGCGACCCTTCCTATAGCATCGTTGTTGTTGATTATGTAGGACAGTGGAGTCTTGCTCACCAGTGTGATTGGGTGCTCCTGAAAGTAATGCCTCAGCTTACGAGAAGCAAGGAATACTCCATAAGCTATCTTCTGGTAGTGTGGGTAATGCTGCTTGGACTCCATCAAGACCTCGCTCACATAGTAAACGGGTCGTTGAACTCCGTGCTCATAGCCTGGTTCCTTACGCTCTACCACGACGACGATGCTGATTACCCGGTTGGTTGCCGCCATGTAGATTAACAGGGGCTCTCCAGGCTCGGGTGCTGCAAGGATAGGCGCTGAGGAAAGAATCTCCTTGAGCTGCTTCAATGCTGCTTCTGCTTCGTCCGTCCATGTGAATTTGTCCGCCTTCTTCAGCAACTTGTACAGCGGCAGAGCCTTCTCTCCAAGTCGACCGACGAATCGACTAACTGCTACAACACAACATGTTAGTAGTTGAATGTCCTTTAGGCATGTCGGACGGTTTATGTTTAAGATGGCCTTGATTTTCTCTAGGTTGACCTCGATTCCGCGCTGGGAAACGATGAAACCCAACAATTTGCTGGCCGGTACCCCGAAGACGCACTTCTTAGGGTTAAGCATCATGTTGTATTTCCGGAGATTATCAAAGGTTTCTTTTAAGTCGGATATTAAGTCGTTTGACTTTTTGGACATCACCGCGATATCGTCCACATAGGCGTGAACGTTCCGACCAATTTGGCCGTGAAGGCAACGTTGCATTGTCCGTTGGTACGTAGCACCTGCGTTTTTCAGCCCAAAGGGCATCGTGATATAGAAAAACGTGTCGTACGGGGTAGTGAACAAAGTGGCCAATTGGTATGACTTCCTCATCTTGATCTGGTGGTATCCTGAGTATGCATCGAGAAAACACAAAAGTTCCGAGCCAGCCGTCGAGTCAATGACTTGGTCAATGCGAGGCAAAGCAAACGGATCTTTGGGACATGCTTTGTTCAAGCCGGTGTAATCAACGCATATTCTTAATTCGTTGGTTCCCATTTTGGAGACAAGTACAGGATTGGCCACCCATTGGGTGTGAAGGACTTCTCGGATAAATCTAGCCTTAAGTAACCTAGCTATCTCTTTGCCAATGGCGCGTCTCTTCTCATCTCCAAAGCGTCGTAGAGGTTGTTTCACTGGTTTGGATTTTGGATCAATGTTTAGGCTGTGCTCGGCAAGTTCCCTAGGTACACCTTTCATGTCGGCAGGTTGCCAGGCAAATATGTCCCTATTCTCACGGAGGAACTCGATGAGCGCGCTTTCCTATTTGGGATCCAGGTTCGTCCCAATGGCGGTGACCTTGGAGGCATCGCCTACCACAAGTTCCACCGGCTTGGTCTCGATGGCGGCCTTGAACGCAGGAGCGGAGTCGGAGATCTGCTTCTTTGACGCGGGCATCTCTGAGTCATCGACCTTGCTCTAGATCTCTTTGAATTCTTTGTTGTAGAGGACAGCTTCCGCAACGGCTGCTTCATTGATCTCGCAGTCCCTTGCCTTGGTAAAGCTTCCGAATACGGTGATGACACCGTTTGGTCCGGGTATCTTGAGTTTGTTGTAGACGAAGCATGGCTTGGCCATGAACGTGTGGAATATGTTGCGGCCGAATATGACGTGGTACACGCTCTTTAAGGGGACCACCTCAAAGGTCATGCGCTCTTGGCGGTAATTGTTAACATCGCCAAAGGCAACCTGAAGTGTAATATACCCAAGGGACCGAGCCTCCCGACCAGGAACTACAACGTGGAAGATGGTGTTGGTCCGCCTTAGGTTTGCCTCCGTCAAGTTCATCTTCTGCAGTGTATCCAGGTACATGATGTTGATGCTGCTTCCACTATCCACCATACATTTGGTGACTCCACGCCGTCAATCAAGGGGTTGATGACCATGGCGTACTCGTTCTCCGTAGGTACAAGGTCTGGGTGGTCCGTCCTGTCCCAAGTAATTGGAACCTCCGACCAGTGTAGGTACTGGGGAACTGGGGGAGAGTAGCCATCAGGATCCTCAAAGAGGTCTTCTGTTGTCGGACGGTGGGGGTGCCAAGGAAAGTATGGTAGACTGGAGCCTTCTTCGCGAAGGGGTTCTTGCCCTTGTCGTCGCTCTTGGCGGTGTGCTTGGGGTCAACGTCCTCGTCCATGTCACTTGAATCTTTGGACTCCTCCTCCTTTTTCTTCCCCTTGCCCTTGCCTCGCGGTCTGTTCTTCCGACTTCTCTTGTAGCCGGACTCCGGGTCTTCCTTGAGGTTGTTGACGAACTTGCAGTGTCGATTGGTATGGATGGCCTTGCCGTTGACATCGAGGTGTACGAGGCACGGCATATCGCGGTACTCCTCGTAGGTTTGGGGAACGCGGAGCGACGCCGAGGTAGTTTCACTTCCTCGTTGCTACCCACGACCACCTCCCCTTCCTCGTCCACGTTGTCCGCCATCACCTCGTCCTGCAAAAGTCATAGCGACCATGTCGATAGATTGCTTTTCTTCTGGAGCGGTTTTCCGCTTTGTACTGCTGTTCCTCCGAGCTTGTGTTGGAACGGCCGTTGCCGGCAAGGAGCCGCGAGCATCGTCGTCGGCAGCTGCGAACTCACTGGCCAACTGGATCATCTGATTCAAGTCAAGCTGGTGATTGTCCTGCAAGCGCTTCAGCTTATGTCAGAGCAACGCGCCCCTTTCTAACCCATCGATGAAGGCGGCCATGGCAGTCTGAGCATGCACTCCTGCGCAGGAATTCTTCATGTCCAGCCAGTGGGAGAGGTAGGCGCGAGATGTCTCGTCTTTCTCTTGCACGCACCGCTGTAGATCGCCCACAGTGCAGGGACGCTTGTATGTACCCTCAAAGTTCTTGGTGAACGCTTCTTGCATGTCCAACCAGTTGTAGATAGATTTCTCCGGCAAGTCGTCGATCCATTGACGGGCCGTGCCCGCCAACATTAATGGGAGGTACTTGACGGCGACGTTGGGGTTGCCTCCGGCAATCTCCACCGCGTTGTCGTAGTCCTGCAACCATGTGGCTAGCTTGGCGGTGCCGTCATAGGGCTTGATGGTCTTGTCAATCCGGAAACCTTTGGGGTAAGTTGCGGACCGTATTGCGGGTCCAAAGCAACGTGGTCCCAAATATGGTCCTTCCCGGGCCTCATGGATCTTATCGATCCGCGAACGTGCATCGTACGGCTCCGGGTTTTTCTTCTTCTTGTCAACAGGGGATGGGCTGCGTGAACAACGTGGGCCTCCTCCACCATGGTGACTTCTCGGTGGTGACGGAGGCGGAGGTGGCGGTGGGTTAGCCTTCTTGCTGTTACCCTCCTGCCTGTCACGGTTGCTTGTCGGACGCGGAGGGTCATGGTGTGACCTGCTCCTGTGTCCTTGGTTGCGCTCTCCGTCATGACGGGTCTGCTCCGCATTGTCAAGGATGACGATGCAACACTGCTTTGGTGGGGGCATATCCATACGATGGTGAGCCTTGTAATCTTCACGATGTCGGGGGGACCGGGGTGGTGGCGATGGGCGACGAGGTCGGGCCTTTTCTCCGTGGTCGGAGGATATGGGGATAGCATCCTTCCTGTTGCGCGCATCCCTCCGTCTTCGTTCTGATGAACCCGTCTGGGACCCGACATCAAGAGGAGATCTGTCCCTTGGCGGATTATACTGGCTAGACTGGCAAAGCGCTGGGTCGGACTCAAGCCTCTAAGAGGTGGCCTTTTCCTGCTGCTTCACCGCCTTGGCCACTAGGTCATAGACCTGTTCCACTGCCTCGGGTGATCTATCCTGCTCCAGAAGGGTCTTGGCGACAGCGAGGTTAAGGAGTGGGGTGGGAATCACCTGCTTGCCTTCACTGTCAATGTATGTCTTGGCCTGTGCCGGCTTCGAGGGAGCCCATCCTAGGTTGCGTTGTACACCAGGATCGTTGATGACGCGAGCCGGAGCTTTCCTGGCCTTCTGCTGCTGCAGCAAAGTCTTGTACTCGTCCTCCATTGCTCTAGCTTTCTCTATGGACTTCTGTGCGTTGACCAGATCTCGATCTAGCTTAGCGCCTTGCTCCGCGATGGCCTGCGCTTCCTCCAGCAGCTGCTGGCGCTTCTCGTCAAGCTGGGTCACGTTCCGAATATGAGCGACGGTCAGTGGCTCGACGAGGAGATTGTCGTACATCACTCTATCAGCTGGAGTAACTTGGGCTGCTGCAGACGTAGATGTCGAAGGCGGCAAGTTTGCGGTGTTGTTATTGCTCGGTCCGGTACCGAGTTCCTGCGGCTGTTGTACTGGGTTAGGCGGAGGAGGCATGACCTTTGCGCGATTATTGTCAGCAGCAATAAGTGGCCCCTTCCCCTTGTCCAGCGCGGTAGGCGGATCTCGTCCGGGTTGATCTTCATCCATTATCGTCCCAATGGTGACGAAAACCACTCGAGACATGATGGCATTGTTGGCTTGCTCGTTGCGCGTGTACTCCTCCATCTCCTGCATGGCGGAGTCTAGCTCTTCTGGACTGAAATCTATCTCCTTTGACTCTGCACTGAAGTCAGCATAAAGCGCGTCAATAACATAGTTGGAGGGTGCCAGTACTTCCTCGATGACGGGCGGTGGAGGTGCGACAGTAGCGACGATGACTGGAGGTGGCGGCGCAGCTGCGACGATGGCGGACGGAGGTGGTGGTGGCGGTGGCTGAATCGAAGGATCTCCGTCAATGAGCGCAAGCGCTTTCTGGGTTGCTGCGTCAGCCTCCGCGTAGTTGCTGATGGTGCTCACCATCTCCTCAAGGGTAAGGCGTCCTGATGCCTGCTGGCGTCTTAGAGAATGCCGTAGAAGCGTGCCACGGTCCAGTCCTTCCATGTAACATCCCAAAAATATCAAACTTAGATCAACAAAACACTAATCCTAAAGTTTAGGGTTAACAAAAACTTTTCTAAATCAATTCATGAAAGCATGTCTATGTGTATGCATGAATTTTGAAATTCTTTAAAACCACTTTGTTTGTGTGATCCATTGCTTGTAAAATGTTTCTTAGGTGAAAAGAACATCATCTAAAACATTCCCCGCACTTTTCCTAAAGAAAAATAAGTCAAAACCAATATATTAAGTGAATGGTCATTTTGACCAATTTAACTCCCATGCCTACTTTGGCTGTCTCAAACTTTCAAAACCTAACAGAAACTTTTCTGGATCTTTGCACCCCTTGAATGTACTCATAACAAAGTATCAAGGCCCACCTTGTGATCATCCAGAAACTTTCAAATGCATAGTTTAAATGACAACTCAAAATTGAATCTTCTTCATATGGGAAGATCCCACTTTTTCAAAACCCACTTAAACAAGCTCAATTTTCAAAACCCAAGCATCTGCAGACCCACCAGAACCAATCTAGCAAACCCACCAAAAATCATTTCAAAATTCAAAACTTGATTTCATGCGGCCATTTCATCAAACAGGTTGCAGACACAAATCAAACAAAACACAAAACACTATAGTGTGCAGTGATTCTTGCCTAACTTGTTCCCTAGTCAGCTCTCACACACCTCAGTAGATCATCTAGAAAGATTAGCCCAACACTAGCACCCTGTGAGCTTGCCATTCCCATTAATGGTGAACAGCCGAGCAACCCCATGTCACCCCAAAGTGGACAGCAAGCTAGGAGCAGCAGCAAGCCTAGCCAGCATGTCTGGGAGGCAGCCCACCGTCCACCGCCACTGCCTGTCCCAGCCGCGAGCGTTGCCAAGCCCTGGACCACGCGCGCAAGACACGCCCAGACCATACCGAGCGTGCGCCAGAGCGCCACCCTCGACCACCACCCACAGACCGCGCGCCGCCCTCACCGCGCGCCGCCCTCACCGCGCGCACACACGATCACCACCGACCCAGGAGACCGCCAGACATCCCCGTTTAACGCCCCGCGCCATACAGCCACCGCCCGCCGTCGAGAACGCCGCCTCTGCCGCGCAGAGCACCGCCCGTTCCAGACCAAACCACACCGCCCCATCACTCGCGACCATGCCGTTGAGCATCGCCAGGAGACACAGCACCGTCCCCTACCCTTGCCCATGCCATTAGCTGCCTGTAACATCGCCTCCGACGAGCTCACCTTGCGCCCCGATGGTCCCCTCGCTCGACTATAAATAGAGGCCACCCCCGCACGATTTCTTCACACCATCTCACTCCCCTCTCCTCACTGATCGTGCCACACCATTCTCAGAGCAAGGCGAGCACCACCCTGCCGGAATTTCACCGGAGCCTGCCGCTGCCGGAGAAGAAAGGAGCCAGCGATTGGAGCCGCCCCAGGAGAAGCCACCGGTACCAGGAGGTTCGCCGTTGTCGACTTCGTCGCTCGCCCGCCTCGCCGACCCTCGCCCGTACCCCGGTGAGCCCCCAGCACCCCTCACTGGCCGCGCTAGGTTTCGTTCTCGCCGGAGCTGTCTCGCGTCGACGATGACCCTCAGCAGTTGGATTAGAACCAGATCTAACGAACCACGTTGCCCCATACCGCTTCGCCCAGCCCCGTGTCACTGACGAGTGGGGACACCCACTTAAGCAGCCCGCGGGAGCACTGCGCTTAGCAGGCCGGCCCGTTAGAATTTCCCGCGCAGCCCAGCATTTCAAATTAAACTTTTTCTTTTTAAATTCAAACACACTTCAGTACCCAACTTCAAAAATCAACCCAGATCAATTTAGTGCACCAAATTAGATGAAACCAATTTTGTTGGAAAGGTCTGTGAATTCTTAATCCAAGCCCGTTGGATTCAAGTCATTTGGATTTGTAGATCACCCTTAGCAAAAATGACAAGGCAGAAGCTTTTCTGCATTCAAACATTTTTCAAATTTAAACCACAATAGCTTTTGAGTTGATTCCAACTCTCAAAAATCACTTTCAACCATACCTTTCAGAATATATAAAAATATATATATAGGTTACTTGCAGAAATAATGTTCAAGGAATAAAGGAATGCTTCATAAGCATTTCTAGCCACTTTAATTAATTAAAATAAAAGGGTAAAACCTTGTTAAATTGTGACACCACTTTAAATCACATTCCCATGGACTACAACATATGGTGATGACATGTGTCAACATGATCCCATGTTTAGTTTGGAGAATATTAAATCTTAAGTAGTTCTTCAATGAGTAGAAATTACTTTTTCTAAAATAAGAAGACTTAAACCAATCCTTAACCTTGTAATGTTAGAGATGATGCTAGATCATCTATAGGACCCTTGTGTGTGATGATTGCAAGTAGTTAAGTATTGTTTCGTGATTGTGTACCTCGTATTTATTCATAGACGCTAGTACCGACCAAGGCTACGAAGAAGAAGGAGGATACTACGAAGAGGAAGCCGAAGAGAACTTCAACCACTGCTCTGCACAAGGCAAGCTAGTAACTATGCAAGCTAGTAACTATGCAAGCTAGTAACTATGCAAGCTTATACTAATATTGATGCAAGCTAACACTTGCAAGATACCCTATTGTTGCCACAACCCATGCTTGTGACATGATTACTATATGCCCTAAGCGTATGTAACCATACCCACTTGCTAAACCAATCCTAGTTTTATGGCAAGCTTTTTACTCTATTTCCTTATCAAAGTTTACTTAGAGGCTACCCAAGAAGTTTGGTAGAGACTAGACAGTTGTGCTGAAGGTTGCATAAAGAACATTAAAATTTGGCCTAAGCTAGAAACCTTGATATCAGCTTATGATATAAGGTTGGACTTAGTTGCAACTCCACTAGTTACCACCCCTCTATTAGTACTACCCCACCTGTAGATGCTAGTGCTAAGCATAAAACTTGATCAACTTTAGATGGGAATACTTGGTGGAAAAATGGTTATGAAAACCTTGGAATGATGGATCATTCTATTGAAATGTTTTGGACATGTGTTTCCAAACACTTGATGATTTTGGTGATGAAAATGTTGAGGCATGAGCCTTAGCCCTTTATAAAACTGATGGTTGTCTGGATGCGATACCATTCCAATTTTATCGTACAACCACAATACCCGAATATTGGGTAGGGCTTGACTGGAAACTTATATACCTTAGTATTAGTTCCCTCACGGCCAAGGTCTGAGCTGAGGCTACCTTGTGAAGATTGTCCACCTGTGCAGTACCCAAGATGACAGTGGTCATGGTTGGGAGGCCAAACTCACAGGAGAGGTGCTTATACTAGGGAGTGTAAATGGAAGGTTAGGATTGATTATCCGCATACTGAGTATGGTGAATTCAGGATTTGTTCCTGACGGATGTATCGAATGTTGTGGTGAAAGTGTACAATCTCTGCAGAGTGTCAAACTATTCGAATAGCCGCGTCCGCGGTTATGGACAGTTGGAGTGGCCATACTGTTCCCCCGTCAGACTTTTCAAAATGACTTGTGAACGACCTGAGACTTTGACTTGACCACAATAGAGTTGTGACTGGAAATACAAGATCCCACTTAGGAGTTATAAAATTGTGACCAGCTTTGGAACTTAGTAGTATAAATCTGGCTTTTGCAAAACAACCCTAGAGCCTAGTGTCCTATTATCCAAAAACCCCTCTTTCTTGTTAGTATTAGTTTGCGAGTACTTAAAGAGTACTCATGGCTTTGTCCCTGGCTATTCCCATGGCCAGACTATGAAGAGGAGTACCTGGAGGATGGACCCCAGGACGGTTACGACAACTAGGATCATCTCCCATCGTCAGCATTGCCTGTGACCCCGAAGATGGAGCCTCGCCTACGCTACCGTTATTATGCCGTATTCCGCTGCTTGATGTTGTATTAAGGACTGGATCATGAGATCCCTATTTGTGTAAGAACTTATGTATCGTTGTAATGGATGAAGTACTATGGTATCCAATTCTGTTATGTCTCGCAAAAATGGTAATCCTGGGATTGCGATGTATGGCATAACAGGCATCTAGGATTGAAAAATCCGGGTGTTGACAAGTTGGTATCAGAGCCATCCTGACCATAGGAGACCCTAGTTAGATTGGAAGCTGAACCAAAAACTTAGTTTCAATACTCAAAAACAAAACTATTTACGAAAACTTATTCTCATTCTTACCTCTTAAATTCTTTAATAAACCTCATGTACCTCAAAAACTCTTGCAAAATATATAAAATTTTGACACACTTGATCACTTTGCTCAACTACTCCTCCTCTATTTTTATAGATG
The DNA here is from genome assembly GCA_910589765.1 of Avena atlantica. NCBI lineage: Eukaryota > Viridiplantae > Streptophyta > Magnoliopsida > Poales > Poaceae > Avena > Avena atlantica. The sequence goes on from OU342736.1 coordinate 484,096,917, forward strand.
GACGTGAAGTACAGCAAGTTTTACCAACTCGGAAATGGAGGAGACCTTATCTTTGAGAGGGATCTGGATCAGCTTTCGGAACTTTTGGAGTGCCCGCATCCCGAGTTCTTCGGAGCTCAGCTCAATGATCAAGGGGGGGAAGATCTACAGTGGATAATAGTTGCAAGTCTCCGAGGAAAGATTGAACCTCCCACTGCGGAGGGAATTCAGTTTACCTTGAGGGAAAACAGCTGGCTCGATGGACTTGCCCGAGCAATGCAGGAAGCTCTTTCCCGTCTGTGTGGGCAGAGCATCAATCAGATCAAGGGTACTCGCTTTGAGTTTTGCCCAAGACGTGATGCAAATGGTCAACCACTGGAAGCCCCATACCACCCCGAGCTGAAGACTCAATTGGACCACCTTAGCTTCATGATGTATGATCATCAGCAGGAACTGGATAACTGCCGTGACTATTGTAACCACAAGTCTGCCATCATCAAGACGAAGGATCAGACCATCGCCATGCTAGCAAAGGATCGCAAGTCTCGCCGCCGTCAGCTCGACAAGAAGGAGCGCATTATTGCCCGTCTTCGCCATCGTATCTCAGCTCTGGAAGAGACCATCCATGAGAGAGACATGCAGTTAGAGGAAAGGGAAAATGCCGGAGAAGATCTTCGTGGAGACCCTTACTCCTATCTCAGCGATGACGATGATTTTCTGGAGGACCAGGCCATGGACTTCTTCACCGATGAGGATGATTTCGCCTTCATCGATGATGCGGAAGATGATGAAGCCACAGACTCCGAGCAGTAGTAGCACTAAGCACTAGCGTAGCGAGTAGTAGTCGGTCCCACTGTATCGTAGTTCCCAGAATGGTTCTTAAAACCATATGTTTTGCTTGTTGTGGTGTGTGTTGTACTGTGTGCTATGAGTGAATGAATGAAAAAGCAAGTTGCTAGAAAACTTGAGTCAACTCTAAAAACTTTTCAAAGACCCAAAACCTTAGAAATTTCCCTCTTTTCTCATGATCTATATCAATCCTCAGATGCCACGTGGAGGAAGTGGTTCAACCCCGGACCCAATGTTGCAGATCCTGCAAATGTTGACTTCTGACCGCGAAGCTGAACGAGCGGAACGGCAAGCCAACCTAGCTACTCTGCAACAGATAGCCCAGCTAGCCCACAACAACCAAGGTCATGGAAATCAGGACAACCACGGATCTAAGCTCAAGAACTTCCAGAATACCAACCCACCCTTTTTCACCAAGTCAGAAGAACCCCTAGACGCCGATGATTGGCTGCAAACCATGGAGAATATCTTAGAAGTAGCCGGAGTAGAAGCCAACGAGAAAGTCTTGTTCGCCACTCATTATCTAGCCGGAGATGCCAGGGCATGGTGGAACAGTGTTCGTGCAATGACCGGAGGCCAAATGATGACCTGGGAGGAATTCAAGGTCAAGTTTAGCAGAACCCATGTGCCGCCAGGTTTGATCAAGAGAATGAGAGACGAGTTCAGAGAACTGAAGCAAGGAAGGATGACAGTAGTGGAATACCGTGACAAATTTTTGTCATTAGCTAGGTACGCCCCAGATGAGATAGACACCAAAGCCAAGAAGAAAGAAAGATTCCTGAATGGTCTGCATGACGAGATGCACACAGTATTAGTCAATATTCCCTTTGCTGATATCGAAGCCCTTGTCGACTCCGCTATCCAGATGGAAGGAAAGATCAATCAGGCCAATGAGAACCGCAAGCGTCGCATGATGCATCAACCAGGAACCCATCAGACCCCAAAGTATCGCCCCACCCCATCTCCAGGATTTGCCCCAAGAACCAACAGACCCCCTATGACCCGTCCGAACTATCCCAACCGTGGAAACCCTAGACCCGGAGGAAATCACAACAACCCCGGCAATTCTAGCCCTTTCAACCGTGCCCCACCCAAGTTCAACACCAACCATGCTACCGTCAACCCCAATACTGCCCCGAGGACTGGAAGCAATGCTGTGCCTGTCGCAGCCAAGGACAAGTCCCAAGTGACCTGTTATGACTGTGGAAATAAAGGCCACTATTCCAACGAGTGCCCCAACAAGAAGAACGCTACAGCCCCTAATACCAATGTCCCAGCCCAGCAGCAGCATCGTGTCCAGCCAGGGAGAAGATTTGCCCCCGGAAATTCACTCAACCGTAATGGCCGCCTTTTTCTCATGCATGCTGAAGAAGCTCAGGAAGCGCCAGACGTCGTGCTGGGTATGTTTTCTGTTAATTCAGTACTCGCAAGAGTGTTGTTTGATTCTGGTGCATCGCATTCATTTGTCACCGAAGAATTTGCATGCACTAGTAAAATCCAACCCACCAAACTGAAGCATGTGATGATTGTACAAATTCCCGGATCAACCACCAAGGCTAGGCATATTTGCAAAGCCGTCCCTATCCGAATCCATGGCATAGATTTTTATGATAATCTAATAGTACTCGGAACTAAAGGTTTGGAAGTAGTACTAGGAATGGATTGGATGTCTAAACATAAAGGAATGATTGACTGTGCCAAGAAAGCCATTACCATGACTAGTACCGCCGGAATATTAGTCGAGCATATATCGGAAACCTTACCTCGCCAATTCAAGTGTAACAAGAGTCTAGCCCAACCTACCATCGACCAAGTTCGGATAGTCTGTGAATACCCCGATGTATTTCCAGATGTTTTGCCTGGTATGCCCCTAGATAGGGATATCGAGTTTATCATCGAACTAATCCCCGGAACAGTACCTATAGCCCAGAGACCCTATAGTATGAACCCGTCAGAACTAGAAGAACTGAAGAAGCAACTGGATTCCATGTTAGAAATCGGATTGATTCAACCAAGTGCGTCCCCATGGAGGTCACCTGTCTTATTTGTGGACAAGAAGGATGGAGGTAACCGTTTGTGTACGGATTATCGAAAGTTGAATGATGTCACCATCAAGAACAAGTATCCCTTGCCCAAGATAGAGGATTTGTTTGATCAGTTGACCGGTGCCCAGGTGTTTTCTAAGATTGATCTTAGAACTGGTTATCATCAACTCAAAATTCGTGCAGAGGATATTCCAAAGACTTCCTTTACCACCAGATATGGGTTGTATGAGTATACAGTCATGTCTTTTGGATTAACCAATGCCCCCGCTTATTTCATGAACCTCATGAATAAGATTTTTATGGACTTCCTGGATAAGTTTGTCGTTGTTTTCATCGATGACATTCTGATTTATTCCAAATCGGAAGAAGAACATGAGCTACACCTAAGGACCATTCTTGGAACCCTTACAGAGCATCAGTTGTATGCAAAATTTAGCAAATGTGAATTCTGGTTACAGGAAGTAGGATTCCTCGGTCACATTGTATCAGCCGGAGGAATTGCCGTTGACCCTGCCAAAGTGAAAGATGTAGAATATTGGCAAGCCCCAACCACTCAAACCCAAGTTCGTGCTTTTCTCGGATTGGCGGGATATTACCGCAAATTCGTAGAAGGATTCTCTAGTATCGCCCGACCCATGACCCAATTGCTGAAAAAGGACAAGAAGTTTGAATGGACGGACAAGTGTGAAGCGAGTTTCCAAGAACTCAAAAGGAGATTGATTTCCGCCCCAATCTTGATCATGCCGGATATCACGAAGCCATTCGATGTGTATTGTGACGCATCCAAGATTGGTCTCGGATGTGTGCTAATGCAAGAAGGCCAAGTTATATCCTATCTATCGCGACAATTGAAGCAGCATGAACAAAATTATCCAACCCATGACCTCGAACTCGCAGCCGTAGTTCTAGCCCTGAAGACATGGAGACATTACCTTATGGGAAACCGTTGTGAGATTTATTCGGATCACAAGAGCCTAAAGTATATATTCACTCAGAAGGAGCTGAATATGAGGCAGAGAAGATGGATTGAGCTAATCAAGGATTATGACCTGGACATTCATTATCACCCTGGAAAAGCCAACGTAGTAGCCGATGCCCTTAGCAGATTGCCGTGCCGCTTGAACTCCATGATTTTGAAGGAGCAACCAAGTTTGCACAAGGAGATGGAAGATTTTCGACTAGAATTAGTAAGTGAAGGATTTTTGGCTAGCAAACTTCAGCCCACTTTGATCAGTCAGGTTAAAGAGGCGCAGAAAGGAAATGCTAGTATCGACGGAATTAAACGTCGTATCGGTACAGGCAAAGTACCCGGATTCACCGAGGACGAAGAAGGAGTTTTGTGGTACAAAGGACGCCTTTGTGTACCAGCAGATTCTGAGTTAAAAGAAGTTATCTTGAAGGAGGCCCATGATACTCATTATTCTATCCATCCAGGAGGAACTAAGATGTATCAAGATTTGAAAGAGCAATTTTGGTGGCATAAGATGAAGAGAGAAATCGGAAGCTATATCGCCAAGTGTGATATATGTCAGCGAGTCAAGGCAGGACATCAAAGACCCGCTGGATTGTTGCAACCTTTGCAAATTCCGGAATGGAAATGGGATTCTGTAGGAATGGACTTTATCACTGGACTACCTACTTCTAGTAGGGGAAATGACTCTATTTGGGTCATAGTGGACAGATTGTCCAAAGTCGCCCATTTCTTGCCCGTTAAAACCACCTATCAGAGTTCGAAGCTAGCAGAGTTGTATATAGCTAGGATCGTTAGTTTGCCCGGAGTCCCCAAGAATATCGTATCGGATCGAGGAACTCAGTTTACCTCGAGATTCTGGAGGAAGGTCCAGGAAGGTTTAGGAACCCGCCTAGATTTCAGTACCGCGTATCACCCTCAGACCGATGGACAAACGGAGCGAGTAAACCAAATACTCGAAGATATGCTTAGAGCATGTGTGCTAGAGTATGGATCCAAGTGGGAAGACTGTCTACCGTTTGCAGAATTTTCCTACAACAATAGTTACCAAGCCAGTTTGCAAATGGCCCCATTTGAATTCATGTACGGAAGGAAGTGCCGCACCCCTTTGAACTGGTCGGAAGTAGGAGAGAGTCAAATTTTCGGACCCGACATCCTACGAGAAGCAGAAGAGAAGGTTCACAAGATTCGAGAGCACCTCAAGACAGCCCAATCCCGACAAAAGAGTTACGCCGACAAGAGACGTCGAGACCTCGCCTTTAACATTGGAGACTTTGTTTACCTGAAAGTGTCGCCATTGAAGGGAATGCAACGTTTCCAACTCAAAGGAAAGTTAGCACCCAGATATATCGGACCTTTCAAAATCTTGAACCGTCGAGGAGAAGTATCGTATCAACTCGAGCTACCAGAAGAGATGTCAGCAGTGCACAATGTGTTCCATATCTCGTTACTTCGCAAATGTCTCGAAGTCCCCGAGAAGACCGAAGTGTTCAAGAATATCGATCATAGGACCATAGAGATCAATGATGACCTGACCTATCCTGAAATACCCATCCGTATATTGGAAGAAGCTTTTCGAACGACCAGAACCCGAAGCATCAAGTTTCTCAAGATTCAGTGGAGCAACCACACAGAAGAGGAAGCTACCTGGGAACGCGAAGATCACATCAGGACGGAGTTTCCAGATCTCTTCAAATCCTAGGTAATCTTTTCGTCCTTTTTCAAATCTCGGGACGAGATTTTGTTTAAGGGGGGAAGGTTTGTAACATCCCAAAAATATCAAACTTAGATCAACAAAACACTAATCCTAAAGTTTAGGGTTAACAAAAACTTTTCTAAATCAATTCATGAAAGCATGTCTATGTGTATGCATGAATTTTGAAATTCTTTAAAACCACTTTGTTTGTGTGATCCATTGCTTGTAAAATGTTTCTTAGGTGAAAATAACATCATCTAAAACATTCCCCACACTTTTCCTAAAGAAAAATAAGTCAAAACCAATATATTAAGTGAATGGTCATTTTGACCAATTTAACTCCCATGCCTACTTTGGCTGTCTCAAACTTTCAAAACCTAACAGAAACTTTTCTGGATCTTTGCACCCCTTGAATGTACTCATAACAAAGTATCAAGGCCCACCTTGTGATCATCCAGAAACTTTCAAATGCATAGTTTAAATGACAACTCAAAATTGAATCTTCTTCATATGGGAAGATCCCACTTTTTCAAAACCCACTTAAACAAGCTCAATTTTCAAAACCCAAGCATCTGCAGACCCACCAGAACCAATCTAGCAAACCCACCAAAAATCATTTCAAAATTCAAAACTTGATTTCATGCGGCCATTTCATCAAACAGGTTGCAGACACAAATCAAACAAAACACAAAACACTATAGTGTGCAGTGATTCTTGCCTAACTTGTTCCCTAGTCAGCTCTCACACACCTCAGTAGATCATCTAGAAAGATTAGCCCAACACTAGCACCCTGTGAGCTTGCCATTCCCATTAATGGTGAACAGCCGAGCAACCCCATGTCACCCCAAAGTGGACAGCAAGCTAGGAGCAGCAGCAAGCCTAGCCAGCATGTCTGGGAGGCAGCCCACCGTCCACCGCCACTGCATGTCCCAGCCGCGAGCGTTGCCAAGCCCTGGACCACGCGCGCAAGACACGCCCAGACCATGCCGAGCGTGCGCCAGAGCGCCACCCTCGACCACCACCCACAGACCGCGCGCCGCCCTCACCGCGCGCACACACGATCACCACCGACCCAGGAGACCGCCAGACATCCCCGTTTAACGCCCCGCGCCATACAGCCACCGCCCGCCGTCGAGAACGCAGCCTCTGCCGCGCAGAGCACCGTCCGTTCCAGACCAAACCACACCGCCCCATCACTCGCGACCATGCCGTTGAGCATCGCCAGGAGACACAGCACCGTCCCCTACCCTTGCCCATGCCATTAGCTGCCTGTAACATCGCCTCCGACGAGCTCACCTTGCGCCCCGACGGTCCCCTCGCTCGACTATAAATAGAGGCCACCCCCGCACGATTTCTTCACACCATCTCACTCCCCTCTCCTCACTGATCGTGCCACACCATTCTCAGAGCAAGGCGAGCACCACCCTGCCGGAATTTCACCGGAGCCTGCCGCTGCCGGAGAAGAAAGGAGCCAGCAATTGGAGCCGCCCCAGGAGAAGCCACCGGTACCAGGAGGTTCGCCGTCGTCGACTTCGTCGTTCGCCCGCCTCGCCGACCCTCGCCCGTACCCCGGTGAGCCCCCAGCACCCCTCACTGGCCGCGCTAGGTTTCGTTCTCGCCGGAGCTGTCTCGCGTCGACGATGACCCTCAGCCGTTGGATTAGAACCAGATCTAACGAACCACGTTGCCCCATACCGCTTCGCCCAGCCCCGTGTCACTGACGAGTGGGGACACCCACTTAAGCAGCCCGCGGGAGCACTGCGCTTAGCAGGCCAGCCCGTTAGAATTTCCCGCGCAGCCCAGCATTTCAAATTAAACTTTTTCTTTTTAAATTCAAACACACTTCAGTACCCAACTTCAAAAATCAACCCAGATCAATTTAGTGCACCAAATTAGATGAAACCAATTTTGTTGGAAAGGTCTGTGAATGCTTAATCAGCCCGTTGGATTCAAGTCATTTGGATTTGTAGATCACCCTTAGCAAAAATGACAAGGCAGAAGCTTTTCTGCATTCAAACATTTTTCAAATTTAAACCACAATAGCTTTTGAGTTGATTCCAACTCTCAAAAATCACTTTCAACCATACCTTTCAGAATATATAAAAATATATATAGGTTACTTGCAGAAATAATGTTCAAGGAATAAAGGAATGCTTCATAAGCATTTCTAGCCACTTTAATTAATTAAAATAAAAGGGTAAAACCTTGTTAAATTGTGACACCACTTTAAATCACATTCCCATGGACTACAACATATGGTGATGACATGTGTCAACATGATCCCATGTTTAGTTTGGAGAATATTAAATCTTAAGTAGTTCTTCAATGAGTAGAAATTACTTTTTCTAAAATAAGAAGACTTAAACCAATCCTTAACCTTGTAATGTTAGAGATGATGCTAGATCATCTATAGGACCCTTGTGTGTGATGATTGCAAGTAGTTAAGTATTGTTTCGTGATTGTGTACCTCGTATTTATTCATAGACGCTAGTACCGACCAAGGCTACGAAGAAGAAGGAGGATACTACGAAGAGGAAGCCGAAGAGAACTTCAACCACTGCTCTGCACAAGGCAAGCTAGTAACTATGCAAGCTAGTAACTATGCAAGCTTATACTGATATTGATGCAAGCTAACACTTGCAAGATACCCTATTGTTGCCACAACCCATGCTTGTGACATGATTACTATATGCCCTAAGCGTATGTAACCATACCCACTTGCTAAACCAATCCTAGTTTTATGTCAAGCTTTTTACTCTATTTCCTTATCAAAGTTTACTTAGAGGCTACCCAAGAAGTTTGGTAGAGACTAGACAGTTGTGCTGAAGGTTGCATAAAGAACATTAAAATTTGGCCTAAGCTAGAAACCTTGATATCAGCTTATGATATAAGGTTGGACTTAGTTGCAACTCCACTAGTTACCACCCCTCTATTAGTACTACCCCACCTGTAGATGCTAGTGCTAAGCATAAAACTTGATCAACTTTAGATGGGAATACTTGGTGGAAAAATGGTTATGAAAACCTTGGAATGATGGATCATTCTATTGAAATGTTTTGGACATGTGTTTCCAAACACTTGATGATTTTGGTGATGAAAATGTTGAGGCATGAGCCTTAGCCCTTTATAAAACTGATGGTTGTCTGGATGCGATACCATTCCAATTTTATCGTACAACCACAATACCCGAATATTGGGTAGGGCTTGACTGGAAACTTATATACCTTAGTATTAGTTCCCTCACGGCCAAGGTCTGAGCTGAGGCTACCTTGTGAAGATTGTCCACCTGTGCAGTACCCAAGATGACAGTGGTCATGGTTGGGAGGCCAAACTCACAGGAGAGGTGCTTATACTAGGGAGTGTAAATGGAAGGTTAGGATTGATTATCCGCATACTGAGTATGGTGAATTCAGGATTTGTTCCTGACGGATGTATCGAATGTTGTGGTGAAAGTGTACAATCTCTGCAGAGTGTCAAACTATTCGAATAGCCGCGTCCGCGGTTATGGACAGTTGGAGTGGCCATACTGTTCCCCCGTCAGACTTTTCAAAATGACTTGTGAACGACCTGAGACTTTGACTTGACCACAATAGAGTTGTGACTGGAAATACAAGATCCCACTTAGGAGTTATAAAATTGTGACCAGCTTTGGAACTTAGTAGTATAAATCTGGCTTTTGCAAAACAACCCTAGAGCCTAGTGTCCTATTATCCAAAAACCCCTCTTTCTTGTTAGTATTAGTTTGCGAGTACTTAAAGAGTACTCATGGCTTTGTCCCTGGCTATTCCCATGGCCAGACTATGAAGAGGAGTACCTGGAGGATGGACCCCAGGACGGTTACGACAACTAGGATCATCTCACATCGTCAGCATTGCCTGTGACCCCGAAGATGGAGCCTCGCCTACGCTACCGTTATTATGCCGTATTCCGCTGCTTGATGTTGTATTAAGGACTGGATCATGAGATCCCTATTTGTGTAAGAACTTATGTATCGTTGTAATGGATGAAGTACTATGGTATCCAATTCTGTTATGTCTCGCAAAAATGGTAATCCTGGGATTGCGATGTATGGCATAACAGGCATCTAGGATTGAAACGATCGGAACGTTGCCAGAGAAGAGAACGTGACCGATGGCTACGGTTTCGCCGATTCCCGCGATGATCTTGGTCCTCGCCCGCTGAAGAGCCTGAAGCACCTCTTGCCCCACGGTGGGCGCCAACTGTCGTGGTATTGCCGACGAGTACGCCATGGAGGGGTCCTCCCAGTGCGCGTTTAGAGACGTGGGGAAAGGCGGACGGTTGACGGGTACGAGGTAACACAGCTTACCCAGGTTCAGATCCCACAACGGTGGCAAAATCCTACTCCTGCTATAAATCACTATAAGGGCAATACGCCGAGTTACAGAGATAGGTTCGCTGTGCGAGGTTGTTTGAAATTGTAAGTTATCGTCTGAGATTGTGCCTTAAAGGCTCCCATAGGCCCGACTTATATAGTCTCCAGGTCCTAGGGTTACAGGGAAAAGTCCTAGCCGGACAGGTTACAGAGTCCTACACCGTCTATTACTAGTCTTGTGTATATTGCACTCCAAGGCTCCGGGTACGTTGGTGACTCCAACCGTAGCCTTCCTTTATCCGGCATGGGCCTCCCTTCTGGATCCATCTAACTGGGCCGCCCAGCAGGCCATAGGCCACGCTACCAACTGTGGGCCACCCGGGTTATCCGGATAGGAGACATGCTATGAGGATACCCATATAGCATATACCCAATAGGAGGCTAAGCAGTCTTCTCCTAAGACCGAGCCGAGCCCCCAACATCGCCCCATGCGAAGAATTTGGCTTCGGCGAGGAGTTCTGTGAATGAACTGAAGTATCTGCTGCCAATCCTTTTCCGTAGAGGCGCGGTGCGCCTGCTCCGGCAGAAGGCATCGATTGACAATTCTGGAAGTGTGTGGAGGTCGGAACTGAGAACGAGGAAGAACCGCTGGACGTAGCTCCTGTGGTCATCGTCCTGGGCCTGAGTAAGCCTGCATAAGCAGTTGGTACGTAAAGTGTGCCACTCTTTCGCGGAAGGGCGTATGACTGGGACGACCCTTCTCAGGTAGTAACAATGAGGCGGCTTTGTCCGCGACGCGGAGTGACGAGGGCGTGGTGGTTTTGTCGATGGGATCTTGGCCTAAAGCCTCCACCGATGAGCGAGTCGCCCAAGCGGTGCTCTGGCGAGTGGGATCCCCCGAGCCGCCCTGAAGGGTGCCTTGCTTCTTCTTCTTCATGGACAAGGACACACTGCTGCCGACTAAAGTAGCCGTGTGAGCACCCCCTACCTGGCACGACAGATGTCCTGTCTTGGTTTTCGACGCCGGGGGTATGAGTCCCCCTTTCTTGTTCGGCCAGGGGTGAAACAACCGGTGAGATCAATCGGCGAGCTAGACAAACATAATCATAGAGACAAACATAATCATAGATCAATCGGCCAGGTTTTTTACCCAGGTTCAGGTCCACCGTGAGCGGAGCCCTACGTCCTGCAACTGTCTACTATCTGATTGTCACTGGAATACAATGAGTTCCTTCTCTCAGAAAGGAACAATAATCTAAGCCAATTGTCCCCTCCTCTCACTCGACCTGGGCCTCCTTTTATACCGTAAGGGGACACCACAGGGGTTGGAACACACGTAGCGGAGGGCTTGAGGCCACGTGGCGAGCCAGGCTATGCATTGCACCAACGTGGTGGGTAAGAACTATTGTCACAATGAACCCTAGTAATGTATCATGAGGTATAGGTCAGGGGTAGCTTCATGGATCATGACATCGGTTACATGCCCCAAGCATATTAGCTGGGGTTTATGATTGCCCTGACGGGTGCAGTTATACTCGGGCACGGCGACCCTTCCCGCCTGTTGTTCCTTTGCATGCTCCCCCCGGGGGACAAGTCCCGGAACCAGGCCCCGGACCGTTGAGGGGAGTACCATGGATTCCCATATCCTGTCCCTCCCCGGGGCCTAGAAACGACAGGGTTTTTCTCCAAATACTCATTATTCGGAACTACTACAATTGTAGCATAGAACAATAAAATTAATCATGAAATATAAATAATACAACTTATTATTGCCCATAGGGCATATTTTCAATAGCATACTAGTGCAAGAAGAACTACAATAGCTAGTGATTCAGATGCATACTAGTGCAACATTGTTTAGAACTTGTCAACCAAGTCAAGTTCCAGCAAGCAAGTTCATGCTCCTAAACAGATTCCAATTGTAGCTACTGGAAAGTAGAAAACCAACTGAATATACTGCCAACTTCTTCTTGTAAGAGTGAAGATTTAGTTTGTGATTCAGATGTGGACACTAGATATATGACACACACTGAGCACATCGGTGAAGTTTTCAAAAGAGGGAGCTAAGAAAGCATGCCAGAAAATTTAAGAAAAGATGAGATATACAAAGACTTGGATTGGAAGAGAACCAACAACTCCGGTTCCAATTGAGTTTGTTACAAATATGGAGGAAATTTGATTCATCTGATGAGTACTACTCTTATGATGAAGATTCAGATGGACGATTAGTGAGGATGAAGTGAAATTATCCAAGATTCAATAATAATAAAACGAAAAATTCACACTTGACTTGACAATGGTGTTTAGAAAAAGCAAAAATCTGCCATGCAAAGCATTGAGAAGATATGGCCTTGTGACAAAAATGAGTATTAAATTTATCAAATCACGGTTGCACCTTTTCTGCGTCAACAAATTCCATCTCAAACTGCCTCATGGTTCAATTTGGACGGGGATCGGATAGTTTCGTTAGTGTGTTGATTTACTGGATTAGAAGTTGGTTCGATTTAGCAAACCTCTATCGATTCAAGGTTCATTTTGGACTTTAAAAAAATGACATATTCAGTGTCTATAGTGTGAATGGGTCGACATATTCGGTAGCCATGCACGCAGCACCACACTGCATGGTGCCGACACTTGTGGTGTCCCCTCGCCATTATAAAAGGAGGCTTGTGCCGGTCAAGAAGAAGGGACATTAACTCGGAGAAGGGAAGGAATCATCAAATCCTTCCCTGGTAACAACATCTATAACCAGTTCATCCTCCACCATATACACCATAGTTGCACGACATATGGTTTCGCACAATGCAGCCTGGACCTGGGTAAAAAAACCTTTGTGCTTCTGTGTGATTGTGTGTTCTTTGTGTTCGTTGATCGAGCTTGTTACGCATTGCGCCCCTGCCCAGCTAAAAAGGGGAGTGCGGATCGAAATCTAGGACACAATAGAGTGCAAATGGGTTTTTAAGAAGAAAACTGGCCAAGACGGAAATGTTTCTGTCTATAAATCATGACTTAACGTAAAGGGGTTCAGACAAGTTCAAGGTGTTGAATATGATGAGACCTTACCGATAGCGATGCTTAAGTCGGTTCGGATCATGCTAGCATTAGCATCCTACTTCGATTGGTCATGGATGTTACCATGCACAAAATATAGATACTCATGCTTGTAACTGCAGAGGTTATTAGCCAAATGTATGAATTTATTTTTTGCAAATCCTATGTGAAAGATTGAGAGTATGAAAGCTACATTTTTGCAAGATGTTTTTGATGATGTGTCAACTTCAAAGTGCAAGCATGCAAAGAAAGTATGTCATTGACATATTGATGTGTGGCATGAAGAATAAATAAACCAGAGTTTCATACATTTTTTTTTTTCACAATTACCTCAGCACTCTAAGATCATACCTACTACTACACCCATCACAAAGATGATTATACCAAACAACACATTCATATGCATCATTATCATCTACCTTCTCTCATATCTACCCCTAATAGGACTAACGTATTCATGTTTCTCTTTTAATTGATCTTGGAGAGTTTGAACAATTTATCATCTCCCTATCTGTTCTTTAGTCTAAGAAAGATTTTTTAGAGTGCAACCTCCATATTTTATCGTGTAAAATCCCTAGTCAATCACCGAAAAAGTTAGACAACGAAGGATCATGCCATTCCACATACTCACATCCACCAGTATGTTCAACAGTCCAAAAACGAAATCAAATCGATGTGAACAAAGAAGAAAAGGCAACAAACAGATGAGAATACAGCAAAATTAAGCTTGACACAACATGCACACACGCGTAATATCTTCTTCCTAAGTTATGAGAACTCCACGAGGTACATTGTGGTGCCTCGGTGGTTTGTAGCTGCACATCTTGGCTGGCTCGTATGCCATCGTGTTCACCCATTAGACCACGTATGACCTTGTGTTCATCCATCTTGGTCATGGCCCCCTCCTCCCCCAACGATCGCCCTCTATACAGTTTCACTGCTAATGACCGCACATAATTACAAATAAAATGATAATTAGTTTGAGAGACCCAAGTCTAATGTCAGTAGTTAGCAAGGTATTCATCAAAGCCCAAAATAATAGCCCATTTATCCATCCTGGATGGTCATAAACCTGAAAAATCTCATGTTTCAGTGCGTCAGTTTAACGAACAGAGCATCGGTGATTAATCGATCTATCATCTATTGGCCTAGGACGCCTGTCTTCGCTCATCTTTTCGCCGTTTTCTAGGAGCCCATGAGACGACGGATACGCCGTTGCGGCATTGTGCTGCGGGCATGCCTCTGTCCTACCTCTCTTAACCCTATTGTAGTGTCCCGCCATCAAACTCGCCGAGCAACACACTCAACACTAAAGGTATAGGTATGCACCTCCTCAAAATAGGCTTTCGCCCCGCAATATTAATATATCAACCACACAGATACATAAGTCCAAACCAAAAGAAATGTTGGGGCAACAACACAAGTATTCCCAAAAAGAAAAGTAATGGAAACAATGGCGAATCGACGAAGTGATAATGACCCGTAACTGCGGCGCCCTCCGACTTGTCCCATCACGCTCCAAGCACCCCGATGTGCCGAGTACCAAGTAGAACCTTCCTAAAGGGAAGCACCGTCGACACGGCATTGCTTCCCGGACCATGGTCCCAGGGTTTCTCCCGGCACTCAAAGTAAAGTGGAGACAGAGGATTCCCACGACACCCTCCAAGAAGGAAAGGTGTCACTCGAAGGCGGCACTGCATCAGGGTCGGACGAGCCGACATGGATTTATCCTGACCTCTGAAAACTCTGGCACAACGGAGCACAACCACCCATCTTCGCTGCCCACTAGCATGCACCACCACGATCTTGAAGTCACCATCACCGTCTCTTCAAGGACACTGACACGTGACCTGAATAATAGAGACACACATCGCCAGAACGAATAGTCTCGCAGCCGCGGGGGGAACCCACCTCCACCGCCGAGAGGCAGTCGTCGATCGGACATAGCTGCCCAGGCCCAACCAGGCCCTGCCAGACCCATACGGGTCCGTAAAGCCCTAGCCACACTGCTGCAACACAAACTAGTACTAGAAGCTTTTTTGTCTCGTTTTGTATGGATTACAACCTAGGTATTAGCCTGGTTACTTTTTTTTGAAACATATTAGCCTGGTTACTTGTTGTGCTTGCATACAAGAAAATGGATTGATTTATTAGTTGGATTCTTATCTAGTAGGCACCTATTAAGAACAGAAACAGATTAATTGTTTTACAAGCCACTTTGAGTCCAAAATTAAACATAATAGAAATTTGCCATTTCGTTGGGCTGCCAAATGTTTATATTAATATACTTTGATGTATGTATATTGAGTGGGTATTGACTGTCAAATGTTTATATTGATATACTTTGATGTTTGTATATTGAGTGGATATGTGACGTATTACCCCGTGTCAAAAAAAAACCTCGCCCCCTCCCCCGTCATAATATCTGTCGTCCTCGTCAGTTGCCCGGAGTGACAGATCAACCGACGACCATGACATCGTCCCTTCCGCCTTCGCACTCCGAAATCCCTTTCATCGCCGCGCTCAACAAATCCCTCTCATAATATTCGCTATCCCACCATTGATAGAAATATGGGTTGCACCTTTTCCGTATCAACAAATTCCGGCTCAACTTCCCCAATGTTCAATTTGGAGCGTGATCAGATAGTTTAGTTATTGTGTTGATTTCTAGGATTAGAAGATGGTTCGATTGATCAAACCTCTATGTATTCAAGGTTTGTTTTGGACTTTTGCTAAACAAAAATGGCATATTTGATGTTGTCAATGGGTCAAATTTAACAACTCAATTTTTACTGCTTGCTCCAATCGGAAATAAGTGTTGTGGATTTATCTACACCCCCTCCTTCCATGAATAACTAATTTGGATTTATTTAGATTCAAACGTATCTACACACTACTCCGGATACGGAATCTGCGGATGCTCTATATAGTAAAATATGTTTAAATACATTTAAATCTAAGCAAGTCAAGTCAGTTACTTGTGGATGGAGGAAGTAGATCGCATGCAGAATCTGCGTCTGCTCTATATATCTACTAGAAAACATGCCCGTGCGTTGCAACGGAAGAAAGAAATCTATCCAATAAAGATGCAAGGCGTAAATTTTTGTTCGTACAGTCGTGGTGTCTCGTAGAAACCAACCATCAACACCGTACAGGTCAGACGGACGTCTCATGCCTTGTACATCTGCTACTTTAGCCAAAGCCAGTGTGTCGATACCCATAGAGCCGTCCGCCAGCATCTTCACCTCACTCTACTCCACGAAGGCCTAATTTCTCCTAACCGCCAAAGCATGAACCCTGAAAGACTATCTATGTGTTGCTATCAAGGTTGATTTTTAGCAAATAAAAAATGTTAGGCCTTGAAGATTTTTCCATAATCGCAGCGGAGATCTTTCATTATTTCTATATATTGTCTAATCACTATAACCTACGTAATCACTTTCTTTCAGTGAAAAAGTGACCATTACAGAAATTTGAAGTGCTTGGTGGCCCAAATATACTATGGATCGACATTGATCGGGTCGGATAAGCCATCTAAGCTCGTAGCAAAAAACATACTTTGAAAGGCAACGTCCTCAACAATATAAAGGTATAAGTGATATCTATTATAAGTCAAGTTGCAAAAGATCCATGTCATAAGAATATGACACTAAGAAAATTATCCATAGAAAACTTCGGTCCCATAAGAACTAATGAGTGACTTATGCACTCCTGCATTTACACTGACATGGAGCCAAAAATAAACTGCTCATTGTTAAATTAGTTTTTCCACATGCCTGGACTGCTCAATTAGCCTCCTTTGTGTAGTTCTTTATTTTATCTAAAATATATCTAACATAAAACTATACAAAGCATTTTTGTATTCAAGAATTAACACAAGCCCTCGAAGTGGAGTACATAAGCACGACACATGTGCATTACAGGAGTGAAACCACCGTCAGATATATGGACGCAAGCATCAAGAATTTAGGATACAACAGACGTGCATTACATTAGGATAACCATAATAAAAGATATGGAGGAAAAGCATCAACAGTCCATAGCTTGCAGCAGTAGAGGATCGCCAGAGTAATCAGAGTTGCTCACAGATGGATGAGGATACAGACCTTGCAGTCAGCTTCAGGCTGCTCCTGACCTCCATTGCCTGCCTCATCCATAATTTCCTTGTCTGGACGCTCAAACATTTTATATAAAATAGAGTATATTCATTTTCTAGATTGCTAATGCCATTGCAAGAGTAGGGAAATTAATGAAATTGTCCCTTGCAAGAATTTTCTATATTCTCACCGGATCAACTATCAAGCATCCATCACCATTAGTTGGACTGGAACACAAGAAGACGACCAGCCTGGCAGAAACTGGACAGGCGGTGGATGATGCAGAGAGCAGGGGATGCAGACAGGATGACACGGATCCGTCAACGACACTTGACCACGGTGACCACAACACCGCTCGGGTACACCTGTACTATGGTGCTCGAATCCGTGACAGTCGACCTCCTTTTATCCTCCTCGACTTTCTCTTTGGCGCGTTGATTTGGGGGAGGAGGCGTCTTAATCGATCGCCTCATGTGGCCTTCTAGCCGAGATCCTAGCACTTTCTACGCTAAGGGATTTCGTTGTGTGGCTTGTCGGTAATTGGCGCACGTGCACGCCGTCAGCGTCGCCAAATCAGTGATCAAATACCTATAGCTGCAAGTCTCTATTCTTCTTTTCAAACTTTTCTTTCTTAGATAATTGCTTTTTAGATCGTCCTCTCTTACCTTTGTGCAGCAAGACTATTCAAAGCTATAAATACATAATAAACAGAATAAAGTGAGGCCATGCGTCATTGCTCATCTTATTTAATAAAAATTACATGTAACTAATTGGAAGAAGCATCCTTCACATTTAAATAGTTTAATATAACTAATTACATGTGACTGCCTATCATGGAAAAAATGAGTTGTTCTTCTCACGGCTGTCATGTCTCTAAAGGATTTCTGAAACCAGCCAAAAGGATTTCTGAAGCAAACAAAAAATAGCATTACTTTACAAGCATTAATTTGCAAGATTATTTCTCATCCTAACATGACATGATTCATTTTTTTCTCCTTATTTAGACTTATTTAAACGCCCATGCAAGCAGTACGCATATTTTGATCTAAAAAGTGAAAACATTTCTCTTCATAATCTAAATGAAAACAATGCACTACCGTACCTGTGATTTGTTGATGCATCCATGGGAAGCTAATTTCTCCTAGCTCTATGTGTCAGGTTCCCTGACCTTTGTAGGTACATGCAATCAAAAATATTTGATAATGACTATGCATTTTACGCAGGAAAGTTTAATAAATTCCAAGAGGATGAGAGGGGGTCCTTGCTCACAGTGATTCTCACTTGAGTTCATCCTGATCCTGGGCCACTCCTTTCACCTGACATCTGTAAGCATCAGCAAATCATCACAAAGCACGCATCACAATCAGAATACCATAGAGGCGAAGAGGCGAGAGTTCTGATGAGTACACTAAGTTCCTTCATATAAAAAGGTAGAAATTTAGTCGAGCAAGCAACCTTCTCATGTTATTTGAACTTGAACAACATAATACAGAAGCAACGGTACCCTTACTACATAGAGAGAAATATAATATACAGTTCAGAAGCATATCCTTTTTTTTCATGGATGAGCATACGGCTTTTTAAATCAAGAGACTTTTGGTAGACAAACTACAACACTATTCCTACACTGTTTGCAGTGCAGAATTTCTACAAGAATACCAGATTGATAGTTGAGAAGAAATGCAGACCATGAACCATGACATCACTGATTTATTGGCGGGTTTGGTGAATACGATTAATAACCAAAGGAATCTATGATGGGTAACAGAAAACTGTAGAGAATAATCTATCACTTTTTCCATGATTGAATACCTGGCTAACATGGATCCCGCCAGGGGATGTTGACCCAATCGCCAGGAGGAGGATCTTGTCGCGCAGGGAGCTGTTGTTGCTCATGCTGCACCACCACATGCTACTGTTGGTCATGCCGCTGCCACTGGTAGTGCCCTTGTCCTGCATCTTATATAGGCAAAAAATCAGAGATATATGTATAGGAGAGAAAATAGCGGATGGAAGAAGGAGAGGCGCATCGTATCACCCAGCAACCGCATTCCTGCGACCTCAGACATTAGCCACTACGTGTTCAGGCATGTGTGTCCGCACTCCTCAAGGCCGTTGTTTTTATCTGCTAGGAAGAGGACGAGAAGAGGAGCGAGAGGGTTGCCGGTGGAGAGAGATCTGGAGGCGTGGGGTGGGTCTCCTACCCGACGAGCACGCCGTCTTCCCAGCTTCCTTCCGCACGACCTACCTCAGCGGATCCGATGGAGGGAGATCGAGCAAGCGATGCAGGCAGCGTGTAGGCGGTGTTGTGGATAGGGATCACGGCGATGCACGACGTTGAGGATGGTCTTGATTCTGGCGGTCCGGCTGTCTTGGCCCCGGGGTCTGGAACGTGACAAGGAGAGCGGGAATCAGGCGCCGGTTGATGCACCCCTGGTCATCCAGGCATCCTGAATCGTCACATTATGGTAGACAAGAGGGGTGGTGGAGGTGGCGCGGTGGATGAGCGAGTCGGAGAAGCAGGCGGCGTGCCGATGGGGGTGGGCGGTGGGGCGTACCGGGTGGTGCCGGCAGCGGCGGATAGCCTTTTCCCGTGCGTTGGAGGCGGGATCGGGGACCCGGCTACTGCAGGGAGGACTTGAAGCGGCGACGCGGTCGTCGCCTGCGGGGCAGCGCAGGGCGGCTTGCGGCAGCGGCATAACGCTGTCCAGGCCCTGTTGGCCCAGATCAGGGCCCTTAGGGCTCCATCTGGGTCTTGACACTTTGCTCTACTTGATGTGCAGGTGGCGGCTATGTAGTTTTGTGCAGGGATCAGCGCCGTCCATGACCAGCCTGCTGCAGCGGGGTTGCGGTCTTTCCGGCCCGTTGGGGTCCGGCCAGATCCTTTTGGTGACCTCTAAAGTGACCTCTAAAAAGAGTACAAATTTGATGACCTCTAAAGTGAGACTTGCATGTCGACCAGATCAATAATTAGTGGCTAGCTGCAAACCAAAAGAAGAAATATGAAAACTACATATGGAGGAACAGATTGATCAGAAATTCATATGAATTGCAGTGTAGTTGGAAATTGACGAGACAAATGTTCCTAAATTCCATGCTACACCAAGAATTTTCATGTAAAGGAAGACACACCATTCAATGAAATATCTAAAACATACTCGAGCTGCTACACAGGTATGACTTTGTTTACATTCAGTCCATTAATTGGAACATTCAAGATCTGAAGACAAAGTGTCCACATTGTCATGAATTACCCTAGCCATCTAGGGAAGTAATCGCAACAGCAGAAGGCAGCTCCTGCAAATAGGAATCAATACCATATCTGCTATGGAGGCAAGGTCAGTGACAACTAACCGGTATCAAGTAAAATATTGACATCAGAGCATGCAAAACCTATATTGTTGATATATGCCAAACTAAAAGATTGAACCACATATATAAACCAACACACCTCACACATGCATATGACGGGCCAGCTGGGTTGGCGGCGGGAGCTAGCTGAGCTCTAACAAATGACGATCCTGAAGTCATTGATACTTGCTGCCATCTAGTACACTGAAAGTTTTTCCTGCAATACAATTCATAGAAAAAATCATGCATGAGACTTTTGAGATTGCATCAGCGTTGCTTACTTGGGCGAAGACAGAAACGTCCAATTGAAGACTTGGTTCTAAGGTCTCAGGGACAACCTAAGTTTCGAGATCAAAAGGCCCGTGTCTACGAGCACAAGTTGGTGGCTAGTACCACGGATTCGATAGGGATCTATGAGCACACACTGGAGGACAAGATGCGCGCTTCGCGGTTGCCCTACACATGAGCTCAACGTCACCGGCGGAGGCCATCTACGGAAAACGTGTTGATTTTTGTGCTGGTCGTCTTCATCCTCGAGCCAACAGATATCAGACATGAGGTGGTGACCTACGGAACTGGAGTCGACAGATGACACCGGACCTGGAGATTGCAGTGGATGCTAAGGTTTGTCCACTCCCCTTCAACCTTTTTCCTCATCTCGGCATGAAATCGTATTCTCCTGGTCTGTCATCCCCACCATGGAGTAGTCCCCAATATCCCATCGCCCTGCAGGAAGTACTTGTCCTAGATCGCCCTCAGTTCCTGAAAACAATAACAATCTTGCTTATCCCAAGCGATGAAATTAAATAGCTAGAGAGAGCTTGATTTTAGCAGATTGGAGGGAGTAGGAGACATACTTCTGTTTGTTCTGCTTGGATTGGGGCACGCCATAGCAGCAGCAGCTGTAGGAGAGGAATCTGATGGTGGAGTGAAGGATGAAGGTGGGGGGTGGGATGGAGGATCACAGCTTGATATAGTCCAGGAACAATAGCATTTGCCATTAAGCACCACATAAATAATCTCCGAACAAGACACAAAGAACAAGAGTAACATGTAGCGGAGATATTCATCTGCGTTGCTCAACAGAATAACAACTCACTCAAATAGTGGAATCTTGATTAAATAAACACATCAAAAGATCAATATGCATGCACCATAATAAATATATATGCTAACTTGGAAAAGTAACGGGTCCTAGAGAGGAGACCTGAATAAGAAATTCCGTTCAACTTGACTACGTACCAGATCAAAAAATTACACAAACTGACAGGTACGTGGAGATGAATCATGAAAGTAAGGGAGGCAGGTGAGGACCATGGTAACAGCCCGATCTGGTGGAGGCCGAGGAGGAAGGCGATGGGCAGGAGGATGGTGCATAGCACCAACGCCTCCACGAGCATCCTCCCTGTGGCACCCGCACGCCACCGCGTCTGTCATTGAATTCGAGCTCCCGGGGCTTGTCTGAGGCGGCGCCATCGAGGGACCCGGGGGATGACGCCTAGTCAAGGAAATCCATGAAGGCATTGCTGCCCTCTACCGGCGAGAGGCAGCTCTTGGAGAGGACGGGGCTTCGGGGTGTCGACGGCGACGACATCGGGGAACGGCGAGAGGAAGTAGGTTCGTCAGGGGTGGTCCGTGAGGGTGGAGGCGAGTCCGGACATCCTTGGCGTGTGAGCGGCGATGCTCATGCGGTGGAGGCCGGCGGGGGCAGGAGGCAGGGAAAAGGGAACGGGCGGCGGCGCTACGCTTAGCCTAGGTTTCGTGGAACGATCTCACTTCTTTCCCCACTTCTTTATGTTCTGCTACAGACCGTTCGGGAGATGCGCGACGTTCAGCCTAATTGTGGCCCACTTCGGCCGTTCGGTAGCGATCGCGCAAGGACGACGAAGCGACGAAGGCGAGCGACGCATTGGCGACAACGGAACGCGAAGTCTTTTTTAGGTAGTAGAGACTAGGTTTCGTGGAACGATCTCACTTCTTTCCCCACTTCTTTCTGTTCTGCTACAGACCGTTCGGGAGATGCGCGACGTTCAGCCTAATTGTGGCCCACTTCGGCCGTTCGGTAGCGATCGCGCAAGGACGACGAAGCGACGAAGGCGAGCGACGCATTGGCGACAACGGAACGCGAAGTCTTTTTTAGGTAGTAGAGACTAGGTTTCGTGGAACGATCTCACTTCTTTCCCCACTTCTTTCTGTTCTGCTACAGACCGTTCGGGAGATGCGCGACGTTCAGCCTAATTGTGGCCCACTTCGGCCGTTCGGTAGCGATCGCGCAAGGACGACGAAGCGACGAAGGCGAGCGACGTATTGGCGACAACGGAACGCGAAGTCTTTTTTAGGTAGTAGAGATAGAGATGACAAGCCTGTTCGCTGCTCCCTATCGGTTTTTTCCAATCGTGCGTCAAGAGAACTTTCTAACCTTTCTGAGAAAATGTATACATTTGGATTACAAGCGTATCACCGCGCGCAGCGGCCGTCCTCCTCTGGCCTCTGCTCTACCTATTGAAGGCGGTGCAGTCTCGTCTGATCTCCCCGCTCCGTCCGCTCTTCACCCCGACTCGCCCGAGCTTGACCATGGCCTCCTTGAACGCCTCGAAGAAGAGCGTCTGGTTCCTGGCGAACCCCTCGACCGCCGGCCGCGACGCGGCGCCGTCGTGCAGCGCCTGGTCGGAGGC
The DNA here is from genome assembly GCA_910589765.1 of Avena atlantica. NCBI lineage: Eukaryota > Viridiplantae > Streptophyta > Magnoliopsida > Poales > Poaceae > Avena > Avena atlantica. Next base: position 484,119,963 of record OU342736.1, read on the forward strand.
GAACAGGCCGAGGCCGCGGGCGAGGTTGGCGTAGTAGGCGTTGTCGAAGACGGTGGGCGTGACGGGGTCCATGTCGACGGCGATGGTCGGGCCGACGTCTTGCGGGCACGCCGCCTTCAGCTGCCGCGCGTACGACGCCCTGTAGTACGACGAGTCCGCACCGCCGGAGCCGGAGCGGTAGAGCCGGCCGGCGAAGCGCGCGCAGTGGGAGAAGCCGACGGTGTGGGCGCCCGAGAGCGCGACCATGTCTGGCACGGTGAGGTTGTTGTCGGCGAACATCGCGGCGAGGGCGTCGGGCGGCATGTCCGGCCCCGGCAGCCTTCCCGCGACGTCGCCGGCCCTGGAGACGAGCCCGTCCAGCCGGCCGAGCTCCACCGTCCAGCGCGGGCCGGACGACTGCCGCGGCACGCCAGCGCCGTGCACCGGCACACCGGACAGACATTGTCAGGACAGGAAAAGACACGACAGGAAGTGCGAAACATGGGCTAGATTAAGACAGAGCGCATACCATGGTGACGACGTCCCTGGCGGCGAGCGCGAGGACGTCGGCGCAGGAGACGACGCCGGGGCAGGCCTTCTCGACGGCGGCCTTAGCGCGCACGACGGTGTCGAAGCCGTCGCCGGCGAGGGACTCGTTGTCCGGCGCGTCCTTCTCGGCGTCGTTGCTTCCGGACGCGATCATCACCGACGCGTCACACCCCTGCCCAGCAAACGACAGTGTACCATCTTCAGTTTAACTAGAGCTGACGTTTCTCAAGTGAGAACAAGGGCGGAGTGATGAGTGATGACGTGGACCACATGGTTGGCCACGTCGGATGGCGGCAAGGTGGCGCCTGATTATTGGTTCTATATTGATCTAGCCTAGCCTAGTGGTTGAAAGAGAGGTCGTGCAGTCACATGGCGGAAGCGACGAGTGCGGGCAATAATCTGATAGTACCACCACTGTGTCTCTACCTAACCTCCCATGCTAGCAGTGTCACACACAGTGTAATAGCCAAATTTACTGTGATCTCAGATGGAATCAATCAATGAGTGTGTGTCCAATTAATGGGATCAGCGGTGCAGATGGAGACGCCTAGACTGGGACAAGCTGCTCGTGCTACTGAGCTGGAAAAAAGAAGCAGCTGCTGCAAGTTGCAAAGGTTGCAGAAATCCTCTTGATTCTTGATCCATATGAACTCCTAGCACTAGCAGTGACGAAATCGTGGAGGAAGCTGAATCGAGAGGAGAAAGTACCACCAGCAATGGCGTGGACCGATCGATCTTGGCTCACCGACTCTCACCTGGACGAAGCAGTCGTGGAAGAAGAGCCTGAGCGTGGCCGGGACGGTGACGAAGGTCTCCCTCACCTTCCTCGCCACCGCCGACCGCACGATCGACTCCACGCGGGGGCACGTCGTCCGGTAGTACCCCGGCGACAGCTTCGCCGCCGCCGACGGCACCACGGCTATGGCTGCCACCACCGCTACGGCGAGCAGGCAGGCGCTTCTTCTCCGTCGCTCCATGGCCTCTGAAGCTGCTGCCTCTCAGGGGCTCACGCCTCACGGGCTGTGGTAGGCAGGAACTGCCTCACTGCAGTGTCTGAAAGCAAGAGACGGGACAGGCAAGATGGGTCTATCTATGTATACAGTTTTCCTCTTTCTTTCCTTGCGATAATTATCGGTGTGCAGATTGATGATTGCATTATGGACATGCCAACTTGCCATCACACTGGACTTTTCAAATGTGAGTGCCAGTGTGGCAGTGTTCCCTGCTATGCTTATCAACATGAGAAGTTAATGGTACACAAAAACTAGAGAGAAAAGGAATCATGGGTAACAGGGTTAGTGAGGCTAGGCTGCACGTGGGTCCCAACTGCTTCATCTCCTTGGATTTGGCACCGTCTGATCTCTTGTCAGCCCAGGCAATCAGATCAAGGGATCTTAGCAGGAATAAAAGATGCTTAGATAATTCATAGTACTACATGATCTCTCACTCTCATCATTGGAGATCACGGCTGTGATTGTCATATGAAAAAGGGTAGTAGCAGTTTGGGGCTGGCAGTGATCCTTTCAGTTCAATCCAGTCCAAGCCAATTTTCATGTTCAGAAAACTTTGCCATCAAGAGCAGTAGTGATCAAGAGAAACTTGGTTCAACTTTTCAGAGAGTTTTAGGGGGGTCGTTTGACGTTCATGTCTCTTAGGTTATCAGAACTGTAAGACCAAGCAGTTAGCACATCATGGCTACAACGAAACTCAGGTTGACGGCTAATACCAGAGAAGGCATGTCATGTTAATGCTGCACGGTACTGTCTGTGTCTAAACTGAATTACAAAATCTTCGAAGGAAAACGCGACATTTATGTCAACAGGTTAACCATACAAATGCTGTGAAGGAATCCAGCTGGGTTGGTGAGTATAAGGGGAGCTACGAGCAGAACTTAGACCCGAGATGCACCCAGCTTACGCTCGAAGAGACGACGCAGCAGGTACACCTGCACAACACTGGCTGCGACAAGGGCAGCTGATTCGAAAAGCGCCTTGTGGACCGCCCTCTTGCTCATGCTCTCGTTTACTGCATCATGGCAGACAAGAAATATTGTACTTCAGCAATGATATGTGTTTAAAATGGTAACTTCAAATGTGAACCCGTATGATCTATAGATCAGAAGACAGGGCAAATAAAATTTCTGCTGAAATGAGTTAGGACATCGGGGAGAAAGACTATGCAACGAAGGCCAGCTAAGAAATGAAAAGAAAATCCTGACATGACAGCACAAATGAGTTAGACATCAATGGAAAAGACTGCAATGGAAGGACTCTGCTAAAACATGATGTTTACGCAGAATATAACTTGGCATGCATTCTCATGTTCCTAATTAGTGGAATACAGTATACACAATACTACCAAAAAGTCAAAACCAGTCATCCCTCAAGTTGTTAAATAGTATTAACTGTGGCTGAAGATGCTTGAGTTGTCACCTTCAGACCGATTGAACAGATAACAGAAAGGCTGGAGCTCCTAACAATGTGCAAAATGTTTGTCATGAAGCAACAGGAGGATCTCACCTTGGTCGGCCGTTACAAGTTACAGCTCAGGTTTCACTAGTACTTGAAACAGAGAATTTGAGAGGAGAAACTTACATATTGCTTGGCGGTCCGTCTGGGCCTCTAGCCAGTGCTGTTCAAACTGAATGCTGTAGAGAGCTTCATCCAACTTTGCAATTTGTTCAAACAAAGGACTAAAATGCTCTGCAATTTGTCAGGACAAATGAATCAGTGGCATGTTGCTTGTTAGGCGAGTTAAAATAATCCCGTAGAAAAAATCTTACCATCTTTGGCATGCTGGTCAAAATATGAGAAATGACCAACATGCACGTCAAAGTCCACAGTTTCATGATACGGGGACTTATTAGTGAAGCAGAAACGGTGGACACCTCTCTTCTGGACTATGAATTCAAACTTATCACTAGTCTTGGCACGAGAATCATGGACTTGATTCCCAGTAGGGTCTTTCACCTGCAATAAATCATGACTGAATCGGCTTCGCAGAGGATGTGACTTACAACAAATAGCTTTGTAAGTGCAGGAGAGTAACTAACTGGTAACAAAAACAGTTAGCCAATTGGTGTTCCTCGCCAACGATGCAAGCTCCAATTTCAGCATAGTACAGTTAATTGGTGTAGTTTACACATGGAGAAGAAGTGGAGATATAAAAAGGAATGGAAAAGAGAAAGAAGACCATACCACAAGATCGACACCATCCGCGGAATAATGCCAGGGTGTTTCGGTCTTGATCACAACAAATGATACATGAACAGTGTCCCCTTCATAATCAACGTTGTGAGAGAAGCACTCTTCCCTATCCATCACAAAACGGATAGCCACGGCACGGCGGAAGAAAGGCACAAGACATAGAACCAAGAAACAAGCCAATCTCAAACTCCTCCCGTCCATCATCTGACTGGCATAAACACAAAAGGAATGAAGTCAGACCCTGTCTAGCTAGGGCTGGAGCATTATCAAACGACGGCAATACAGCATGGTGTCATTCAAGATAGTTGGTCTAACGCTACTCAATTAAACACTCTGATAAACAAGGTCACCGACTTGAAGACAAGCATATAGCATCTCCTCAAATTCACATGTCTACATGACTTCAAATTCACATGAACACATGACTGCAGTTCAAGATTACACTAACTCACTAGACAGTGTGAAACCAAAGGAATACCTCAATACAAGAATTCATCATGAACAAATCAACAAGCTACTGATGGGGGAGGGAATTTAACAAGTGACAGACCCTAAAATTAAGACCATGCTTGGATTGAATGTAATTTCTGTGTATACTCCTAGGTAAATACCCCCAATCGAAGCAGACAATAAGGACTGAACTAACATATCAGCTTCAGGTGATTGGTTTCATAGTATCGACACAGAATCGCACAAGCACAAATTTCTACATCATCGCTGAAAAATACAAACTCACCATGGGGCCGTGATAGCTCTCCAACTGACTGATCTAAGCTCTAAACTAATACACGGAACCTTGGGGTAAAAGTGAGAAACCCCTCCAAACAAATACGAGCAACGGCCATACTACGAACCAAGCATTACCGCTAGATCTACACGTCGCCTCCCAGAACAAATCAGCGGGCAGCGCGCATTCTCCCCCTCCATCGATTCGGGCAGCGAAATGAGAGGGAGACACACACAAGGCGCACCGTGATTCCGGCGGAAACAACCATGATAAAGAACCGCAGAACAGAGCACGGACTACCCCCGAGAAATCTCACGAATCTAGCTAGAGAGAGTGCGATTTCCTCCGAAATACAACTCTGATTCGAGCTGCCCCGCGCGGCTGTCTGATTAATCGATGGAAACGATAGAAAAAAACAAATCGAGCGAAGGGGGAGACGAAAGGATGGATCAGAGCTGACCTTGGCACAGTTCCGGCAAATCTCCTCCTGTTCGTCGTGAGATCGGCAAATCTCCTCCTTCTGTTCGTCACGAGAGGTTTGCTTTGCCTTTTCGTTGGGTTTACGTGACTTGCTCGTCTGGCCAATTTTTGGGCCTCTGTAAGAACCCGGCATGAGAAGCACGTGAATCTGTGGCCCAGGGCCCACTTTCCGCACGCACCTCAAGGCCCAGGGCATTTACGAGCCTGAGTGATGCTCAAAAAAAAAAAAATTACGAGCCGAGCAGTTCTAAAAAAAAGTGAGCTAGGCCAATGCTAAAGTTGTAATTGCCCAGTTTTGGAAGATGAAGATTAACTTTACTAAACTCATCTAGCGTTTCAAAAATTACATAACTCCTACGTTTGTCCCAAGTCAAAATTTCTGCAATTTGACTGAGTTCTTAAAAATATGCTAATATTTATAAAGTCACGTTTACATAGTATAGAAATATATATCTAATGAAACTAAATTAGTGTTTCAGATATATTTCTCTACGTTTTTTTTATGAGTCTAGCTTTATATATTAGTTGATAGGATTACAATCACTCACAAGAGTGTCAACGAGAAAACTTGGGTTATAGTGATCCACACACACCCGTTCCATCACTACTAGCTTATTTAGCACATAAATAAATAAGCGTCCAACAGCCAAAATGCTAAAGTTAGAAAAAGTCCTTCTAATCTCTCAAACCTTTTGACAAATTGCTCTTTATTCTGACCTATTATCATCGTCAGAGTTACAATAATTCACGGCTAACAGAGAGTCGCTCTCAATGATAACTCGTGGGTATCCTCTCTCATATGCTAACCTCACTCCTTCGTGGATCGTCATTGATAGGACACTTGCAGCATGTTCAAACCATAAGGCTTGACTTCTGATCATTGTCCCAAACTGATCACATACCACCAATCCCACACTAACTAACATAGATTTCTCATGGAAACTAGCATCAGTATTGATTTTGATCGTCCCTTCATCAGGTGGTTTCCACTGATCCTTCTTATTTTGTGCCCTTTGTAGCATCTCTCGACCTGACTGAGCAAGGTCCGAGGTTGTTTGTAGGACTCATCGAACAAAATCGGTCACACTACAACCCCCTTCCCCATGCTTTCAGGGCATTTCTTTCTTTCCAAGCTAACCAGCACCTGCACAGGATCATGGAAACATGCGACTCCAAGAGCAGCTTACTATCAATCAAGTCCATTGTCCAAGATCGTGGATGAAAACTTAACATTTTGACATTTTCCATGGTTTTGATTTCTTTCCAGAAGACCTTTTTCCCAAGTACATTCAAAAAGTGCATGATACATAATTTCCTCATGTGTCCCGCATGCTTCACACTGTGCAATCCGATCAAGATGCCTTGATCGGAGAATCTTCCTGGATGGTATATAGCCTTTGATTACTCTCCACCAAAAAGACTGTACTTTCGACGGCATCGACATGACAGCTTCCAAAGTTTTTTCTAGCATGAAGCGGTTTTCTCTCCCGATCCGTTCGGCTGGTAAGCTAACTGTAATGATGATAGTAATCTATATGCCGATCTGATCGAGAAGATCCCATTTGACTCTTGCGACCATGTCCACTCGTCCTCTACAAATCTATCAAGTGAAATTTGCTGAATGGCTCGGTCTATCGGTGTCTATAAGGTTCACATCCAATTTCTCCTTAGACCAACACATTCTTTCCATGTCGATCAGTTCATCCACCATTGTCGCTTTAGCCTCGCGAGGCTTACATAATGTTCGACCATAACTGTTAGCTGATATCCAAGGATCCTCATACACCCGTGTAGTGCTTCCATCACCAACACGCTTTATAAGGCCCCTACAAAATGCTTCTCTCTCATGCAAAATCGCTCGCCAATCATGTGTCAAGTTCTTTTTCTTTCCCGCAGATAGAAAGTCTGAATCATGGTGATATTTTTCTTGAATCACTTTAGCACACAGTAAGTCAGGTTTAGCTATGAGCCTCCAACTTTGTTTATATAACATAGCCTAATTAAATAATTTAAAACCTTGGAACCCCACACCTCCTACTGATTTGGGAACTGTTATGTCACACCATTTCTTCCAATGGATTTTCTGTTTGTACTTATCTCCTCCCCACCGGAACCTTGCAACGAAGTTTGTGATTTTTTTCATATCTTTTTCTACATACTTGGTCAAACTTAAAATACTATGACTTAGTACAATCCTACAACTTCAACTAATTTTGTATGGAAGACGAGTTCTTACTAGAGAACCAAAACATAGATTCCTCTGCGTCTTTATTTGACTGATGAAACAAACTAATCAGTAAGGGGGATTGCAAAAAACTATTCGCTTGCGTCGCTCCAGGAGGCGATGATACTTGCAAACCTGTCTATAATTTTTATGCTCCATGATTGTTTTGCACCAATTGATTTATGTTTTGTCCACACTTTGTGGTATTTTTATGCACTTTCTGAAACTAACCTATTAACAAGTGCCACAGAGCCAGTTTTCTGTTTTCTGCTGTTTTTGGTTTTAGAAAAACTAGTAAATAAATATTCTCGGAATTGGATGAAACAAAAGCCGAAGTTCCTATTTTTTCTGACACGACCTGGAGTCCATAGGAGAGGGGGAGGCACACCCCAGGTCGGCCACACTTGGTCCAGGTGCGACCAGGGGGGCGCCGCCCTAGGGTGTGGCCCCCTCGAGCCTCCACCGACCTCGCCCTTTCGCCTATATAAACCCCCGAGGCAAAAATCCTAAGTACCCGGTCAGAATTCCACGAAAAAAGTCTGTAGCCGCCGCCACCATCGTCCCTAGATTGGGAGGGATCTAAAGCTCTTCCCGGCACCCTGTCGGAGAAGGGAGATCATCCCGGAGGCCTTGTTCATCACCATGCCAGCCTCTGGAGTGATGTGTGAGTAGTTCATTGATACGTCATAAATGTATCTATAATTTTTTATGTCTCGTGCTTGTTTAGTATCAAATTTGCTATGCTTTGTCTACACTTTGAGGTATTTTTATACATTTTCTGGGAATAACCTATTAACAAGATGCCGCAGTGCCAGTTGCCTATTTTCTATTATTTTTGGTTTCAGGGAAGCTAGTAAGGAAATATTCTCGGAATTGAAAGGGATAAAACCCAAAGTCAATAGTTTACCGAAGAGAACACGGAGTCCAGAAGAGAGACGAAGGGCGCCATAGGGAGGCCACACTCCCCTAGGCGCGGGCCCACCCTAGGCCACACCAGGGCAGGGTGTGGGCCCCCTGGCCGCCCTCCTGACTCGCCTCTTCGCCTATAAAATCCCCCCGATATAGAAACCCTAAGCACCCGATCAGATATCCACGAAATAGTCTGTAGCCGCCGCCACCATCGTCCCTAGATCGGGGGGATCTAAAGCACTTCCCGGCACCCTGCCAGAGGGGAGAGATCATCCCGGAGGCCTTCTTCATCACCATGCCAGCCTCCGGTATGATGTGTGAGTAGTTTACCCTTGGACTATGGGTCCATACAGTAGCTAGATGGTTGTTTATCATCCTTTGTGCTATCATGTTTAGATCTTGTAAGCTCCGTTCATGATCAAGATCATTTGTAATCATACATGTTGTATTTGCGGGGAACCGATGGATATGAGATGCTATGTCAGATTGATTATTGATTCTATCATGTCAGAATTGATTATTGATTCTATCATGTCTGTGTTGTTTGTGATCTTGTATGCTCTCTGTTGCTAGTAGCTATCTTGGCCAAGTAGATGCTAGTGAGTCCAAGAGGGAGTATTTATGCTCGATAGTAGGTTCATACCTCTAGTAATATAGGGAAGTGACAAGAATCTCTAAGGTTAAATTTCAAAAAAAATCTCTAAGGTTGTAGATGTGATGTTGATACTAGGGAGAAAACAAAAATCTTTTGTTCATGGAACAATTGTATTGTTTAATTTACACACATTTCTTAATGCAGTTACCCGTTGCTTGCAACTTAATACTGGAGGGGGTTCGGATGATAACCTAAAGGTAGATTATTAGTCATAAATGCAGTTGGATTACGGTCTTTGTATATTGTAATAATGCCCAATCAAATCTCATAGGAATCATGATGTCTAGTATTTGCATTGTTATGCCTTGATCAGTCTGTCAATTGCCCCGCTGTAATTTGTTCACCCAGCATGTTATCTATCTTAAGGAGAACACCTCTAGTGAACTGTGGACCCCGGTCCAATCTTTGCCATTGTTACATCATCTACTGTTACCGTTTACTTTATACCAGCAACTATTACCTTCCACACTATACGTTTAATCCTTTATTTTCAGCAAACTAGTGAGTTTGACAACCCCACTGTAAGTTGGGGCAAAGTCTTGAGTTTGTGTTGTGCATGATTCAAGTTGTTAGCAACACCTTGTAGTTGTTTCCTTGCTCCTACTGGTTCGATAACCTTGGTTTCATAACTGAGGGAAAACTTGCAGCTGTGTTCATCACACCTTGCTCTTGGGGTATCCCAACGAGGCTCTATAGTGATCTGAGCCTATCAAGATTTTCTGGCGCCGTTGCCGGGGAGTTAAGGACAGCTTCACAAGGGGAGTATTTCACAACCACTCTCTTTACTTTGTTTTTGTTTTGCTTAGTTCCTTTTGCTTTGTTTTGCTTGCTTGTTTTTTATCAAAAATTACAACAAAAATTGGTTCCGTTTGGTTTGCTTTTTCTATAGAAAACACACAAAAATTAGTTCCTGCTCTGGTTGTTGTTGTTGTTGGCTTGCTTCACTCTTGCAAAAATGAATACTGCTGAAAACACCAAGTTGTGTGACTTCACTAGCACAAACAACAATGATTTCCTTTGTACACCTATTGCTCCACCTGCTCCTGATGCTACCTTTTATGAAATTAAACCTGCTTTGTTGAATCTTGTTATGAAAGAACAATTTTCTGGTGCTAGTTATGATGATGATGCTGCCCACCTTAATAACTTTGTTAAACTTTGTGAGATGCAAAAAATAAGGATGTAGATGGAGATATTATTGAGCTCAAATTGTTTCCTTTCTCCTTGAAAGGAAAAGCTAAAGAATGATTGCTATCCTTGCCTAGAAATAGTATTGATTCTTAGATTAAATGCAAAGATTCTTTTATTGGAAAATACTATCCTCCTGCTAAGATTATATCTATGAGAAGTGAAATAATGAAATTTAAACAACTTGATAATGAACATGTTGCTCAAGCTTGGGAAAGAATGAAATCTTTGGTAAAGAATTTTCCCACTCATGGACTGACTGCTTGGATGATTATCCAAACTTTTTATGCATGATTAAATTTCTCTTCAAGAAATCTGTTGGATTCTGCTGCTGGAGGTACCTTTATGACCATTACTTTGGGTGCTGCAACAAAGCTCCTTGATAATATGATGGTTAACTATTCAGAATGGCACACTGAGAGGCTCCATATGGTAAGAAGGTAAATTCTGTTGAAGAAACTAATACGTTGGAAACGTATCTATAATTTTTTATGATCCATGCTTGTTTAGTATCTACTTTGCTTTACTTGTCTAACTTTGAGGTGCTTTTTACATGTTTTCTGGTACTAACCTATTAACAAGTTGCAACTGTGCCAGATGCCTGTTTTCTGCTGTTTTTGGTTTCAGTAAAGTTAGTAAAGAAATATTCTCGGAATTGGACGGGATGAAGGACAAAGTCAATAACTTTCCGTGGGGAACAAGAAGTCCAGAGGAGAGCCCGAGGGGCCGGCAAGAGGGGTCAGACCCTCCCCCCCCCCCCACAGGCGCGGGTGGGCCCTAGCCCAGGCCTGGCTAGGGTTTGGCTGCCCTGGCGGCCGCCTCGGTCTCTCCCTTCGCCTATAAGAAGCCCCCGATGCAGAAACTCTCGGGACCCGATCAATATTCCACGAAACCGTCTGTATCCGCCGCCACCACCGTCCCTAGATCGGGGGGATCAGAAGCTCTTCGCGGCACCCTGCTGGAGGGGAGATAATCCCGGAGGCCTTCTCTCTGGTATGATTTGTGAGTAGTTCCACCTTGGACTATGTGTCCATGTAGTAGCTATATGGTTGTATCTCCTCCTTTGTGCTTTCATGTATAGATCTTGTGAGCTCCGTTCATGATCAAGATCTAATCTATTTGTAATCATGCATGGTGTGTTTGCGGGGATCCGATGGATATTGAGATTATTATGTTGGTTTGATTAATGGTTCTATCTTTATGATTCTATCATGTCTGTGTTGTTTGTGATCTTGCATGCTCTTCGTTGCTAGTGGTTATCTTGGCCAAGTAGTTGCTAGTCACTCCAAGAGGGAGTATTTATGCTCGATAGTGGGTTCATGCCTCTAGTTTCCAAGGGAAGTGACAGAAATCTCTTCGGTTGTAGATGTGCTGTTGCTACTAGGGAGAAAATAACGGTCTCTTGTTCATAGAACATGTGGACTGTTTACCTTACACACTTTGCTTAAAGCAGTTGTCTGTTGCTTGCAACTTAATACTGGAGGGGGTTCGGATGATAACCTAAAGGTGGACTTCTAGTCATAAATGCAGTTGGATTACGGTCCATGTATATTGTTGTATTACCCAATCAACTTCATAGGATATTTCTAGCTAGTAATTGCATTGTTATGCCCTGCTCAGTTCCTGTCAATTGCCCCGTTATAATTTGTTTACCCTTCATGCCATGTTGTTTATCTAAGGAGAACACCTCTAGTGAACTATGGACCCCGGTCCAATCTTTACCATTGATACATCTTCCACTGTTACTTGTTTACTTGCTACAAACCATTACCTTCCACACCATACGTTTAATCCTTTGTTAAAGCAAACTGGTGAGCTTGACAACCTCACTGATTCGTTGGGGCAAAGTCTTAAGTTTGTGTTGTGCAGGTCTCCACGTTGCCAGCAACACTTGTGTGACGTTTCTTTCCTCCTACTGGTTCGATAACCTCGGTTTCTTACTGAGGGAAACTTGCTGCTGTGCTGCTTCATACCTTGCTCTTGGGGTTACCAACGAAGTGTTCCATGACAAGTATTGGGCGCCATCAAGCTAATTTCTGGCGCCGTTGCCGGGGAACTAAAAGGCCGTCAAGCTTCTTCCTCCCCGTCAAGCACCAGCTAGTTTCTGGCGTCGTTGCCGGGGAGGCTAAGGACGTCTTCACAAGGGGAGTCCTCCACTTCGTTTCTCTTTACTTTGTTTTTAGTTTGCTTTGTTTCTTTTGTTTGGTTTTGATTGCCTCTTTCCAAAAAACCCCAAAAAAATAGTCTAGTTTGGTTTGCTTGCCTTATTCAAAAACACAAAAAAAATTAGTTCCCGCTTTAGGTGCTGCTGCTATTTTTGGCATGCCCACCTTTGCCAAAATGAACTCCGATGAGAACACCAAGTTGTGTGACTTTACTAGCACCAACAACAATGATTTCCTAAGCACACCTATTTCTCCACCTGCTTCTGATGCTATCTTTTATGAAATTAAGCCTGCTTTGTTAAATCTTGTGATGAGAGAGCAATTTTCTGGTGTTTGTTTTGATGATCCTGCTGCCCATCTTAATAGCTTTGTTGAACTTTGTGAGATGCAAAAGTATAAGTATGTAGATGGAGATATTATTAAACTCGGGCTTTTTCCTTTCTCCTTGAGGGGAAAATCTAAAGAATGGTTGCTATCTTTGCCTAAAAATAGTATTGATTCTTGGACTAAGTGCAAAGATGCTTTTATTGGAAAGTAATATCCTCCTACTAAGATTATTGCTATGAGAAGTGATATTATGAAATTTAAACAGCTTGATAGTGAACATGTTGCTCCTGCTTGGGAAAGAATGAAATCTTTGGTTAAAAATTGCCCTACTCATGGACTCACTGCTTGGATGATTATCCAAATTCTTTATGCAGGTTTGAACTTTTCCTCAACAAACATGTTGGATTCTGCAGCTGGAGGTACTTTTATGGGACTCACCTTGGGTGTACAACAAGGCTCCTTGATAACAAGGATATAGAAGTTACCTTTTGCTCCTCCTTTTAAAGCAAAATTTTATGTTAATGCTTCTTCATTTGAAAACACTTGATTCTTGCTTTCTATGCCTAACTTAAAGGCGTTAAAGAAAAATACTTGTTGGGAGATAACCCAAGAGTTTTATTGAGTCATAAAAGTTATTACTTCTGTAATAACCTCTCCTTATCCTTTATGTTTGCTTTTTGTGCCAATAATGACCTCTAATGAGAGGGAACTAAGATTTGGGGAGTTGCTGTCCCGAAACAGATTTCTGTCCTCCACCAAAAAAAATCGTGAGGAGTCTCTGTAACTCAGATTGAGCTGAAAATTTACGAATAAATCCCCCAGTATGGTGGATAACTTTAGTTAGTTCAACACCTTTTGATTTGAGCAACAGAAGATGTTCGAAAAAATTTGTTTCTACCTGCTGGTCTATTTTGACAGATTTTTGCCATTATTTGCATTTGCTTCTTATTGATTCCTTTTTTAGCTCTCTTCAGGTAAATTGAGTTTTTTTGAAGGAGTTAATTCAGTAGCTTTTGTTTTTAGTGAAAATCCTTGCTGTTCTAAAGCTTTTCCAGTGGTCTAATATCTTTTGAATAAGCTAATGTTGCTAATGAAGATTGTGTGAAGTTTTGTATGAAGGAAAAAAAATCAGGAGTAGAGAGAGAATGATGCAATGAGATGAAGAATGGACAAAAGCTCAAGCTTGGGGATGCCACCATGGTGTCACCCCAAGAAATATACAAGAGGTATAAGCGTCAAAGCTTGGGGATGCCTTGGGCATCCCCTTCTTCATCAATAAAAAACTCAGGTCTGTCTAGACACTTCTCTTTTATTGTTTCATGCACGGTTGTGTTGTTCTTGGAGCGTCTTAGTTTTCGTTGGCTTTGCTTAGTTTGTTTAATTTTCTTTAGTAGTTTGGACCCCCGTTCTCATTGTGTTGTTTTGCAAATAAGTTTGCTTGGTGTTTCGAAAGGAGTAGTAAGTTCTTGCTTGAAGTGCAAGAGGAGCTTGCATTGACTGTGACTTAGAATTTAGCATGACATGCTAGGTGTTGTTTTAGCATTATGCTTAGTGATTATTGCTGTAGCATGTCTTGTTCCAAACAATTGGGATTTCTTAGTGTGCCTTGAAGAAATTATGCGTTGTTTTAGCATGCAAAAGCATAGTATTGTGGTATTCTTATTTGATGTTTTGCTTGGGTTGACTTGGCGCATGCTCACACCATGTTATGACTATGACAAGTCACCATTAGCCTCTATGATCATTTAGTCCTTAACTTGTAGTACCACTCTTTGCTTTGATTAGTTTGCTTTGTTGCATTGCATAATTATGGCCATTATTGCTCTCTTAGTTGGTTGCTCCCAGTCTTTTACTTGCCTCCACTTGTATGAGTAAGTTCTACTCATGCTTCCAACTCCCAAGAAACCAAGTTATTCCAAAGTATCCACTATAAAATCCTATGCATGGTGTGTTACACCATTACAAGTATATTCTTGTTTTCAACTATCTTCCAATTAAAAACTATTTTGTTATATGAAAACTTAGTGATTAAAGCCCTCACGAACTTAATGGCACATTTTATTATTTGCCCCTAATAAACTTGAACCATTGAGGAAACTTTGTTGTATATGCTTGCACTTATAAGTTGGGATTAGCAAAACCGTGCTGTCACGGGGAACGTTTTCAACATTGCACTTGTACTTTTGTACTCCGTTGATATCATGCTCTTTTGTCTATGGATGTTACCGGTGTGAAATGAAGTGGGAACTTGTAAGTCCATGGAGTTTTTATTCTGTGTTAGAGGAACGTCTAGGCCGCTAGCCTAAGCCATGCCTAATCATGGTGGAAACTTGCAGCATCACCATAGTGACATCTATGAAGCATTCTTCTTATAAAAAAGAGACATGTTGAGAAAAGAGGAAAGAGAGAAAAAAGCACAATATTCCCATGGTACATAAGAAGAATTGTTGAGATGCTCATTATCTGCTTGCCTTGTCATTTTGGTTATGGGAAAGCTCATGTACCATGTGCAAGAGGTACCCCGTTGGCGGTTCTCAATGATATGCAAATACTTATAGTGACAATAACTTGCTTGGGCCCTAAGTTGAGTATCCATGAGGTGTAGCCCTCATAGTCAAGGGACTTGAGATTTCCACCTTATACTTTGTCAAGCATATACTCCAGCTTTGCCACTTTAACCTTAACCACTTCAAGATGCTTATGATAGGGGCAATGAGGGCTAAAAGCTAATAAGTACCATAATTTTTGGAAGCTCTTTTTGAAACTTGTAATCCCTACTTCCCTTATAAAAAGGCCTTTCTTCCACCATTATCGAGTCTCCACCTTCTACCTTTAGGCACCATTAAGAGAGCATAGTTATCATTTTGTGTGCAGTGTTACAAAGCTTATTAATTGATGCATCTTGTGTTATTACTTGCTCTTGTGCTACTTGTTTCTAGTCACCCTTGTGAACTTTGAAGGTGTCCTATGCATCTATATTGCTACTCTATGAGGGACAAGCTGATTGCCACTATGCTATTTTTTTTGTATGTGAAACAAACAAACGTTTTTCAATTGCATATTATTCATGATCTTTGTTTGTAGCTTGCCATGTTGCATGCATAGTTACTATGTCCTATTGTTAGAACTCCATTCTTTCATGCACATGTCTAGAGTTCTTTGATCCCAGCTTTCAATGTTTGCAAATGGTTGGATTTTTATTGTGAGGGTGCATGTTCACCTCAAAAATTATTCTGTTTATCACTTACCTACTCGAGGACGAGCAGGAGTTAAGCTTAGGTATGTTGATACGTTGGAAACGTATCTATAATTTTTGATGCTCCATGCTTGTTTAGTATCTACTTTGCTTTACTTATCTACACTTTGAGGTGCTTTTTACATGTTTTCTGGTACTAACCTATTAACAAGTTGCAACAGTGCCAGATGCCTATTTTCTGCTGTTTTTGGTTTCAGTAAAGTTAGTAAAGAAATATTCTCGAAATTGGACGGGACGAAGGACAAAGTCAATAACTTTCCGTGGGGAACAAGAAGTCCATAGGAGAACCCAAGGGGCCGGCCAGAGGGGCCAGACCCCCCCCCCTAGGCGCGGGTGGGCCCTAGCCCGCGCCTAGCTAGGGTTTAGCTGCCCTGGCGGCCGCCTCGGTCTCCCCCTTCGCCTATAAGAAGCCCCCGATGCAGAAACTCTCGGTACCCGATCAATATTCCACGAAACCGTATGTAGCCGCCGCCGCCACCATCGTCCCTAGATCGGGGGGATCTGAAGCTCTTCCCGGCACCCTGCCGGAGGGGAGATCATCCCGGAGGCCTTCTCTCTGGTATGATTTGTGAGTAGTTCCACCTTGGACTATGGGTCCATGTAGTAGCTAGATGGTTGTATCTTCTCCTTTGTGCTTTCATATATAGATCTTGTGAGCTCCGTTCATGATCAAGATCTAATCTATTTGTAATCATGCATGTTGTGTTTGCGGGGATTCGATGGATATTGAGATTATTATGTTGGTTTGATTAATGGTTCTATATTTATGATTCTATCATGTCTGTGTTGTTTGTGATCTTGCATGATCTCCGTTGCTAGTGGTTATCTTGGCCAAGTAGTTGCTAGTGACTCCAAGAGGGAGTATTTATGCTCGATAGTGGGTTCATGCCTCTAGTTTCCAAGGGAAGTGACAGAAATCTCTTCGGTTGTAGATGTGCTGTTGCTACTAGGGAGAAAATAACGGTCTCTTGTTCATGGAACATGTGGACTGTTTACCTTACACACTTTGCTTAAAGCAGTTGTCTATTGCTTGCAACTTAATACTGGAGGGGGTTCGGATGATAACCTGAAGGTGGACTTCTAGTCATAGATGCAGTTGGATTATGGTCTATGTATATTGTTGTATTGCTCAATCAACTTTATAGGATCTTTCTAGCTAGTAATTGCATTGTTATGCCTTGCTCAGTTCCTGTCAATTGCCCCGCTGTATTTTTTTTAACCTTCATGCCATGTTGTTTATCTAAGGAGAGTACCTCTAGTGAACTATGGACCCCGGTCCAATCTTTACGATTGATACATCTTCCACTGTTACTTGTTTACTTGTTGCAAACCATTACCTTCCACACCATATGTTTAATCCTTTGTTACAGCAAACCGGTGAGCTTGACAACCTCACTGATTCGTTGGGACAAAGTCTTGAGTTTGTGTTGTGCAGGTCTCCACGTTGCCAGCAACACCTATGTGACGTTTCCTTCCTCCTACTGGTTCGATAACCTCGGTTTCTTACTGAGGGAAACTTGCTGCTGTGCTGCTTCATACCTTGCTCTTGGGGTTTCCAACGAAGCGTTCCACGACAAGTATTGGGCGCCATCAGAAACCTCCTCCTTGAGTTATAAAATTGATGTTATTATGTCTACGCTTGTTAATGGAAAATCTCATATTGATCCAAATAATGTTCCTTTAGCCTCTTTAGTTGCTCAACAAGAGCAAGTTGATGTGAACTTCATTAGAAATAATAATTTCAGCAACAATGCCTATAGGAATTTGGTAATAATAATTATAGGCCTTATCCTCCCAATAATGGTAATACTTATGGAAATTCCTACAACAACAATAGAAGTGCTCCCTCTAAACTTGAAGTCATGCTTAAAGACTTTATTAGTAAACAAACCACTTTCAACAAGGCTATGGAGGAAAAGCTTTTGAATGTTGAGAAAAATAGTTCATCTTTGTCTGAAGCACAATCCTCTTTGATTAATAAAATGGCTGCTAAACCTGAAACCTTGGAAAGTACCTTTGCTGCTGCTCATGCTATACAAGTTACTATTGATGAAAATGTTAGACTGTTAGCTAAATTGCATGCTAAGTGGGAAAGAGAAGATGAAATTTCTAGAAACAATAGTAATTGTACTATTACTACCACCAATTCTAATGCTATCAAACCACAAGAAGTCCCCATTCCTTCTACAACAATGCCTAAACCCAATAGGAATGCTGAAATTTTTTGAACTATGGGAAACAATAAGTCTACTACCTGTGATGCTAAGTTTGATTTTGATCTTGATGGCTGCAATATTTCTGAAGTGATTATGTTCCTACAAAAGCTTTCTAGAAGTCCTAATGCTACCACTATGAATATGGCTTTTATAAAACACATTATAGATGCTCTCATTAAAATTAAGGAAGAAAAATTGAAACATAAAGCTTCTATTCCTAGGAAAGTAGAATATAGTTGGGAACCCATAATTAATATGCAAGTGAATGATTTTGATCTCAAAGCTTCATGTGACCTTGGTTCTAGTGTCTCTATTATGCCTAGAAAGATTTATAAAATGCTTGATTTGCCACCTTTGGATGATTGCTATTTAGATGTTCCACTTGATGATAATGCTAAGAAGAAACTTATGGGGAGTGTTAAAGATGTTCTTATTATGGTTAACAATGCCTATGTCCCTGTTGATTTCTATGTTTTGGATGTTGAATGCAATGCTTCTTGTCCTATTACTTTGGGAAGACCTTTTCTTAGAACTGTTAGTGCCATTATTGATATGAAAGAAGGCACCATTAAATATCAATTTCCATTCAATAAAGGTATAGAACACTTTCCTATAAGGATATAGAAGTTACCTTTTGCTCCTCCTTTTAAAGCAAAATTTTATGTTAATGCTTCTT
The DNA here is from genome assembly GCA_910589765.1 of Avena atlantica. Classification (NCBI taxonomy): domain Eukaryota; kingdom Viridiplantae; phylum Streptophyta; class Magnoliopsida; order Poales; family Poaceae; genus Avena; species Avena atlantica. The sequence goes on from OU342736.1 coordinate 484,138,520, forward strand.
CATTTGAAAACACTTGATTCTTGCTTTCTATGCCTAACTTAAAGGCATTAAAGAAAAGTACTTCTTGGGAGATAACCCAATAGTTTTATTGAGTCTTGGAAGTTATTACTTATGTAATAACCTCTCCTTATCCTTTAGTTTGATTTTTGTGCCAAGAATAACCTCTAATGAGAGAGAAGTAAGATTTGGGGAAGTTGTTGTCCTGAAACAGATTTTTGTGCTTCACTGAAAAATTCGTGAAAAATCTCTATATGTCGGATTGAGCTGTAATTTTTGAGTAAATGCCCCAGTTTGTTATCTAACTTTCTTTAGTTCAACACTTTTCGATTTGAGCAACAGAGGGTCTTCGAAAAAATCGGTTTTTACCTGCTGGTTTGTTTTGACAGATTTCTGCCATTATTTGCATTTGCCTCTTTATCGGTTTATTTTTTAGTTCTTCTTGATAACTTGATCTTTTTAAAAGGAATTTCTATAGTAGCTTGTGTTTTTAATGAAAGTTTTGCTATGTTGAAACTAAACCCAAAGGTTTATTATCTTGAATGCATTAATGTTGCTAATGAAGATTGTGTGAAGTTTTCTATGAAGAAAATTTTCAAGTGTAGGGGAAGAATGGTATGATGAGATGAAGAATGGACAAAAGCTCAAGCTTGGGGATGACACCCTGTGTCACCCCAAGAAATATTCAAGAGGTACAAGCGTCAAAGCTTGGGAATGCCCAAGGCATCCCCTTCTTCATCAATAAAAATCTCAATTCTCTTTCTAGACACTTCGTTTTTGTTGTTTCATGCACTGTTGTGTTGTTTTTGGAGCGTCTTAGATTTTTTTTTTGGTTTTCATTTTTTAGTTTGCTTGAATAAAGTAGTTGGACCCCTGCTTTCGCTGTGTTGTTTCAAATAAGTTGATTGGTGTTGGAAAAGAATAGAAAGTTTCATGCTTATAGTGGTACAAAAGGGAGCTTGTTTTGACTGTGACTTAGACTTTATCATGGCATGCTAGATGTTGTTTTGACCTTATGCTTAGTGATTATTGTTGTATCGTGACTTGTTCCAAACAATTGAGATTGCTTAACGTGCCTTGAAAGAATCATGCGTTGTTTTAGCATACAAAAGCATAATATTGTGGTATTCTCCTTTGATGCTTTGTTTGGGTTGACTTGGCACATGATCACACCGTGTTCTGACTATGGACCAGTCACCTTAGCCTCTATGATCATTTAGTTTTTGACTTGTGGTACCACTTTATGCTTTGATTGATAATGTTTTGTCGCTCTGCATGATTATGGCTGTTATTGCTCTCTTAGTTGGTCGCTCACAGTCTTTTGCTAGCCTCCACTTGTATTGAGTAAGCTCTACTCATGCATCCAACTCTCAAGAAACCAAGTTATTCCAAAGATTCCACTATAAATTTCTATCCATGGTGTGTTACACCATTCCAAGTATATTATTGTTTTATCTATCTTCCAAATTAAACTTGTTATGTGAAAATTAGTGATTAAAGCTCTTACAAACTTGATGGCACACTTTATTTTCTTGCCCCTAATAAACTTGAACCATTGTGTCATCTATGTTGTATATGCTTGCACTTATAAGTTGGAAATTAGCAGAACCGTGCTGTCACGGGGAACGCTTTCAACACCTGTAAATATTTACCCAGTTGATATCATGCTCTTTTGTTTATGGATGTCGGCGGTGTGAAATAAAAAGGGAGCTTGTAAGTCCATGGAGTTATGTATATGTGTTAGAGAAACATCTGGGCCGCTAGCCTAAGCCATGCTTAATTATGGTGGAAACTTGCAACATCACCATACTGAGCAATCCATGAAGCATCCTCAGAAAAAATACAGAAAAAAAGAGAGAAAAAATAAAAAAATATATATGCACCATTCTCATGGTAAATAAAAGGATCGCTGAGATGTTCACTGTCTGTTGCCTTGTCATTTTGATATGGGATAACTCCTGTGTCATGGGTCAAGGGGTACCCCATTGGCGGTTCTCTATGATACACATATACTTATAATGACAAGAACTTACCGATAACTAAAGTTGAGTAGCATGAGAAACGTCCCTCGTACTCAAGGGACATGAGATTTCCAACTTATGATTTGTCAAGCATATACTCCATACTTTGTTCACTTTAACCTTAATCACTTCAAGATGCTTATGATAGGGGCAATGAGAGCTGAAAGCTAATAAGTACCATAATTTTTTGGAAGCTCTTTATGAAACTTGAAATCCCTACTTCCCTGTGAAGGGCCTTTCTTCCTACTTTTATATTGAGTTTCCACCTTCTATCTTTATGCACCAATTAAGAGAGCATAGTTGTCATTCTTAGTTTTATGTGCATTGTCCTAAAACTTATTGATTGATTCATAATGTTGATATTGCCTGTTCTTAAACTATTTGTATCTAGTCACCCTTATGAACTTTGAAGGTGTCCTATGCATTTATGTTTTGCTACTCCATCAGGACAAGATGAATACCACTATGCTATATTTTCTATTTGTGAAACAAACAAACATCTTTCAATGCATTGTCATTCATGACCTTTGTTTGTATCTTTTCATGTTGCAACATAGTTGCTATGTCTTATTGATAGAACTTCATCTTTGATGCTCATGTTTAGAGTACTTTGATCCTAGCTTTCAATGCTTTACAAATAGTTTGATCAAGATTGTGATGGTGCATGTCACCTAAAAAATTATTCTTTTTATCACTTACCTACTCGAGGACGAGCAGGAGTTAAGCTTGGGGATGCTTGATACGTCATAAATGTATCTATAATTTTTTATGTTCCATGCTTGTTTAGTATCAACTTTTCTATGCTCTGTCTACACTTTGAGGTATTTTTATACATTTTCTAGGACTAACCTATTAACAAGATGCCGTAGTGCCAGTTGCCTGTTTTCTGCTATTTTTGGTTTTAGAAAACCTATTAAGGAAATATTCTCGGAATTGGACGGGACAAAACCCAAATTCAATATTTTACCGAAGAGAACACGGAGTCCAGAGGAGAGATGGAGGGCGCCATAGGGTGGCCACACCCCCAGGCGCGGGCCCACTCTAGGCCGCGCCAGGGTAGGGTGTGGGCCCCCTGGCCACCCTCCCGCCTCGCCTATTCGCCTATAAAACCCCCCGATGCAGAAACCCTAAGCACCCAATCAGATATCTGCGAAACAATCTGTAGCCGCCGCCATCGTCCCTAGATCAGGGGGATCTGAAGCTCTTCTCGGCACCCTGCCAGAGGGGAGAGATCATCCCAGAGGCCTTCTTCATCGCCATGCCAGCCTCTGTATGATGCGTGAGTAGTTCACCCTTGGACTATGGGTCCATATAGTAGCTAGATGGTTGTTTCTCCTCCTTTGTGCTATCATGTTTAGATCTTGTGAGCTCTGTTCATGATCAAGATCATCTATTTGTAATCATACATGTTGTGTTTGCGGGGATCCGATGGATATTGAGATATTATGTCAGATTGATTATTGATTCTATCATGTCATATTGATTATTGATTCTATCATGTATGTGTTGTTTGTGATCTTGCACGCTCTCTGTTGCCAGTAGCTATCTTGGCCAAGTAGATGCTAGTGACTCTAAGAGGGAGTATTTATGCTCGATAGTAGGTTCATGCCTCTAGTAATCTGGGGAAGTGACATGAATCTCTAAGGTTCTAGATGTTTTGTTGCTACTAGGGATAAAACAACAATCTTTTGTTCATGGAACAATTGTATTGTTTACTTTACACACATTGCTTAATGCAGTTATCCGTTGCTTGCAACTTAATACTGGAGGGGGTTCGGATGATAACCTGAAGATGGATTAATAGTCATAGATGTAGTTGGATTACGGTCTATGTATATTGTTGTAATGCCCAATAAAATCTCATAGGAATCATGATGTCTAGTATTTACATTGTTATGCCTTGCTCAGTCTGTCAATTGCCCCGTTGTAATTTGTTCACCCAGCATGTTATCTATCTTAAAGAGAACACCTCTAGTGAACTGTGGACACCGGTTCAATCTTTACCATTGTTACATCATCTACTGTTATTGTTTACTTTCTACCAGCAACTATTACCTTCCACGCTATATGTTAATCCTTTGTTTTTAGCAAACTAGTTAGATTGACAACCTCACTGTAAGTTGGGGCAAAGTCTTGAGTTTGTGTTGTGCTGGATTCCAAGTTGTTAGCAACACCTTGGAGTTGTTTCCTTGCTCCTATTGGTTCGATAACCTTGGTTTCATAACTGAGGGAAAAGTTGGTGTTGTGTTCATCACACCTTGCTCTTGGAGTATCCCAACGAGGCTCTACAGTGCTCTGAGCCCATCATTCATCCTTGGATTACGGGTCCATAGTAGTATCTAGATGGTTGTTTCTCCTATTTATGCCATCATGTTTAGATCTTGTGAGATGCCTATCATGATTGAGATCATCTTATTGTAATCCTACATGTTGTGTTTTGTGGGGATCCAATGGATATTGAGTATTATGTCAGATTGATTATTGTTCTATCATGTCTATGTTATTTGTGATCTTGCATGCTCTCTGTTGCTAGTAGTTACTTTGGCCAATTATTTGCTTGTGACTCCAAGAGGGGGTATTTATGCTCGAGAGTAGGTTCATGCCTCTAGTAATCTGGGAGAGTGAAAGAAACTTCTAAGATTATAGATGTGTTGTTGCTACTAGGGAGAAAACAACAATCCTTTTCCCAAGGGAAATTGTATTGTTTACTTTACACACTTTGCTTAATGCAATTATCTGTTATTTGCAACTTAATACCCGAGGGTTGTTCGGATGATATCCCGGAGGTGGATTATTAGTCATAGATGCAGTTGGATTACGGTCTATGTATCATGTTGTAATTCCTAAATGAATCTCATAGTGATCATCATGTCATGCACATGCATTGTTGTGCATTCTTTATTTGTCAATTTTTCCACTGTAATTTGTTCACCCAGCATGTTATTTATCTTATAGAGAAAACACCTCTAGTGAACTGTGGACTCTGGTTTATTCCTTCCATTGATATTCTATCTACTATTTACTGTTTATTGTTTACTTTCTACAATTACCACAAACAATTACTTTCTTCCACACTATACGTTTAATCCTTTGTTTTCAGCAGAACCAGTGAGCTTGACAACCTCATTGATAAGTTGGGGCAGAGTATTTTGGTTGTGTTGTGTGCAGGTTCCACGTTGCTAGCAACACCTTCGGAAGTGGTTTCTGTCTCCTACTGGTTCAATAACCTTGGTTTTATAACCGAGGGAAAACTTGCTATTGTTCTCATCATACCTTTCTCTTGGGGTTCCCAACAAGGCTCTATACCAGCTGAGCCAACATCAGGCGACTCGAGCGCCCCTGACCTAGACGTCGTTTCCGTACCCCATCTTCCTCTTATCCTTGTCCGCCGTCGGAGAAAGACCTCGGCCAAAGCTTATGTGGCTAACGGCGGAAGTGGGCCTTCGTCTCCCTGCGCGGCGGGTGGTGGTGCGGACCTTTCATTTGCACTCAGTGTAATCTACTCTGGCTGCTGTAGATCGTCAGTCTTGGACGATGATATGCACGTGGCAAAGATGGACGTCGAGGCGGCATCTCCGAGTTTTTTCGGCGTCCTTGGCGAGGGTGGCATGGCGCCTGGTTCGGGGGACTCGGCGTGGCTAATGACCTCATATCAGCGTGTTGCGGGTGGTGCGGGTGATTGCAGTGGTGCCCACTCAAATCTTTGGCCTGCAATGGGAGCCAGCGGACGACGACATGGGAGACGTCGTTCTACCGTTGTTTATATTGAGGACCTTAAAACTTTATGTTGTGATTGGATTTTATGTAGTAATGAATCATTTGTTTGATCATGAAAATAGGCTTAGGACCGACCATAATGGGTGTACTTTCTCATGCATATGACTACACCTATCGTAGGCTCCATCCAAAAGAATAGAACTTGATAAGATGCTCACATGCTACTGTAGAAATATCTATGCTAAGTAAATTCATGTCGCTCTCGGGGAACGTTTGTCACATATAAAAACACAAACCTGAGCTTGTCCTCTTGTTGCATAGAAGATTGAGCTTACTCTGAAAAGAGAATTTACTTTACTTGCAATCTACTTTACTTGCAATTACTTCATAATAATTTACTTTTCTGCAAACTATAAACCCCCAAAACTAAACATTTTGCATCTTTTATTGGTTTACCTCTCATACTTATTAACAAATACCTTCAGCTCCTCGTGGGTTTGACAACCTTTTTTATTGAAATATACTACAATAGATCTCATGTACTTGGGAGACATCACGCACCCTTGATTTTCTGACCGTTCGGTTTTAGGAAGGAGCGTTGCGAAGCTTTATTGTTTTTTGCCATCATGGGACATGTCCTTTTTGTTCCATGGTGAAGTCAGAGGCAAAGAATGTCATGGCGGCTGAGATATGAGGACTAGCAATGGTGGTTCGTGTCTTTGGTTATATGTGACTCGTAGCAGCAACTTTAGAAAGTGGGGGCAACAACACATGAGAAGTACAAAGTCTTATCTTTCAGGGTGAAAATCCAAGATCTGGTCTTAATTAGTCGTGTCTTGCAATGGCCTTTTTGAGGCCATTCTTTTAAAAGCAGACTTTCTTCAAGGTTAAAAACTATGATCAAATGGTGACGGCGCTTGAGCACTGTTTCCTTCTTGGATGTTGTCCATGTAGTTTTTGTGCTACTGCTATAAGGAATATACCACTATAGCAAGACTTTTCTTTTTTCTTCTTCTTTTTGTTTTTTGGTTGTGTGCATCCGTAATACCTTTAAGCACATTGTCATAGAGGCTGGGTGTAATTGGATCTTCGCAATATTAATATATTCTGTTTGTCAAAAAGAAAGCTAACCAATAATTGAAAGATTCCGTAAAGCAGCAAAGAACAATAAATGAGGGATTAAACAAGCAAAGCCGCTCGGAATGCAACTCGAACTGATTTGAATGAAGCAGTTATGAGACTAATCTTGTAACAACATCATGTATGGAGGAATGATTTAAAAAGGTCGGGTCAAGGTGTATACGAGATCCAGTTTCAAACAATGAGTTAACTTAACAATAATTGTGTAAGGTTTAATACAACCATGTTGGATCTAGTACTAAGAAATGAAGAGAAGATGAGTGCGGCAGCTCAACCAGATGAGAGAACTCTGCCAAAGGATACCATAGATCAAGAGTCAACATAATCCATTGAGTTGATTTGCTCGATTTACATACACATAATATTTAATAAACCGACTCTACATTAAGGGTTAGGTCTCGATCCAAAGTTATTTAGTAAATGACTCAACCAATACATCTCTACCTGAAGTTGTAAATCAAATCCACCATTTTCCATATGAGCCTGGTGTGATGTACTTGAATTCATTCATGTTCTGTGGAGTCTTTTTAAAAATATTTTGATTTAGTCTTAGTTTTATTAGGAACTTAACCCCCAAAAGGAATTTCGTTAACTCTTTTCTCTTCCATAATTCATTGAAATGGGTGTTTGTGTCACTTGAAATAAGATTTTGTCATTTATAATTATCAAGTTTCTTAAAAAAAATTATTTAACATTCATGAAACAATTTGGTGCCTTCTACTTTGTTGTCACGGTATTTATAATCTAGAAATTGTTTGAACATGACCCTCATTGTCTCCTTACAGTGTGTTTGGTTGAGGGGAATTAGAGCTTGGGAATGGAAATTAAAGTGAATGAGACTTAAAATCCTTCGTATGGTTGGAAGACATGGGAATTGAGGATGGAAGGGGAAAGGGAGTTAACAGAGGCAACTCCCACAGATATCTTCCCTGGAAGGGACCTGGTAATTGACTTGGGATTGGGAATTAAACAGAAAAGAGAAAGAAAAACACTGGACTGATTGAGTGCGTTAGGGGTCAAACCAAATCTACTATGCACTCTTCTATTTTCTTCGTTCACATGTTTGAGACACGTAGACGTATTAGTTGGCTGACATCTCTAGTGCTAACATCTACATCTACACTACTATTAAAAGACCCAGAGGGTCAAATCCAACAAAGCCTATCCGTAGGATGCAATTATCCAATGACTCATGTTAACCCCGTCTTTATCGGGGCTCATCATCCCTGAGCGAACAATCCCGCGTCTACAGCCCCGCGACGAGAGTCCCTTGACTTGTTTTCTTTGTTCCTCGATGCACGTTGTTCTGCAGTTGGAGCTATGCAAGCCACCGCTGCCCGCCTCCCCCGCCTACGCGTGCGTCTCCGCCAACCGCCCTTCCCTCGTGCGTGCCGCTGGCAGCCGGGCCGCCACCTCCGCGCTTCAATCTCCCGGCCACCCCGGGGTTAAATCTGCCCATCGCCGCCGCGCTTTAGTCTGCCCGCCCCCACAGCGCTTCAGCCTGCCCGCCGCTGCTAGGACGATTGGCCGCTGGACTTCACAACCGCAGCCAAATCTCTTGCTCCGACCCGTCGTCGTGCGCCTGACTGCTCTGCACACCCTGGCCGGCGCAAGCATGCCACCAGCCAACCGCCGCCCTGCTGTTTATTTAAGGTATGCAAATTGAACTTATGATTTGCGTACATTCTAAAATTAATGGGGTAGAAGTACCACAACTTCAATTTTAATCCGACTAGCTGTTTGCGCTATGCTGTTTGGGTCCTCCATATTTGCGATTCAGCCACTCCATATTTGCGATTCATCAGCCAGTCTCTATGTATGCAAATTCAACTTGAAAAGTCAAGATAGACATAAAAAATACACAACTGAATTGACCCGATTAGCATTATAGAGTGCATAATAAATTGTCCAGAAACATGTCAATCACCACTTTTCGTATCATTAGTAAGGAAAAACAGTTCAGCTTGGTTCTTACGGACAGTGTGCATACGCCTACTTCCCTATTAAGGTATATATGTAATTGTTGTGGGTCAGGTATAGAATTGAACATAAACTTCCGCTTTACACAATCAGATACTCCTTTATTCACTTTTTAGATGGTGAAGAGATCATGTCATTCCTTCTCTTGTTTTTTTATTCAATAAAATATATTTGGGTAGTCAATATTGTTAATCATGTGATCTCAGCAGATTAACATTTTAGACTGCTTGATGGATAGCTGCAACCATACAAGTGCATCAAAATTTGGTTGTTGTTAAATCTTTGGAACATGCCCATTTTTAATTTATGTGCATTCCTATTTCTTTGACATCGGGGGATTTTGAAGAAAAACAAATTGACATTTTGTATACCATGGAGTTCTAGAAAGCCTCTTATTATTGGATTCAATTTCAGTATTCACCATGACTTGATAGATGATCCGATAATAAAGCAACAGTTGTCATGTTCTTCCATTTAGACCTACTTTATTAGCTTGGAAGTTGATTTAACAAATTAAATATACCATGACAGAAATTTGTTTCCCACTACTTTCAGACTTTCTTGCTTGCATTGCCCTGCTATTTATTGAACATTGGTCTTGATGGAAGGAAGCTTACAGTTTATACTATTACTAATTTTTCACGGGGCTGTGGATTTCACATTTTTTTTAGCAAACACATATGAGTTAATTCAGCATATTGTTTTTTAGTACACGTATTGTCAGATTTAATACCCTCGATAACACAGCTACCAAAAGTAACAGCAGAATCCAAAGAAGAGAACATAAATTTAATACCCTCAATTGCTTAAATTTTATAAGAGTGAAAAATGAATGTACTACTCTGGACTGCCATGCCAAATGTGTGTAGCATCAGATGTATTTGGGGCATAATCTTAAATATCTAATGTATTAGTCAATAACATATGCAGGTTTCAGCTGTTTACATCAAGTTCCTGAAGGACTAGGTGGAGTATAGTGTTCCATAAGATTGATACACATGCTATTGGACAATCTGTAGTCATCCAAATACAATACATAGCTACCGAAGAAGGTCATGTGTTCTATAATTGCAGTATCTACGTGCTTTGTACTTGCAATGTATAGGTGTTAAAGGCTGAAGATGTCCATGTTTTTGTATCTGCTAATATAGATACGAAACACTGATTTTTTTTAGCTGCAATGCATCTATAGGTATGGCTCCAAGATGTTCAGCACCATGCATCTCAAAATCCTCATGGCAGTATCTCTTTGGTGGGTAATAACGATGAGTCCGAATGGTTCCAATATAATACTGTTGGGCCTGCAGTATAAAAGTGTTTTATCACAAAAGCATGAAAGTAGTCTGAATGGTTCCAATATAATACCGTTGACCTTGTAGTATAAAAGTGTTTTTTCACAAAAACATGAAAGTAGCACACGAAAGTCCGGTCGAACGCCTCTTCTTTTTTAATTTGGATATGAAAGTTATATATGGGTTTTCTTATTTCTTTCCAGAAAAGTGATTTTAAAATGGTGTAAAACTCACTGAAGTCATCTAGCACAACCAGGATAAGTCTTGGATCAGTTAAAGTGAGCAAATCCTCTGGAAAGATACATGTTTGTGATGGTATGATGGAAGAAGCACCGGGGGTAGTACATCTACAACAGATTGAATTCAGATGATTTATTTCCTTGGTAGTTTCAAAAGATAAATAGATGATGATACATATGTTGGTGCTTGGTGGTGGCAGGGATATTTTTAGTGTCATTTTGTTGTACTTATAGAAGTTTTTACTTGCTTTCCTATTTTACCGCCGACAAGAATAGACTTGGGCAGTGTCACTCCAGCTTTGAGTTGCTTCAGCAAGATCTCAACATAATCCCTCCATCTTGAAACAAGTGACTTGGGTTTGTCTATATTGAAATGATCTAGACATGTTTTAGTATATAGATACATGTGAATTCAGATATATCATTCAGGATGTGTTCTTCGGACTTTTTTGAGTTTTTTCAAATTTCATTTTTGTGTTTGAAATGAAGACGTGCATGTGCACGTGCACCTTTACTAGTCTCAAGAAAAATCTCAGATACATTGCTGTGGGCTGGCCGGATACTTTGGCTGTTGTTTGCCTTTGGCACGTTAGATAAAGATAACGCATGTTCATCCGACCTCTTCATGCATCTTGCACGACATAGTACATCAGCAACCATAATCACGTTTAATTAGAAAAGCCAGTATTATTCTGACTAAACTCACCTAACATCTATCCAAAATTCCCACTAGTAACTCTCATCACGTACCAAACAAGGGAATGGGACTAAACATCAATTTCCCATGCCTAATCCTCCTACAAATTCCCACCACTAAATTCCTATTCCCCTTCCCTGTGTTTGCCAAACACGCTGTTAATGGTTTGTTTTCGAATGAACATTCTTGAAACTCTTTGGTGCATTCTACTTTGTTTTAGTATATACAATCCTGCAATTTGAACAATACTCTGATTAATGCTTGCTATATTTATTCCTAGATGCACTTAATTTGATTGTCTTCATGTATTTGGATTCAAACAACGTATGTTCACTCAAGTATGTTGTGTGCTTCACAAAGGCTAAATAAGTCGTTTAATTCTAGTGAATACGTGTTTGATTCAAACACGTATTCAAACCTGGCAAATAACAAAGGCCGTGTGAGCTGGTTAATCCTCTATACACAAAAGGCCATGTTAATAAAAACCCATAAATCTAAACCTGTTTTTGCACCTGGTTGGTGTCATCAAATCAAAGAAAACAAAATACACAATATGACACAAAATCTCAACTTCCCATGCCAAAACAATTTCTAAATAATCTGGCTGAGCACACACGATTAACCAGCTCAACATAATAGATAGTACTTACTATATAGAAACCAAACATGGTGACAACCTCATCTGATCTTTGCATAGTTACCAACATGGTCTAGCAACCATAATGAAAACCAGACAACCACAATAAGATTGATTCCACAGCAGTGCTAAAAGAGTTTTGAAGTTCCTCGTCAAAATCAGGACACTGAAAGGGAAACTACATGGCATATGCTTGACATAGAAGGCTATGCTTAGGTCAACCGCTGTGCGGCCTCCTTGGCGATGAGCCTTTCCCTGGCCTTGGTCTTCGCCTGGGACTTGGAGCCCATGACGCCACCTCCCCACTTCTTCCTCACTTCATCGAACTTGTCGTTGAAGTTCGCCTGCAGAACAGATGAAAATTAGAGACGTTAGGTGTGTAACAGGAAGAGGACTAAACTGCAGATCGACAATAAGGAGGGTTTCTCGAGCTCTATACCTTGATAGCCTCCAAGATCTTGCTAAACTCAAGCTTGTCCTCATTCTTGACAGTGGTCAGGCAAAGAACAGAGGAGGTCTTCTTGTGAACAATCTGCAGACAGTTATAAATCCAAAGTGAGCATTTGTTTCTAGCTGCTGTTACAGATTTAGCAAGCATGGAACAGGGGGAGGCATGAGAAAATATACCGATCCAAGGCGTGATTTTCCCTTAACAATGCAGTATGGGACCTCCATCTTCCTGCACAGAGCTGGGAGCCACACAACCAGCTCAATTGGGTCAACATCATGGGCGATGACGACCAGCTGGGCCTTGCTCTGAAGCAAAATAGAGAATTAGTTTCACAAAATTGTTTCCTGTAGAACAAGACTGGAAGCTAAGATTGAGGAATAATTAGGTGAAACAGAAGTGGCAATTCATGCAAGTACCTGCTCAATGAGATAAGTGACATGGTTAAGACCATACTTCACAACAATTGGCTTCTTGGCCTCAACAGTTTTCCCTTCAGCCTCAGCCTGGGCTCTCTTCAGAAGCCTTTCCTTCTTAGCCACCTTGTCCTCAGGGCGGTACTTAAGAAGCATCTTAAACAGGTTGGTGGCTGAAACAAGTGATTCATATGAGAGATAGAGGTATTACAGTAATAGGCTGCAACATGAACTAAAAGCAAATAGGGAATGCATGACTACAGGTCTAAACATGGCAAGTACATAGATTACATGTTTTTCTAAGTTTGGCATGTACCTACAAGAAAAAATTTCTGGTAACAATTCACTTGATGAAATACAATTTATTTACTTGGACGGGCATGTAGACACTACTTAGTGCCATACTGTTATGGCATGTCAATACATTCAGTAAAAAATAACAAAAGGCTAGGGGGTAGTCTACTATGCATCTTTAAGCAGAGAATGCAAGTACATCTTAGAGATCCAGCAAACATTAATGAAAACGCCTATTGCTTAGAAGCACAACTTATGCAAATTAACATAGTACTGGATATGATAACCATGCATATCGTAAGGGGTAACATAGCAGGCATTTAACACAACAACTTCCATTGCCCTAATAATACAAGAGGAGAGCACCCAATTTCTCCTAACCACAGGAACGTTAAAACACATACATCATCTCTGGTCGTTATCCTGATCACGCTAAGACTGGTTAACTAGGGAAGAGTCACAACAGTTCATCCTCGGACTACATCAGGCATTGCGGATTCCTAGTCATGTGATGCACGAATCAACAAGATATGGACATACCGAGGTTCTTGTCGAGGGTGCGGGTGAACTGGTGGAGCGCCGGGGGCACCTTGAGGCGCTGCTTGAGGATGCGGCGCTGGCGCTGGATGCGCACGACCTTGGGCCACTTGACGAACCTGTGCAGGTCCTTCTTGGGCGGCAGCGCGCCGCCGATGCCGAACTGCTTCGGCCTCTTCTCGAACAGCGGGTTCGTCACCTGCGCCTGCAACAACACCAGCCCAATCGACTCAGATCACACGCGTTACAACCAAGATAACAGAGCGATTTGAAGCAAGGAGAGGGTATTGGTGGGGTGCAGTACCGTCTTCTTCTTCGCCGGCACCGGCGCCTTGCCGCCTCGCTTCGGGGCCTGCGGGATTTGTCATCGACAACGTTTAGACATGATTCAAACACTAGAACCGCAAGTATCTAAACCCTCGCTCGCGAGATCCAGGAAGAGAGAAGGAAACAGAAGTACGCGGGAACAGCGTGCGACGAGATAGGGCTAAGAGGGGACCGGCGGCGGGGACGTACCATTTCGCCGGCGGGGGAGCTTGGGGTTCCGAACGGGAGGCGACGATGCGGAGGAGGCGGAGGGGGGAGGCGGCGACTGGCGCTTCGGAGCGGAGAAGGCAGTTTTATAAAGGAAGCGTCTGGAATACGTGGATGTTTTATGAGCGTCGGATGCGGGATGTGCGGGGTGGTGGGGAGGTCTCGGCCGTCCAGTGCCAGGATTAGGGTTTAGGAAATCGCAGCTGGGCCACAGAGAGAGGGGAAGGTGCGGTGGGCTGGAATGGTCTGGGCTAGGCCGCTCTCTCTGTCCATATTCTAAATTATGGTTTGAGCCCATTTGGTTTGGTAACTTTTCCAGGTAAACCCCTCGAGCATTTGGATATTTCGTAGGAGCCCTCCACTCTCAGCAACCTTGCGCCATGGCGAAGCGGCGAGCCGAAGCCGGGAGCCGCCACCCTCCACTGAGCAGCCCATCCCAGGAAAAAAATTCTATCAAAGTATACTGCAATTCACGGAGGCTTTTTGTTGCGTTTCTGGCAGTGTTTCCTTCGACCCCCACGGGCCACCTGCTAGGTCTCGCTCTTCATTCTTGTTCTTCCTAGAGCTAAGCATGACCGTGGATGGAATTGATGTTTCGGTTGGTGCTTGTGCGAGAGGTCAAATCGTAGTGATGTTTGGAATTTGGGAAAGCCGTTGTAAATTGGCAGCTAGATTTTACTTGCAGGGGAGAAATTTTAGGTTTTAGGTTGCAGCTGGTACATGATTTTTTTTTTTTTTGCAAACTAGGTGAATGGTAGTAGTAGTAGTAGTAGTAGTAGCAGCAGCAGCAGCAGCAGCAGCAGCAGTAGCAGTAGTAGTAGTGTTACTGTACTTGCAGGTTGTGATATGCTGGTGCTGTGCCTAGTCTGTGTTTTTTTAGTATGGTAATAATGTGGGTTCAACTTGAAGTAATTATTGTATCTAACATTAGTTGAATAAAGTCGCAGAATCGATATATTTATCAGAGACATGTCGATTCTTAACAAACTGCATAACCTGTCGGAAGGAGCTGCAGACACTATAGGTTTAGCCATCAGATTGTTCATGGTTGATATTCATGTGTGTTTTTAAGTGTATTCCCTTGCTGCCGTAGTCTTGAATTTTTCCTTTACATTATCAAGACATGTTGATTTTGCTTATAAATGTGATTTACTAGGTGTTTCACTAAGCTCTTGGCTCCAGCTTTTCAGATTAGTTGAAGGTAGTGAAAACAACCAACTTTTGACTCTAGAGGGGGTCAAATTAAGATGCGTCCTAACTCATTTCGTAATGCTGACTTACACTTATTGGTTGCTTCAAATGCTCCAAAAGTTAGCACTGGATTAATAGTCAATGATTAAGGCAATATTATATCAAGATCTCTGCATTGGCATTTCCATTTTCCGCGGGGTTAGAAAATGTTAGTTGCAATTGTATAGAAGTGGTCTAATCGCTCTAGCTTCTACATGCTATAGAATATAGAGCCGAAGATTATTTAAAAAAGCGAGATTTGATAACTGGCACTGGGAAATGGTCAAGGCTGTTATCAAGACATGGCATATATGTTTTATTGCCTTGCCTTCGAATATTCAAAGAATATCCGCTTAGTCATAATAGTATGCTTACTGTGCGCTATCATGGTTTTGCAGATTCAAACTATAGTAAAAGGCAGGATCATTCAATTTATTATTATTATTATTATTATTATTTGAGAATTCTAATACTTAGTAATGTGCAGTGGTTGTTTTCCCTTGATCCCATGATTTGGTGTTCTTCAGTCCTCTGAAAGAATAAAGAATACGTGGAATTGATAAGCTTGTCCTGATCGCAGCACATCCAACACAGTATCCCTGAATCTAGGGAGGTTGCTCATTGACTGGCTCTAGAGTTACAGTTCTTCTTCTAAATGCCCATAGCAAGCATGAAATGGTGTTTTCTGGGGGAAAAGGTCTCAAGTGGTGCCAGATGCTATTGGTATGTATAACAATGCACTAATACGGTCATTTTGTCTTGAATAAATTGCTGTACCCCAAGTTCAGTGAAAACCTAATATTAGTCCTTTGGATTGATGAGACTTGTGATGTATCAGTTATTATAGAAGACAATCATACTTTTATTTGATCAGATCGATGGAAAAACCATGGCTGGTTGATATATGTCTTCTCCATTACATCATGTAGACAACTGTTATTTGTTCTTTGCCTTTCTTGTAACCATACCAATATAACCGAGTTTTCCCCTTTTTGGTCGTTCTCTGGGGCTAGATTTTTCTTGATATTAGATCATTTGATTGATGCTAAACTTCAATTGGTGGGGCATGTGTCCAGTCGGCAAATGTGTTTTTATTGATGCTTTGAGATAAAAAAAAAGGTGCCATTAGTTGGTGCTCTGTAATTCAGCGTGGAATGGGGGCTTCAGACAAATTTTGATAGCAAATCAGTGGATGCTTGCATAAGAGATGAACTACGGCAAAACACTACAGTTGATTTAACTTTGCGAAATCCAGTCTAAATTACTTGCAATCACTGTGAGATGAATTGAAATGCTCAATTCTGTTTTGAATTTACAGTATTACACCATACATAGACATCACAAAACTTACAGATTCTATTATGTATCTGTATAACAATATCTTCAATAATTGCTACATTTTAGGAGGAAAACACATGAACATCTAACATTGCCTTCTCATACAAATAGAAAAAATAAAGAGAGAAAATCTACCACTACCCAATATATGATGAGGTTCTTTACCATACTTGGGAATGCTAAGGTTGCTTCCTATGTGTACATGATAGTTTGAGAATATAAGCTCAACATAAATTCAGAGCTCATCAACTCTGCCACCACGCAATCCAGTGCATGCTATAACTGACCGACAATGACCAGCCGACCCGTGCCCAGCAGCCAGTAGGAGTTCCTCCTGGCAAGGCTGCGCCTCATCCCTGCGGCCATCTTCTTCTCCTCCTCAATCTGTTCCAGCACCTCAGCGAATGCCTTAGTGTCGCAGGGCAGCTCAAGCGGCCCCGCGGACGCGTACCCGAATGCCTCTTCAGCCTCCTCCAGCAGTGCCTGGAACAGCGGGTGGTTCACGCACTCGGTGTGCACTATGAACCTCTGCCTCTCGGTGCCGACGTACACTGCGAAGCAGCCTGCCGCCGGCTTTAACATCGCTGGCATGCTCCGGCACCGGTCCAGTGTCTTGGTGATCATCCCAGGCTTCCTCCCTGTCATCTCCTTCAGCAGCCTCTTCTTAGCCATGGCCATGGTGCAGAATACTTCGCAAGCTATCTAGTTGCAAATTTACAGAAAAATGTGTACCAAACTTGTAGTTGTGGGGGCAGAGGGGATGATTCGAATGATTTATATAGAAGGATCAGCCAAGACGTGGTCTCTTTATCGAAAGGTCATATTGAGATATGTAGCCAACGAGAGTGACTCAAAGGCTTTTCTTTTCTCGTGAATATACAAAGGAATTGTGCACCAAGAGACGTTTCTTTCATTGAAAAAACATAGGGAGATGTGTGTGGGTGGGTGGGTGGGTGGGGGGGGGGGGGGTCAGACAGTTCTTGTCTATATAGATTTAAGCTTCTGCCTTATATTTATTTAATCTTCAAAAGATACACCTTGTTGTTTTACTAGCATTTGTACTAAAAATACGTCCATGATACAGTAGTAACTTAATAGTATGTAAACTAGAGTACGAATTCGCAGCTTCAAAAGGTTAACTTCAGGAGGAGCTGCCACTCTGGAAGCCAGCGTGATTATGTTCAACTTGGACCTGGAGGGGGCCAATGCCATGGCGCCATGGCAATAATGCATTACAGTTAGCTGCAAAGTTAAATTATGTAATTCTCTCTGACCTGCGTCGCATGATTGCGATTTGTTTGAGATGTCAAACTCCCCTACCACAAGGCTTTGTTTAGCTTAGCAAAGATGCATGCAACGCTCCAAACCAACAGTGCGCATTATGGTTTTATTTTATGGAGTCGGGCTTGCAATTGGGGCGCCTGTACATGTCATGAGCAGTCTGGAATTTGATGCCTGGATCTAAGAATGCATGAACTATACTTATTAGTGGATAGTGTTTGAGTAGATCTTATTTAACAGTTACTATATCAGTATCTGTCTACAGCTGATACCTTGACCCTGTTGAACTTTGAATTGCAGTTGCCAAGGGTTTATTCAGTGAGGGAATCTCTTCTGGACATATCACTTGACATGAAACTGACCCCATGTTGTATATGTGTAACATGATTTGAATAAATAGCAGAATCGATATTTTTATCAGAGACACATCGATTCCTAGCATTGCATAACTGATTGGAGTTTCGAATGGAGCTGCAGACATTACAGATTTCGCCATTGGAATGTTCTTATTTAGTGTTCATGCAATTTTTTAAGTGTATTCGCTTGCTACTATAGTGTAAACTTTTCTCTTCCAAAACTGCTTTACAAAAGTTCAGTCCATTTTTACATACCACTATATCAACATATGTTGGTCTTGCTTCTGAACTCTATTTATTGGGTGTTTCACCAAGCTCTTGGCTCCATCTTTTCAGATAAGTTGGAGGTAGTGAAAACAGGATTTCCCCAACTTTTGACTCTAGAGGGGTCAAATTAAGATGGGCCGTAACTCATTTCGTAATGCTGACACACACTTGTTGGTTGCTTCAAATGCTCCAAAAGTCAGCACTGGATTAATTAGTCAATGATTAAGGCAATATTATATCAAGATCTCTGCATCTGCATAATGGTTCCATCTGTCCGTGGGGTCGGAGGTTAGAGTCTACGTCTCAATAACTCTTGGAGTACTAGTGTTGTCTGTAGCCGAAACTAATGGCTCTAGCTTCTCCATGCTATAGAATATAGAGCCAGAGATTTAACAACTGGCACTGGGAAATGGCAAGGCTGTTTATCAAGACATGGCATATATGTTTTATACCCTTGCTTTCAGATATCCAAAGAATATCCCTATGTTGAGTCATGATAATATTCTTACTGTACGCTACCAAGATTCAACTAATTTGTTGCAGATTCAAACTATAGGAAAAGGCAGGATCAATCAGTTTATTTATTTTTCTTATATTATTATTTGAGAATTCTAATACTCAGCAATGTGTGGTGGCTGTTTTGTCCTTCCTGATTCTTGATCCCATGCTTTGGTGTTCTTCAGTAAGCTTGTCCTGATTGTAGCACATCCAACACAGTATACCTGAATCTAAGGAGGTTGCTCATTGACTAGCTTTGGAGTTACAGTTATTCGAAATGCCCCTAGAAAGCATCAAGTGGTATTTGCTGGAGAAAAAGCCTCAAGTGGTGCCAGATGCTAGTGGTATGTACAGTAATGCACTGATACTATAGTTTTGTCTTGAATAAATTTGTGTACCTGGAGTTCAATGCAAACCTAATATTAGTCCTTTGATTGATGAGACTTGCGATATATCAGTCATTGCAGATGACAATCATACTTTTATTTGACCAGATCGATGGAAAAATTATGGCCGGTTGATAATTCTTCTCCATAAAATCATTTACTAAACAACTGTTCATTTGTTCTTTATCTTTCTTGTATCCATTCCAATATAACCAAAGCTTTCCCGTTTTTGTGCCTGTCTCTGGCTAGCTTTTTGTTTATATTAAATCACTTAATTAATTGATCCTATACCTCCATCGATGTGCCATGTGTCTAGTCGGCAAACGTGTTTCTATTGGTGCTTTGAGGTTAAAAAAGCACCATCTGAGTTGAGGATCTGTAATCCAGTGCGAAAATGGGCTTCCGACAAATTTTGATAGCATGGATGCTTTCATAAGAGATGAACCATGTCAAAACACTATAGGTGATTAATCTTAGCATAGTTCCATCTAAATTACTTGCACTAAGTGTGAGATGAATTGAAGGCTCAATTATGTTTGGGAATTACAGCATTGCACCATATATAGACACCACAAAACTTACAGATTCTATTATGTATCTGTATAATACTATCACCGACAGTTATACAACTTAGGAGGGGAACACACATGAACATCTGCCATTGTCTTCTCATAAAAATAGAAAGAAAAATATCTAGCACTACCGAATATATGATGAGGTTCTTTAGCATACTTTGGACTGCTAAGGTTGCTTCCGAGTGTACATGATAATTTGAGAATATAAGTTCAACAGAAACTCATCTCATCAACTTGGCCACCATTCAATCCAGTGCATGCTACGACCGGTCAATAATAACCAGCCGATTAGTGCCCAGCAGCCAATAGGAGTTCCTTCTGGTGAGGCTGCGCCTCATCCCTGCGGTTATCTGCCTCTCCTCCACAATCTGCTCCAGCACCCCGGCGAATGCCTTAGCTTCACATGGCAGCTCAAGCGGCCCTGCAGACGTGTACCCAAATTCCTCTACAGCCTCTTCCAGCAGCTCCCGGAAGAGCGGGTGGTTCACATACTCGGTGCGCACCACAAACCGCTCCCTCCCGGCGCCGACGTACACTGAGAAGCAGCCCTCTGCTGGCTTTAGCCTCGCCGGCGTGCTCCGGCACCGGTCCAGTGTCTTGGTGATCAACCCAGGCTTCCTACCTCTCATCTCGGTCACCTGCCTCTTCTCAGCCATACCCATGGTACACAATACCTTGCAAGCTATCAAGTTGATAATTTACAGAAAAATGCGTAGCAAGCATGTACTTGGGGGTTGATGAGAAGAGGACTGGAACAATATATATATATATAGACAGATCGACCAAAGACGTGGTCTCGTTATCGAAATGTCATATTTCAGATATGGAGCCAATGAAAGTGACTTGAAGGCTTTTCTTTTCTCGCGAATACACAGAAGACTTGAACATCAAGAGACGTTTCTTTCATTGAAAAACAAAGATGGGGGTGGGGGGGATAGTCAGACAATTATTGTGTATATAGAATTAAACTTGTGCCTTATTTATCTAATCATGGAAAGGATGCACCTTGTAGTCTTAGTATCATTTCTACTTATAATACGTTCATGATACAATATAACTTAATAGTATGTTAATTAGAGTAGGACTTGGCAGCCTCGGAAGGTTAGCTCAAGGAGGAGCTGCAACTGTGGAAGCCAGCGTGCGTGACAACATGCCATTATTGTCGACTTGGAGCTGGAGAGGCCAACCGTCATGTCCATAATGCATTAGATTTAGCTGCAAGTTAAATTAACTAATCTCTCTGACCTGCGTTGCATGATTGCGATTAGTTTTGGGGTGTCAAACCCCCCATTCCCCCAACCACAAGGCTTTGTTTAGCTTAGCAACAATCCATGTAATGCTCCAAACTGACTGTGTGTGTGGAGCTTGTTTTATAGATTGCAATTTGGTGTCTGTACATGCAGCAGTCTGAGATTTGACACCTGGATCTAATAATACGCTATACTTATTAGTGGATAGTGTTTGCGTTGATTTACTTTACAGTTGCTAGATACATACGCGTCTACAGCTGATAGCTTGACCCTGAACTTTGAATTGCCATTGCCAATGGTTTTTTCAGTAAGGGAATCTCCTCTTGACATATCACTTGACATGAAACTAACCCCATGCAGTATCTTTGTGTTTTGTTCCATTGTATCCATAAATCATCAAACTGCATTACCACCATATATAATGGCTCGTTCCAATACACTCCGATCAGACTTAATCGCCTTAGTCTGGTACGGATTTTAGTTCAAATTCCGTGTCCATCTGAAGAATTTTAGTTAGATTAATCATCAAGTCTGGAGAAGAAACATTGAGATTGCAGGGTGTATATATAGCTGTTGTGTTAGTAGGAACCAAGAGAAGCAACATGGTGGCGATTCTGATTAGCTCCATTTCCATCAATCGGTTACAGACATGCGTGCACCTATTCCATAGTGCCATATGCAAAATTGGGCAACTTCTTCCCTAAACCTCTGCCTGAGTATTTTGGAATTACGGCATTACACCATATATATAGTGCGTCACAAAACTTAAATTCTATTGTGTATCTGTATAAAACTTTCGTCGGCAGTTACTGCCGCTCTTGAGGGGAATACACATTAACATCTAACATTGCCTTCTCACAAAAAATGGAAAACGAAAAAATCTAACATTGCCCAATCTATGATGAGGTTGTTTGCCATAACTGGGAATGCGAAGTTTGCTTTCAGTGTGTACATGATAGTTTGAGGATATGCTAGGACCGGTCGATGTTGACAGGCCGGGCAGTGCCAAGCAGCTGGTAGGAGTTCCCCCTGACAAGGCCGTACCTCCTTCCTGCCATCATCTGCCTCTCCTGCTCGATCTGCTCCAGCACCATGGCGAATGCCTCAGCATTGCAGGGAAGCTCGAGGGGCCCTTCAGTCGCATACCCAAACACCTCCTCGGCCTCCTCCAGTAGTGCCCGGAACAGCGGGTGGTTCACACACTTGGTGCGAATCACGAACCGCTGCCTCTTGGCACCGACGTACACCGAAAAGCAGCCCTCAGCCAGCTTGTTCCTCACCGGCATGCTCCAGCACCGGTCCAGCGTCTTGGTGATCAGCCCGGCCTTCCTCGTCACAGACCTCTTCTCAACAATGCCCATGGTGCACAAAACTTAGCAAGCTAACTAGATGCAGTTTTGCAAAAAATGTGTAGCAAGCTTGGAATTGGGAGGTGAGAACAAGAGGGATGGAATGATATATATAGACGGATCGACCGAGACGTGGTCTGTCAATCGAGAGGCCATATTTGAGATATGGGGCCGGTGGAGTGGCTCTAAGACTTTATTTGCTTGTTGCCAACACGCAACAGACTCCCTCAACATTTCTTTAAAAACAGATGGAAAATAGTCGGAGAATTCTTGCGTATATAGAATTAAGCTTTGCACCTTATTCGCTGAATCTTTGAAAGGGTGCACCTCGTTGCTTTATTAGTAGCTTTTGTGGAAACCAGCATACGTGATGATACAGTAGTGCATAATAATAGGTTAATTAGAGTAGGATTTGGCATGCTCGGAAGGTTAACAAGGAGGAGCTACGACTGTGGAAACCAGCATACGTGACATCATTCCATTATGGTCGACTTGGCGCTGTAGGGGGCAATGGCGGGGCCTCATGCCAATAATGCAATAGATTTAGCTGCAAAATTTAATTAATCCCCTCTGACCTGTGTTTCATGATTGTGATTAGTTTTGAGGTCTCAAACTACCCACCAGCCACAAGGCTTTGTTTAGAGCTTTATTTTATGTATTCAGGATTGCAACAGGGCGCCTGTACATGTCACAGCAGTCTGAGATTTGACACCTGGTTCTAATAATGCATGAAGTATACTTATTTGTGGATAGTGTTTGCGTAGATTTAACTTAACAGTTGCTAATCTGTATGTGTCTACAACTGATAGCTTGAGCCCTGTTGAATTTTGAATTGTCGTTGCCAAGGTATTTTTGCTGTGTGAATATTTTTTGGAAACACCAGTTGACAAACTGAACCCATGTATTATGTTTGTGTTTTGTTGCCTTGTATTCATAAATCGTCAGATGCATTACCACCATATTGTGGCTCATTTGGATGCACTCTGATCCGACTTAATCGTCTTAGGTTGGGATGCATTTCAGTTAAAATTCAGTGGCCATCTGATGAATTTTGTTAGTTTGATCGATCACTGAGCCAAGGGAAGACGTTGAGCTTGCTGGTGCTTGACAAAATCGCCGGTGTATTGGTGGGATCGAAGAGAAGCAACAGGGTAGTGATTCTGATTAGCTCTACTCCACAACTGTTACAGGTATGTGTGCACCTATTCCCTAGTGCCATATGCAAAATTGGGCAACTTACTCTGTGGTATACAACTAACTGAAGCAAAGACATGGCAAAACTTAAATTCTACTTTGTGCATCTTTTGTTACAGAGAATTCTATTGTCTATCTGTATAACACTGTCCTCGACAGTGAGTACAACTTAGAAGGGGAATACACATCAGTATGTAACATTGCCTTCTCATAAGTAGAAATAGAAAAGGAACAAGAAAAATATCTAACATTACCCAATCTATGATGAGTTTGTTCACCATAGATGGTAATGGAAAGGTTGCTTCCAATGAGTATATGATAGTTTGAGAGTATGAGCTCAACAGAAACAAAGAGCTCATTAACTCCATCATCCAATCCATTGCATATGTTAGGACCGGCCAACGACAACAGGCCTGCCGGTGCGGAGCAGACCGTAGGAGTTCCTCCTGGCAAGGCCTGCCGCCCTCTGCTTATCCTCCTCGATCTGCTGCAGCACCCTGGCGAACGCCTCGGCGTTGCAGGGCAGCTCGAGGGGCCCTGCGTCCGCGTACCCAAACTCTTCCTCGGCTTCCTCCAGCAGTGCCCGGAACAGCGGGTGGTTCACGCACTCGGTGCGCACCACGAACCGCTGCCTCCCAGCACCGACGTACACGGAGAAGCAGCCCTCTGCGGGCTTCTGCCTCGCCGGCGAGCTCCGGCACCGGTCCAGCGTCTTGGTGATCAGCCCAGGCTTCCTCCCTCTCATCTCGGTCGTGGACCTCTTCTCAGCGATGCCCATGGTGCACAGAATTTTGCGAGCTAGCTAGTTGCAAATTGCAAAAGGATGTGTAGCGAACTTGGAATTGGGAGGTGAGGAAGACTGGAGGAGAGGGGTGGAATGATATATATATATAGACGTAGCTATCGATCGAAAGGCAGTATATGAGATATGGAGCTGATGAGAGTGACCCAAAGACTTTAATTTATTTTCATGTTGTGAACACGCAAAAGACTTCCTTGTCATTTTGTTATAGAACAAATGGGGAAATGGAGGGGAAATAGTCAGACAGCCATTGCACGTGTATAGTTACAGTTGCACCTTAATTATATAAGCTCCTTGTTGCTTCATTAGTAACATTTGTACTTATATAATGCATTAACGATATAGTAGTACTTAGTACTAATATGTTGATTAGGTTGTTATGGTTTCACAGGCTCGGTAGGTTAACCTAAGGAGGAACTGCGACTGCGGAAGCGTGTGACATCATAATATGCTCTAGTGGTCGACTTGGAGCTGGAAGGGGTCTGATGGCGTGGCGTCATGGCAATAATGCACTACATTTAGCTGAAAAATAGTTAATCCTCCATGTATCTGACCTGCGTTGCATTATTGGGATTAGTTTTTGAGGCGTCAGACTCCCCAGCCACAAGCTGGCTTTGCTTAGGCTAGCAAACGATGGATGCAACGCTCCAAAACGACTGTTTTGTTTTATAGACTCAGGCTTTGCAACTCGCGCGTGCATGTACATGTCATCGGTGGTCCATATCTGACACCTGGATCTAATAATACACCAAGTATACTTGTTAGTGGATAGTGTTTGTGTATTAGTGGATAGGGTTTGTGTAGATTTACCTATGTACATCTGCTGGATTGTGTGTGTCGATAGCTGATTGCTTGAGTTCCTGTTGAACTTTGAACAACCGTTGCCAAGCGTGTTTTCAGGGAGCGAATCTCTTGTCGACACATCAGCTAACATGAGCTGCATTCATAAACTGTTGCCACTGTGATCTGACTTAATCGCCTTAGGTCGGGAGGGAGTTTAGTCCAAATTTCACCGTTCATCTGGAAATTTCTTAGTTAGATGATACTACTAAATTACTGTATGCAAACAAGCTGGCTTTTACTCGAAGAAGAAAAACAGTGGGTTTCAGAGTGCTTGACAAAATAGCTGCTGTGTTACAGACAAAATGCCCTTAGTAGCTGTTGTGACATGAGGCTCTTTGATTCTCAAAGAAATTCTGTGATTTTTGGAGAACATGATTCCTTAGAAAAAATTCCTATTTGATTCGCATGATAGGAATCAATAGAAATTTTCTTTTAAGATTATCTGGGCTTGTTGGATTCAAAGAATATCCAAAGGATTTTTTTTGAGGATTCTAATCCTCAGTAAAATTTTCCAAGTGGTCATATGATTTGTAGGATTGCCAGCCATAATATTTTCTGTAGAATTCATTTCTATTAGATTTCATATGAAAATTCCCATCTACTCAACCTCTTTGGTATGATCTTATGTATTTTCTGTGCACAGGGAGACATTCTTCAATCCTATACTACTCAAGATAGTATGACACCCCAATGTTGTGTTTTCCCAATTCATGCATTTTGGAAATCTTGCGAATCAAATATCTTTTGCACTCTATTTTGGATTAACATTTTAATCCACTCAAACCTCTTGGTGTAATTCATTTGTGTGCACCTATTCCCTAGTGCCATATACAAAATTGGCAACTTCTTATGTTGTACTCCCTCCATCTCTAAATAGGTGGCGTACAAAATTGGTCAAAAAGTCAATACTTTCTAAGCTTGGCCATTATATAGAATTGAATAAAACAATTACAAAGTTAAGTAATTGTTCTTACAGTGGATGTACTGATCTTGGTTTGGTATTGTAACTCTTCATATTTTTACACATATGTATGGTTAAACTTAAAAATCATTGACTTCTTAATTCATTTTATACGACACATATTTAGGGACGGAGGGAGTATACCACCAGTTGAAGCAAACCCTCTGCTCGAGTAATTTAGAATTACGGCATTACACCATATAAGCACATCGCTAAAGGTGAGTTCTATTGTGTATCCTTTTTCTTGTAGGGAATTCTATTGTGTATCTGTATAACACTTTGCATCCATAGTTACTACAACTTCGGAGAGTGGACACAGATCTAACATTGCCTTCTTACAAGTACAGAAAAAGAAAAATATCTAACATATGATCGAGGTTGTTCTCACCATAATTGGGAACGCTAAGGTTGCTTTCAGTGTGTACACGATAGTTTGTGGATATTAAGCTCAACAGAAACTCAGAGCTCGTCAACCCGGCCACCATGCAATCCATGTGCATATGCTATGATCGGCCGAGGATGACAGGTCGGCCGGTGCCGAGCAGCCCGTAGGAGTTCCTCCTGGCAAGGCCTGCCACCCTCTGCTTCTCCTCCTCGATCTGCCTCAGCACCCCGGCGAACGCCTCGGCGTTGCAGGGCAGCTCGAGGGGCCCTGCGGCCGCGTACCCAAACTCCTCCTCGGCCTCCTCCAGCAGCGCCCGGAACAGCGGGTGGTTCACGCACTCGGTGCGCACCACGAACCGCTGCCTGCCGACACCGACGTACACCGAGAAGCAGCCCGCCGCCGGCTTTAACATCGCCGGCGTGCTCCGGCACCGGTCCAGAGTCTTGGTGATCAGCCCGGGCTTCCTCCCTTTCATCTCAGCCATGCCCATGGTGCACAGAACTTAGCAAGCTAAGCTGCGGATTTGAAGAAAAAAATGTGCAGCAAGCTTTGGAGTTGGGAGGTGAGAAGAGGGGTAGAATGATTTATATACATACAGAGCGAACAAGACGTGGTCTCCCGATCGAAAGGCCGTATTTGAGATCTGGAGCCGTGAGAGCGACCCAAAGACTTCATTTTGCTGTTGCGAACACGCAACAGACTTGTTCATCATTTCCTTAAAGAAACAGAGGGAAATGGAGGGGAAATAGTCAGACAATTATTGCATAATATAGAATTACAGTCACACCTTAATTATTTATGCACCTTGTTGCCGTATTAGTAGCATTTCTACTTATTATATAATGCATTAATTATACTGTACTACTGTACTTGAACTTAATAATACGCTAATTAGGTTATGATTTGGCAGGCTTGGAAGGCCAACTTCAGGAGGAGCTGGCTGCGACTGTGGAAGCGTGTGACTCGACATCATCATGCTCTCATGGTCGACCTTGAACTGAAGGGGGCGCCAATGGCGTCATGGCAAGTTGGCAATAATGCACTAGATTTAGCTGCAGGTTTAGTTTAACTAATCAAATCTCTCTGACCAGCGTTTGCTGCATGATTGCCATTAGTTTTTGACGATGCATGCAACGCTCCAAACCGACGGTTCCACTGGAGGTTTTGTTTTATGGACTCAGGCTTGGGATTGGGGCGCCCGTATGTATCATCTGACACCTGGATCTAATAATGCACGAAATATACTTGTTACTGGATAGTGTTTGTGTATTTAGTGGATAGGGTTGTGTAGATTTAGTTAAGTCCAGTTGCTAGATGCGTGTCTCGAACTGATTGCTTGAGCCCTGTTGAACTCTGAATTGCCGTTGCTGAGAGCTCTTCAGGGGCAAATCTGTCTTGGACACATCAGTTCACATGAATGGAACTGACCCCATGTCGTATCTCTGTGTTGTATTCCCTCTTGTATAATCATAAATTGTGAAACTCCATTTCCACCCTTTATGGCTTGTCTACACTACAATGTGATCTGACTTAATCGCCTTAGGTTGGCAGGGATTGTAGATCAAAATCACCTTCCATCTGAAAAAAAACAAAATTTAGATCATAATGAAATACTGTATGCAAACAAGATGGCTTTTACTTGTAGAAGAAAAACAATGAGCTTGAGTACTTGACAAAATAGCTGTTCGTGTTAACGGACAAAATGCCCTTAGTAGGATCCAAGAGAAAGGACAAGGCATCGATTCTGGTCACATCTATCTACAGCATTCAGTTACAGAAACATGTGCACCCTATTCCCTATGTGCAACTCGGGCAACTCGTTCCATGGTATACTACCAGATGAAGCTCAGACCTGACGCTCTTTAATTCGAAGGAATTATATCGATTTTTGAAGAATGCAAATCCTTAGTAATATTCCGTACGTTACATCATTTGATTTGCAGGAACAAGATCCTGAGTATTTTTCCTTTAGGGGCTCATGGATTCCAAAAGTGGAGGAATAGGAAAAACAAAAAATTGATGGTCCTCTTCTCGGTGAAGGGGTTGGAGTGCTCGGCATGTTGATGACGACGTCTGCGACGATAGACCTGGAGACTCTAATTCTACCCATATGGTTTCTGGCATGTTACCACCATAATCTAAACATGATACCTTTATACAGTTTAGTTGTTTTTCCCTCTACTTTATAAAAAGAAGTGCTTCTTCCGGATGCTTTAAAAAATGACGTTGCTACATAGCAACCGGTCTCATAAAATCAAAACCTGGTGGACGTTTGGATAAGAATTGGTCCAGTAATTATATGTATGGTACCTTGCTAGATATTAAAAGACAAGATTTTTAATTAGCCAGCTCAATTCAAATATAAAAATTTAAAATATTTTTTAGGTCAAACCGTTTGTCCGAATTAAGATCCGTTTTACCGTTAGACAAGTCGTGACGAGATCTTCGAAACTAGATCTCATGTTGGTATATTCTGACAAATTTTTTTGATAAAAAGTTATCTACCCGTAACACGCGAGTTATCCGGACTTCAGCACGTAAGTTATCCACTACTATAAAATTTATCTATAGATCATGTATTAGAGATAGGTAACATTTTTGTTTACCAATAAGTTATCCATCAGTAACACGAGAGTTATCCAGGCTTCAACATATAAGTTACCCATCAAATAACATGTAAGTTATCCATTAATATAAAAATTTATCCATAAATAGAATATAAAAAGTTTTTCTAACGACACGGCCTCGTTGTCCGTCGCTCTCTCGCAGCATATGGACTACTCAATCTCGAAAGAGTGTCAAACATCAAACATAATTTTTTTAAAGGAACTAAATCTAAGAATTTTTGCATACTATATAAATTAATGGGGTCTTATGTCCCCTACCACGTGCAATCAGTAATCTAGCTATTCGACTTCGTCGATATCCGTTGCTGCTATCGTAGTGGACGGGTGACGAAGCCTTAAAGGGTTTTAAGATACCGAGCCTTAATTGCTCGTCGACGCTAACACGCTGATGGCAATGAAGTCTCAGTACCCTAATAACTAGCCTACCGCGTTCTAATTAAACTTGCTCAATACATATGCGAGAACGCCTCTACCCAGTATATTTATATGGTGGATAACTTATGTGCTGGGTGAATAACTTATATATTATGATATGGATAACTTACGCGTTTGGGGTGGTTAACCTTTTGGTCCAATTTTTTTATCGAAACATATCAACATGGGATCTAGTTTTGAAGATCTCGTCATGTATAGTCCAACAGTAAAAACGGATTTTAAATCGATAAACGGTTTGATCTATAGATATTTTGAATTTTCGATATAATTCTAAGTTGACTGAGAGCACGCGTTCACACCTCCTGTCAAGTTTTGCAATCCAACGACCGATCTGAGAATAGATTTCCTGTTAAAAAATATTCTACCCGATGTGTGGGTAAGACATTTGCCCGAGGTCTCCCACATTAATAATTACTAGCGTATCGGCTCTACATGGGCTGTCAAAGAAAAGAAAGTATTCTTACAAATAGGTTTAGATCTTACATGATTGCATATCCATCAAAGCTTGTTTGGTCCCATCATAGCAAAAGCGGATGCTACTTACAAGGTTTATACCTTACACGATTTCATATGCACCAAAGTTCGTTTAACCTCCATCTTATGAAAACAGAGGATTCTTACAAAGAAATTTCAGTGTGTGTTAAATTTTCTATAAAATATAGTGTACATGATTTCTTAGAAAAAATCCTATAAGAACCAATCCTACAAATCAAACAACTATCTTAGAAAAAAATTCCTAAAGATTTGAGAACTCTAAATTCCAACATTTCATCAAAAATTCTATGAATCAAAGAAGCCCTTAAAGATTTATCTAGGTCTATCTGATTCATCGAATACCCAATTTTTTTTGAGGATTCTAAACATTGGTATTTTTCTAAGTGGGTTGGTTTAGGATTGCGGGCCTAATGTTCTTTCTTAGAATTCACTTTGTACTAGATATATATGAAAAGTTCTATCCACTCCAACCTCTTGGGGGATAATCCTACATTCTTTTTGTGCACATTCAAACATCCTTCAATCCCATAGTATTCAAGATGGCATGCCACTCTTATCCTATGTTTTTCTTATTCACGCGTTTTGGAAATGGTGAGAATGAAAGCAGCATTTGCACAACTATGCTCTGTTTTGGTGAGAATGAAAGCTTTTTGCTATGGTTTCACCTTTTTCGTTTTCAATCTCGCCCGAGAGCAGTGCATCGATACCATTCCTCTTGAAGAGCCGCCACAATCATAAGATCCCTATGGTCCTTCTCAAGGTAGACTATTATCGCGGGTCATTTGACTGAGAAAGAGAAGAAGTTGTGTGAGATAGGGAGGAGATGATCCCTCGGTTCGTCTGAGCCGGACCGGAGGCGGATACTTCAGATCGTGCATCTGCTTCAGTTTATTAGGTGCAAACGTGCCTTTTGGACCAATCTTGCGAATAAGAGGTATGGAGTTTTTTTAGCACTGTCAATTTTCTATTTTGAACTCCGTATCGAACCAACATCTTAAACACCAAGCAACGACCGCCCTTATTCCTTTCCTTTTTTCATTCAGCCTACTTCATAGCTTTGTTCCGTCATTTTAAGGCAAAGCTTATATTAAGTGGTTTGCCTGTCTTACCCACTTGATGAAAGGGAACGAACTTTGTGCGGTTGGTTTTTAGTGTCAAAAACTTATCTCAATTAGAGCAAGTACAATAAGTTCTAGTCAGCTGGCTATAAGATTAAACTAGTGTTGTTTTGCTTAGTTGGATGAGAGAGAAGAAGTGAGAGAAGAGAGGTGGACTCTCATGCAATAGACAGCTCTTGCGCGTGCTCCTAGACACCTTGTGAGTATGTGAGTGGGCCAATCACTTATAAAGTAGTATTTTTTTAAAATAACTATTATACTACTTGACTATAAGCTGACTATAGATGAACAATAAGCCGGCTGTATTATTGAAATTGCTCTTAGTGTAGTTTTCTTACTCTTCTTTTGCCATAACATTGCGTTTTCATTATGATGCCTTAGGTCGCTGAAAAACAAGCAGTACCTTCAATTTTTGTCTATGGGTTTGTGTGAGCATTTTCAAGTTAAAAGTTTGAGAATCCTCCCCGCAAAAAACATAGCAGACCACCGTTTGAAGCACCGCCAGCACGCAGATGGCAGCATAGCCGACCACCGTTTGAAGCAGGGTGGACCAACACCGGTAGCAGCGCCGCCCAGCCTATATATCGGGCCTCTGCATTGTCTCCGTCCGGCTCTGCAGCAGCGCCGGATGCTACCGTGGTTGGAGTACGAGTGGATGCATGACAGAGAGAGAGAGAGACGGAGGGGACGGCGGATTTGCAACGACAACAACAACAACAACAACGTGGAGCGGTGGCGGCCGAATTTGGGATGGCAGTGCGTGCAAGGGCAGGACGGTGATGATATAGCCTGCAGGAATTTGGAGATGTGCGTGAAGCAGTTCGATGGGGATGATGAAGAATAGCCACGGGAGGGAGAGGTTAAAGGAGAAGTGGTACGTACGTGTGGCAAGCGTGGGCCCCTGGACACATGATGGCGAGCGAACAGCGCGGCGGCGCGTGCGCGAGCGACCCGGAGCCGGAGGAGGATCGGAGTAGTAGTGTTTTCCTTTCCTAGCTAGTTGGGTCCGTATTAGAACTGTGCTAACTAGGTAAGATTCAGCGTCATATTAGGATAGTTTGCTCTGCTGGTTGGTATACGACTAGGTCTCGCGTTACTCATGTACGTACAGTACTCCTATATAGTATACACACAAAATGTGTTTGTAAGACGAGAGTGGCCGATCTGCGGGGAGAACACAACACACTCGCGCCTCCGCATCCTCGATCGGCAAGCCCATCACGCTCTCCGGTCACCGCCCGTTGCCGCACTCATGGCCCGCCTCGAGGCCGATGGCCAGTTCGACCGCCTCCGCGCGCAGCAGATCCAGTACCCGTTCTTCACCCAAGGCACCGACGAACTGCTCCAGGCGCGAATCGACATCGCCCAGTACTCGTTGCCCCGCGCCAAGTCCAGGCTCGACAGGGCCAAGCAGTGCCGCCGCCTAGGTGACCCCGACGACCATGCCGCGAAGAAGCATGATGCAGCAGGGGACTTCGCGCTCGAGTACAGCGAGATCGGAGACGAGCGCCCGCTCACAGGCTGCTCTTTCTCCTCGGACGCCTCGATGCTCGCCACCAGCTCCTGGAGCGGGATCGCCAAGGTCTGGAGCATCTCACCACCAACAGGGACAATAACCAAAACCGCGACCCTGAGAGGCCACACAGAACGCGCGACCGATGTCACCTTCTCTCCAACAACCGACTTACTACTAGCGACGGCCTCCGCCGACAAAACCGCCAAGCTATGGAACACCGCCGACGGCGGGTCGCTCCTAACGTCTCTCGCCGGCCACCACGACCGTCTCGCTCGCCTCGCCTTCCACCCCTCCGGGAAGTATCTTGGCACGGCTAGCTTCGACGGGACCTGGATGCTATGGGACGTCGACACCGGAACACCCCTCCTACGCCAAGACGGCCATAGCAGAGGCGTTTACGCCGTCGGCTTCCATCCGGACGGCTCCCTAGCGGCATCCTGCGGGCTCGACGCGCTCGCTCGGGTCTGGGATCTGAGGTCCGGGAGATTGTACTGCACCCTCGCGGGACACGCGAAACCTGTCCTGGGCGTCAGCTTCTCCCCTAACGGCCGTCTGCTCGCCACCGCGGGCCAAGACAATTTCTGCCGGATATGGGATCTGAGGACCGCAAGCAGAATGCTGTGTTCTATACCGGCGCATAATGGTCTCATCTCGCAAGTGAAATTTGAACCCTCGGAAGGGTGCTATTTGGCGACGTCTTCCTATGACGCCAAAGCGATGCTGTGGTCGACTCGAGACTACGGACTACCGATCAAGAGTTTGGCGGGCCATGAGTCCATGGTCACTGGTTTGGATATTAGTGGTGATGGTCAGCAGATTGTGACTGTTTCGCATGATAGGACTATAAAGATGTGGTCTTGCTGTAGTAGAAGCAGCAGCACGTACGCGGGATGATGGTGAGGTAATGGAGTTGGATTATTAAGATATTATTATTGCTCTGGCTTCAACTTTTCTTGGAAACAGTCTGCGCTGGGCTCTCCTTTTGCTTATTTCGAAATACCAATCTCTACTATATAATTTTCATTAGGGTGGTTTTCGTCACCGGACGCCTTCGTCCGTCGTCTAGGCGTCTTCTCTGCGATAGAATCTGTTCAGGAAACGAATCAACGATCGATCCGATATATCTTTGGAAGTGCTATGCTAAACGCGCACATCAGACGCACGATAAAGCGTTCTCTCCCCTCGCCGCCAACGCCTGCACGAGGCTGCAACCTCCTCTCGATTCGTAGCCAAAACTGGCCAGTTCCTTCATCTTTCTCCGCTCCCTCCACCATGCCATGGCTGCTGGGCCTGGGCCCCTCCCCCGACCTCCACTGCCTGTTCACATCTTCCTGCCGGCATCGGCGCCGCCACAACGACCTCGTCGGTCCAGCAATTGGCATCCAGCCGTGAACTCTCGCTCTCGCGTCCGTCTCCACTGCACATGGCCGCGTCGGAGGTCGAGGTGTCCTTGAGCTGGCCTCGGCAGCCAGAGCGACCGGGATGCACTGGAGGTTGAAGACGGGTGCCCTGAGTGAGACGTACCCTTCCGGCTCTTAGCATGGGAAAGAAAAAATCCCCAATGTCTCCTTGTACCGGGTCCGCCGTCGTCGGGCCTTCACATAGGAGCGCCACCTCCTCACAGAGTGCCGTCGTTGGCCACCGTAGGGCCTTGGCCATGGGCATGGCATGGTCTTCATGGCTAAAAGTGGGTTTCGATTTTCGGAAGATCTTGCACCACGACGTCGACGAGTCCCCGTGCGCTTCTTGGTCTGGAGGGGAAAAGGAATAGGAGGGCGGGCCTGTCGGTCAGGGACGAATAAGATGGCGGGGGAGAGAGTCCCGACGCCGGTGTAGGCCTCCCGGCGGCTCAGTAGGGGGTCGGGGCGCCAGACACGAACGAAGGTGGCCGGGAGGGGGCGCGTGGAGAGGATTCAACAAACGAGCTCATGCTGGATTTGTGATTAGGAATAGCAGATTAGTTAGATTTGTGGCCGAATTTGAAGGCCATTGTGGAATTTTGGGTAAGGAATCGACTATATCAGAGGAATTTGGGAACATAATATGCAGTCTATACAGAAGAGGAACGGAGTTTAGTGCCTGAGTTTGTAGCCGAGTCATTGCTGTCAGGTTACTTCCGGATAGCTCTGGGCCGGCCTCTGCCGCTCCCTCCAATCACGCCGGCCTCCACCATTGCCTCCGCTCGTGCCAGCCTGACCTCCACGCACTACTGCTGCTGGTCATGGCCGTGGCCATGTTGTGTGTGCGCACACACGCTAAGGGTTGTCGTGCTACTGCTTTAGTCGGTTTGCAGTTTGACAAAGTTGTGTGGTGCTAGCTGATGTAGTTTGCTCTTAGCTGATGTTTAATTTTTTATTTATTTCAATTTGCAATGTTTAAGTTCTAGCAAATCTAATTATATCTTATGAAGTTCGATTAATTTGGGTTTTTTAAGGTCCAATATTTATTGCTATAGTCTAATATCTAACATTAAAAGAAGGAATGCTTCTCCTAAATTTCGTCTGTTTTTTGACCCCTATTTCAATTGAAATTACAACCATTTTCACTACTCAAGTGAAAAAAAGTTCCACCGCATGGATCACACACATGGGAAAAAAGTGGACCAACCCCTCGAACGATCCGAGCCCCTACTGTTCTATGGGAGTCGAAAGGTGGACTAACCATGGAAGTTCACGGTAGCGTACGATAACGCTCGACGACGGACTCACATAGGCTAAGAGGATGACCTATGAGAGGCATCTCCATGGGATGGTCACTGGGTCCGGGGACACGTGGGAACTACTACAATAGCAGTAGTATGTCCCTTCCAGGGGACGACAAGGTTTGAGGACCAAGAGGCAGTAGTGCTGGCAACTCGACAGTGGGGCCTATCGGAAGGAAGTGGGGAAGAAGGCAATGGCGGCATTGACCAGATTCCGCTAATGAAGATAGCTAGAAGATGTTCACCGTGTTGATTCGGTTAGTTACTAGGTATAAGAACTTAGTTGATTAAATTCATAATAAATATATAATTATAATTTAATTTATTTGATCGTAGCAACGCACTGGTATTCAACTAGTTTCATGTAATGTGAACCAGCTGTTGCATTTTTAGGAGGGGATTTTCGAAAAACACAACAGGCTTATTGTAATTATTAGTTGCCAAATCTAGGAGTTTCTCTTGCTTTGGATAATTGTACGAAACTATTGTCACTAGCAAAGTGCACGTGTCGTTGCAACGGGACTAAAATTTATATTTCCTCCTGTCTTTGGTTGATACAGTAAAAATATGTTTTGTTTGAAATTTGAATGTAATTTTAGCAGCATGCCCGCGCGTTGCTACGTTACAACCAATATTTTACTATTAACTTAAAAAAAATCAAACATTGTAAAATAAATCAAATTACACATTGTCAATATGCTTGCATGGTTGCCCGCTCTAGTAGCGTCGTGCAATTTTCCAAATCAATCTACTTCGGTAGCTTTTCTTTCCAAGTAAACACAAGATTTTTCCCTAGTTTACTCAATTACTATCTCACACCAAAGCATGTCCATTACCATCTCAAGTGAGAGCACAAAAAACCGTGAGAAGTTCAATGGGCGTCGAAACGAATATGGTACAATGTACTCACCCATCTATTGTAGAAAGTTAACTGGTAAAGAATTACTTGTTTTTGTAGAATTTCTATATGACTCTTTTAGAAAGTTAAGTGGTAAACGAATATGCTTGCACGGTTGCCCGCTTTAGTAGTGTCGTGCAATTTTCCAAATCAATCTACTTCAGTAGCTTTTCTTTCCAAGTAGTAAACACAAGATTTTTCCCTAGTTTACTCAATTACTATCTCACGCCAAAGCAGGTCCATTACCATCTTGTCAGGCTAATACATTTGCAAATATATAATGGCGCCAGTACTTGCGACAAATTTGTTGCAGTGCTATGAAAGAATGAAACGCCACCGCCAGAACTTCCTCATTGTATACCCCAATAAGCTAAACTACCTCATCGTATACCCCAATGTGGCGATCCATGCTTTGCAAGATATGTTGCACACGACAAAGATTAATCTGGTTGGAAAATATCACTATATTCAGAGATGTTCAAAGCTGTCGTGACAGAGACGCCACTCGAAACTGGCAACCCCTAAACCAAGAAGCATCAATCTTTTTGACATGCATAAGCATCAAGTGTACAGAAGCAAAGAAAGATCTTTCAAGATGAAGCCGCTAATACTGCCTGGTTCTTAATCACACTCGGTGGTCGAAGCCTTACAAGATGTCCTGCACCTTGACACATTGACAGGAGACTATGAGAGAACAACAAATATTCAGTGGCAGATTAAGTTGAGCAAAATAATGGTATACGTAAGAACAATAATAAGAAAGAAACACTGCTCAAAACATGAAATACGAAAGCTTGGTGATGTGTATATTATGCAGCAAGACTACAAGTCAAGTAGGTCAAACCTCCGACACAACAAAATCTACTTGGTCAATATTAAGCATGAAGAAGGTTAAAAAATTGAACTTATACTGCTACACATGGCATCATGGCATAACTGGACCAAAGTTTATTTTTTAGTAAATTGAAAATGAGAAATACAAATATTCATATAACCCAGATTTGACCGTTTTGCTAGTTTTTCTTCTTCTCATGCATGTTCTCCTCCACACTGTAAAATGGACCAATCAGAGAACATCTACAGCCTTGAGTGTTGCAAATTGTGTCCTTTAGGCTGATCATAGTAATAGTATCATACTAATACTATACTGGATGATTTGTAGAATCTCAATATAAAATTGTGTACAAGATTTATTTGTATGAAGATTTTTTAATTTTACTTGCTATCATGCGGTATCTACCTATAATACTCTAATCATCTTTTTTTTATTAATTATTGTACCACATCACATTTTTATCAACATGGCATGCATAATACTAACTATGATACTTCCTATGAGATCAGCTTTAAACCGGGAAAAAGGGAGTATATTCGTCTCGCAATTTCATCCGGGGTAATGGAATATAAGTTGTGTCATTAATCTAGATTTAGTACTCATAATTAGTGTGCGTCGATGTGACATGTGAATAGCGAAAAGTTGCGAAACTTACCGCAAGAGCTATATACATTTTTAGTCCCACATCTTGCGGCGTGGGAGCGTTTTAGTCCCACATCTTGCAAAGTGAGCACTACTAGTCCCATAACTTGCATCCTTGAAACATTTTAGTCTAATTTAATTAGACTTATCGAGTTTGACTGATTTTAACCAAATTTGTCAACTTGTGGCATCACATTTTTTTAGCGGACGTACAAAATAGATAAAAATGTGGCAAGGGAGTGAACTGAACTCATGATCTTTGAGTTCCTATTCACCACCTTAAGCCACTACGTTAAGCAATGATATCTGGTTCTACTGGTGGAATCTTTTTATCCAATATAAGCGCCCACATGTAAAAACGCCCATATTCGCTGTTAGCATAATCTTATACATCATATGTGAATGCCTTTTATTTTGAAACTCGGGCTACGTGGTGGCCTTTATTTGAACATTTGAAAAATGCAATTCTAAGTATCAAAATTACCTTAAAAATTACGTACATGAGGACAATGATATAAGATTTTAGTGTGCAAAATTTTAGCCCGGATTGTTTGTATTAGGGGCCACAAAAAAAAGAAAATTCTAACAAGATTTGAAGGTGCACCGCTTGCAAACCCGGATCTCTAATTTTGTCTTTTCTACAGAGCCTAGAGCACAAATTATTTCAGATTGAAAATTTATAATTCCTTTATAAATTTTTCAACGTAAGAATATGTATTTTTTGAATATCCAAAATAAATACTTAGATGTAGCCCGGATATACACACTCAATCAATAAAGATCACTAGTTCCGTCCTTTTAATGTGAATATTTTTAAGTGTGTGCGGCGCTTATATTGTATAAAAATGTTACGTCCTTTTGTGTAACAATCAGCATCGTTCAACCTAATGGTTTGAGGAGATGATTAGCATTGCAGAGGTCATGAGTTCAATTCCCTTATTTTTTATATTTTTATTTATTTTGTAAAAATATACAAGAATCATTTGAAAAAATTGTGTCGCTATAGGGTTGACGAAATTTGGTCAAAATCAGTCAATCTCGATGAAGTCTAATTAAATTGGACTAAAATGTTTCAGGGATGCAAGTTGTAGGACTAGTAGTGCTCAGTTTACAAGATGTGGGACTAAAACGCTTCCACGCTACAAGATGTGGGACTAAAAGCGTATATAGCTCTTACCGCAACTAGACAAAGCCTGAATTACAGCGTAGTGGGAACTCGACAGACGTGCTGGTGATAAAGCTGAGCTAGGGGACAAAACAATAATAATTGATGGGATTCGGTGGGTGGTAGTTCGTGATACACGCTGGTATACTGTACCGTCGTCTGTTGGCCTCACACTGTGGCCCCTCTGCCACTGTCCTGTCACGTGGCCTTAACACGCAGCTAAACGACAAGGCCAAAATAGCTTGATGCATTTGGCCAACGCCCCACTGCCCACATGCATTAGCTAGGTCCGTAGAGTTCCCACTACTAGTATAGTACACTGCAATTCATTGAATTAATGAAAATACATTTTTCCTATTTTTTGTTCATTTATTTATTTTGTATACTTACACTTCCCATACGCAGAGAAATCCCGGCGGTGATTTTCTCAAGAAAACAGTTCGGTCAGTTCGGCCAATCCCCTGTCTGAGTAGATGTTCCGGCTTGCTTAGGCTGGTCCTAGAGCTAGTATCATAAGATGTATCATGCATGCCAACTTGGCAAAAATCTGATGTGGCGCCATAATTAATGAAGAGAGAGGTGGTTGTTAGATACTGTATCATAGCACGTAAAGCTAGAAATCATAATGACAAATAAATCTTGTACACACGTTTTACATAGAGATTCTACAAATCAATAAATATACTACTACTATGATACTACTATACGATACAATGCACTAGAGACATAGTATCATATATGGACAGGCGCGTAAAAATCGGCCTTGGGACCAAAACAAGGCCGATTTTTACGCGCGTAAAATATGCATATGATACTAGTAGTATGATACTACCACTAGGACCAGCCTTAGGTACCAAGGGTACCTACATGTTTTGGTCCCAAGGCCGATTTTTACGCGCCTGTCCATATAATACTTTTAAAAAATAGCACTAATGAAAAGATATTTTTATGTTCTGGCCAAAACAATTTTGTAGAAAAAAGAAGGCTCTTTGGATTTTAGAATTTTCCAAAAAAACAACAACACTAACGTCATGTTTGTTTGTGCTTATGAATAGTTTTTTAGCATGAAAAGATAGAAAATCAAACAAATAGCAGCTAGCTTTCTCACATAGCTTCCAGAAAGCCAGCTGTCCAGAAAAACTAAATTTATATGGTAAGCTGAAATTTTCTGAACTTTTCTGTGCTTCTTGAGTCCAAAAAAAACTTAAAAAAAATCTTTGAAAATCAAGTGTTGGCTACTCAAGATGGAAAACCCACGTCGGACTTTTAGAAACATAATGAAAATCAATTATTTGAACTAAAAATAGAAGGAAAACATCTAGGAACAGAAAGTCAATATGCTTTGGCAAAATAGATATTTTGTCTTACGGCCATCTCAATGCAAGCCTCCAAGTTATAATACTATTTTTTTGCCAAAATACCATTTAAAGGGAATTTACCAAAAAAAAAGCCCATTTTGGAAAGATCAGGTCATGTGGTTTCAAGGAAATGACAAGAAGCTTCAAGGAGGTAGTCACGTGTCACAGCACGTACCATTGAAGTCAATTACTAAGGGACTGGGACACCATTGCAACACACGTTAGTCACGTGTCAATGGTGCACAGAAGGACGTGTGAACCCATGGGACTCGGCTTGCAAGCTGGGTGGTTCATGGCCTCATGGGACATGGCTATGGTCGTAGGCAATACTACGAGTACACGAGATAAATGTGTTGAGCTAGCTTGCAGTTCCGGCCCGGGCTATGAATATAAATAAGAGTAGACGCACCTGTGTTTCATCAGCTTCAATTCCGTAGTCCGTAGACAAGTTGAGTCGAGTAGCACCACCACACCACTAGCTAAGCTAGCGAGCAATGGCCACATCCACTGCCGATGGCCCCACCATGGAGACCAGCTGCGTCGTCTCCGACGTCCCAATGGTGCACAGAAGCTGCTTCCCCACCAATTTCAAGGTCAGTTGCTGTGGCTTGGGTGGAACAATGGTGGAGAACGCCAAGGTGAACATCAGCAAGCTGTATCTGCGCCAAATCTTTGCGGGCTGTGGCGCGAATCAGTCGGACGTGATAGAGCCCAATGCCGTCACAGGGCTAGGTAAAACCGTTGTGAACAATTGGGGGATCTATGACGGCCCTGGCTCCATGGCGAATCTGGTTGCCAAAACGCACGGCATGCACACACTTGCCGCCAAATATTGGAGCAATTGGTTCACCATGGTGTTTGTCGTCGAAAGGTACTCCCTATATATCTCTTTGTTCCACTGTTCTTATTTTACTCTTTGTGGTAATACATGGAGGATGAGTTTTTATTTTACCTGCATGGGAGTCTTTATTATGGCATGAAACCACTGCTGATTACTATTACATATGAGCAAAATCGATTATATTACTATATTTGTTGTGCATTCAGGTTCAAAGGATCCACTCTTCAGGTTATGGGAGCTAATGATGGGGATCAAGAAAATGAGTGGGCCATTGTAGGTGGGACCGGTGAATTCGCAATGGCACGCGGTATCATCAACACAAGAGTACATTGTTGTATAGGCAATACAATAACACAAGAGCTTACTATTGAATTTTTCTGCCGCATGAAGAAGGAGGTAAGCGTACGTGTAATTAATTAATTTGAGGTCTCGTCCACTTTGCATTATATAAACATCACCGTGGGGCATAAAGAGAACCCATCTCCTACCACCCAAATAAAATGGGGAGAGGGAGAAGTAGAGGAGGACTCTCCTTTTTTGGCCAATGACTCGTTTCGCTCTCTCTCATTTATTATTCCTTTACTCTCTCATTTTTTTTGCCCTAAGCCAAATAACACTCAAAATGCATGTTCCTTCACATTCAGGTCATCGTCTGTCCACCTACAGAGATCGCTCCACCTACAGAGATCCATGCACCTATAAAGCAAGGACCATGGGGTGGAATGACTGGAGGCTCCCTTCATGAAATGGAAG
This sequence comes from Avena atlantica, assembly GCA_910589765.1. NCBI lineage: Eukaryota > Viridiplantae > Streptophyta > Magnoliopsida > Poales > Poaceae > Avena > Avena atlantica. Next base: position 484,180,568 of record OU342736.1, read on the forward strand.
GAAAATCACGTTGTCTAGAAAGTGTAACAATCTACCATCATGGTGTAGTTGAAGGGTTGCAATTTTCCTACGTTGACGAAGACGGGCAAATCCGCACCACTGAAACTTGGGGTGTCAATCGGGGCTTGTTCACCAACGAAGTGAGTACATTTCATACTTTACCATGCATGTGCGTGCGGTTGTTTTGCAAATCATGTTGGTTCATGCCTGCCTTCATCATACAAAAGACGATGCAATTCTATGTTTGGTTAAAGTCAAACTAACCTAAACTTGATTGGTTTTCTCGAAAATATTAACAAAACTGTAAGACTCCAAATATAGGTATATATAGTATAATGAAAATATATATTATATTCCATGAAAAATCTTAGTCGCTACGTTTTTTTACATGTCGTATTACTTTTGTTCTAAGTCAAGCATTTGTATCTTTGACTATATAGATTCATAACATAAGATTTATGTTTTTAGATTTACTATGAGAAATACATTTATAGTATATAATTCATATATATGTGTTGCAAAACTATAAGGATGTTTTGAAATTGATTAGATGATTAAAGATAGTAACGTTTGACTTAAAGCACTGCAACCTATATATGAAATAAAAGTACATATAACAGAGAGTCTACGCATACTTGCTTATTTAATTAGTAGTATGATATAAGGTAATAATATCTTTTTATACAAATTAAGATAGTTTGACCTAACACTATTTTAGAATTATATCTTTTGGGGAGGGTTGGAGTTAGTAGCTATATATACGCCACATAATAAATACTTGCTGATCTAACTAATTTTTCTCTTCACTAATTCTGTGTTGTTTTACAGATAAAGTTTGGCCCATCAGAGTTTGTGAAGCAGATCACTGGGGCTGGGACACTTGGATCCTGGCTGACACAATTTAAGATCGTCACCAACACCAATACGTATGGTCCTTTCGGAACTATCCCCAGCCAACCATTCAGCTATACCGTGCCGGAAAATTCAACCGTGGTGGGCTTCTTTGCAGAAACTCTAAATGTTTTCGTCACAAGGATTGGTGTTTACACCATCCCTAAATAATTTAGTATTCGACCCTGCTGCAGCCTGGAGCTACCTGCATATTCCTTTTAATCATCAGAGTGTTTGATTTCGTAACGTTTCCGCTGTTCCAGCAATAAGATGGCTAGCTAACAAGGGTGTCCCCTATTTTGTGGCTTTTTATAAATAAATTCAACCGTGTAATATTTTTATTTTGTTTTCCCTTTGCCACGTTCAATAATGTAATTTCCAGAGATGGTTTTCTTCAGAATAAAACAGATCAATGTTAAAGTGAAATGGTTCATGTGTAAATCCATATCCTGGTTTCTGATTCTTTAACCATGGCAATTTTTATGTAAAACCACCACAATTAATGCCTCGATTAACCGTGGTGTTTTTTTTATTAACCGTGGCAATTAAAATCGATTAACGATGGTGATTTTTGTAAAAATAACCACCACGAGTAATAGTAGACCAAATCAGAGCCCAAATAGCCCATGTGGATCCATCTCGGCCCGATATAACGCTGCCCGATTAACCGTGGTGGAGCTCGCGCCTGAGGCCCACAGCATCTCCCTCCCTCGAGCGGCGAGGTCGCGCTCGCGTATGTGGTGGATCCAGCCAGGCGCCTCCCTCCTTCTCTGGCATGGCGGCGCGGTCCCTCCTCCACTTTGATCCGCGGTGGATCTGGCCAGGCGCCCTCTCCTCCTCGTGGGATGGTGGCTGGAGGCGTCACGCGGAGATCCAGATCCAGCGGCCTCCATCGGCGGCACCCCTCCCCTCGAAACACTAGCTGTGGCGACGCTCCCTCCCCTCGAAACCCTAGCTACGGCGGCGCGATCCCAGATCCAAGCCCGTTTAGGCCTGGATCTGGGCTTTCTCTTTTTTTTGGATTAAAAACCGCCACGGTAGAGCCACGATTAACCGTGGCCTTATCCCTATGGAGGTTGCAAAAACCCCACGGTTAATCCATAGTCCCTTCGGATGACATACTGAATATATTGCAACAAGATAGTAAGCATTCTGTTTTAAAGTGGAGTGAACATAAACTTTGCAAATCGGAGTGGAAGCGTATATATATACCATGCTGGTTGGTGCTGTTAAAAGCAAAGTCTATGCTTCTGATAAACCTTGCAAAAGCACAGAGGAACTGTCATCTTCGATGCAACCACGGCAGCTCCACAATCCCCATAGTTAACACGGCTGCAAGTATCCAAACATGAAGAATCGACTGTAACAACTGCCCAAACCAACGATGGCATTCTCTCAAGCACGGCGATCCTGCCCCAGTAGACATGCAGACATAGGGTAACGAGATTTGGAGCATCGATTCTGAGTTAGGGTTTTTTTCCCCGACCGCTACTGGCCGGTAGCGGTACCAGCCCGTTACCAACCGGTGAAATTCTAAAATTTCGAATTTGAATTCAAAAAATTAAAAAGTAAAAGAAAAATACTTAATGGTGTCAAAAAATTTCAAATATTAGTTCATTTAGTATTTTTTGCAGACATTAGAAGTTCAACCAAAAAAGAAAAAGAAAAAAATTCGGCCGGTTGAACTTCTAATGCCCGCAAAAAATGCTAAATGCACTAATACTTGAAATATTTTTAGAAATTTTTCTTTTATTTTTCAATTTTTTAATTCAAGTTTGAAAACATGTCAAATTCTTCATTAATTCGCAACCGGCTGCACCGGCCGGTGCAACCGGCCGGCTAACCGGTTTTAACTGTCGGAACTGTTCGCAACCGGTTGAACTGCGCATTTTGGTTTGAAATTTGAATTTGACCGGTATTTACCGGTAACCTGTCTTACCGGACCGGTTAGCCGCTACCGCCGGGCAGTGGACTAGCTCCACTCCAATTACACCACGCAGAGGCCATATAATATCACAAGCAGTGCAGCAAAATCTAAGTACGATCTTGGCAAGAATGTTGAAATCTTCCGAATCCGGCCCGCCTGTTTACGGCCGTGCCGCCGTTAGTTGGGGAGGCGGGAAGCGTTCGAACGGGGGCGGTGCCGACGACGCCGGCGCCGGCTGGTAGAGAGGGAACGGCAAGAACGGCGGCTGCAGGAACGGCACCAGCCACTCTGGCACGTGGAACGGCCACGGGAACGACACCGTTCCTCCGGCACTGCCGCCGGCTCCCGGCGCGGCGGGGAGCGGGAACCCGAACGGCGCCGGCCAGAAGAGCGGCAGGAACGGCCAGAAGAAGAGCGACGACCCGAACGCGTCGCCGCTGCCGCCATTATTGCCGCCGCCGCCGCCGCCGCCATGGCAGAGCGTGCCGTCCCGCTTGGCGGGGCGGAAGTTGAGCGCGTTGAGGTTGAGGAAGCACGCGGCGGCGGCACGGGGGCCGCCACGGAGCGCGATGTGTTGCGTGGAGCCGCGGAGGCCCGGGACGTTGCAGGCGGAGGAGGAGCTCCGGACGAGCGTGGCGCGGCAGGCGGAGCGGAGCTCGTGGCCCTCGCGGCACTCGAAGCCCTCCACGGGGGGCACGTCCAGCTTGTACACGCCGTGCTGGTCCGTGGTGCGCTCCGCCTCCAGGGAGATCTCCTCCGGCGCCACGCTCGTGGAGTTGTTCACCTTGAAGCTGCACTTGATCAGCACCCTCGCCCCTGCATCACACGACAGTGTCATGGCCATCAGTGATGTATATATTCAGAACATGAACTCTCGTGTCAAGAAAATGGAAACGCCAGAGTCTGTGCACAACTATTTCCTTTATCATATCTGATTGCAAATTTGCATTGACCAAGGCTATGGAATCTTGCGCTCGTGAGTTTCAGTAGTAAATGCAGGAGTAGCAAATCTGTTTCAGTTTCAGTTTCAGGGTGAAGCGCTGGCATTGTAATGCAATTCCTTGGCAGCTCATGCACGCATGTGCCAATCTTAATGCTCTGAATTTTGATTTGGAGAAACGTTTCGACGCAATGCAGTAAACATTGAGAAACACAATTATGAGGAAGTTGACAACTCATACATAACAAGAATCGACACAGTGTATGCTAAAGAATTAAGACAAGGCGACCTCAGGAAACTTCAGTTAGGGAGACATCCGTCTCTTTCATCATGAATCTGAGCTAAAACGCATCCCCAATTTGGGAGCACCAGAAAAATGGGCCAAACCTACCGTAAAGGCGTGCTGGTTAAATTCGTTTGTACACATTACCTTTATAACTAAATCAATGTCATGTTAGATACTATAACCATAACTTCCAGGGCGAATATGTGTTCTGAGTTCAGACTTGACCATTCAAAAAAAAAGAGGGTTCAGACTTCAGTGAAACTACAGAGCACTTTTAATTCTGTAAGCAACTTGTCATGTCTGCTTATCAGTTTTCGGTGAAGTTCGATAAACCTGAAAAGGAGGGCACACACAAACAGATAGTCCTCCTAAGATATCTGGCATGTAACAATGTGCATTGAGCAAGAGAATCAGGCACACACACCCCAAGTAACAAACCTGCTACTGTACAAAAAAAAAAGCAAAAGACAACTTAAATGCAGAAGTGCGTACTTTAGATTAACTATCTCTCCGGTCCCTCAACTTTGCCTAGATTCGAATGTATATAGTCTAAATATTTAATTAGATACATACAAATCTAGATAAAGTTGAAGTCATTAATATGAACCGAAGAGAGTAGCACATTTCCATTTCAGAGAAATGCAGAACAAGACGGTGTCCAAATACAATGGTAACTGTAAGAGACAGGCAGGCAGGTGTTCACCTTTGAGGAAGAAGCTGTGCTTGGAGAAGGTGTTGTTGGAGCAGGCGTCGCAGTAGACGGAGCCGACCACGGTGATGTTGCTGGACCTGGACAGGAACCCGGCCTCGGCGCCGTCCAGGAGCACCAAAACAACCAGCACCAGCATTATCGCCATGAGGGGAGCTCTCGAGCTGGGCATTGCGGCCATGAGGTCAGCTCTGTAGCTAGGTAGCAATGGAGATGAGGTTGCAGAGAGAGTGATGGGATGGGATGGGCCGCTGGGGAGAGCAGTGGAGGAAGGCTACAATGGAAGAGAACAAATGCATGTGAATCGGCTTGGACTGGCGCGGGGACATGGAGAAGCTGGTCAAGCACTAGCTGCTGCTGTGTGGTGTGGTGCTGTGGTCTCTCTCCCGCTTTTTCTTTGGCCCCTTTTATTTTGGCCACCGAAGATTGGGAATTGGGATAGATGCAGCCATATGCACGGCGTGAATGCACATGTGATTGGGTTTATGAAACCAAGTAGGATTCAGGCATGATCACTGGCCGGAGTTGAGTACGTCTTGTATGTGATCGCTGGTCCAGTAGATCTGCATGCTTGGAGAAAAGATGTAAAAAAAAGGTAATGGAGCCATGGGATGGTGTTAGTCTTTTTTTTGACAACTATATACAGTATGTACTAGGTGAATATGGGCCGCTTCGCCGTGCCATCTACAGTCTATTTAGCAGAGTGTGGTATATGTGTTGTACTTATTGTTGATAACATATTTTGTTTTGTTTGTGTTACTATAAATTAAATATATGAGCATGTGGGATTGAGTGTTTTAATCGGTAGACAAATGTGGCATCTGCGTGTTAGACATATCTGAAACTGAGAGAACTGACCTTAAACTCAAGAAACGGGCCCTTATTTCATATTATAGCTCATAAGCAACATAAGGGTACCCGTGTTTCTTTAACTAAATAAAGGTATATCGAGCAAACTTCAAATGAAAATACATCGAGCAATAGACCAAGTTTAGTACCACAAAAAACTGGTATATTACATAATTAAGGTAAAAAAACTAATGATGTCAAAACAAGCTAACTTATAAAGATCAAACGGTAACCATGTTCGACTGCCTCAAAATCTATTTGGATCACAGAACTCCAAGAGAAGTTAAAATTTTATATTCAACACTTATCAGTGGCTGGATTATTAAATGATTAGTTTAGTTAATAGACAATCAGATTACATATATACTAATTCTATGTAGGGTTTATACTTGATATATTCCAAATTATTCACTGGTTCAATAAAATTTAGAAGAGAAAGTATGGCTGGAAGTTGCCACAAATCTTTACATAAAAGCAAGATATAATATGTAATCAAGTTTGATAATTTCTATACATCAAAAATGAAAAATACAAGTTATGACATTTCTTTTGGACCCACATAATCAATGGAACCCGCTTGTTTATTAATCCTAGAGCATGCTCCAAGTCAAGGGCACTAAAATTTGTGTTAACTCGTATAGAAATTGTAGAACAACGTAGAACATGTATCAATTTACATAAGCATCTCATGTATTCTCGAGATATGCTAATATATTTAAAATCAAATTCAGTTGCAGAGCCTGAGAGGGGCCAAAATTAGCTTATTCTGCTTTGTTTGTTAATTATTAAAGTGACATGAAACGTGATAGCTTCTCACAAGACGTGACCATTTCTCACCCTGTTAACGCTCCATGTTTTTCTTTGAGTGATTCTTCCGTTCGGTTACTGTAGATTCCAAGTTCTGGAAAATTGCTCTGCACCGCTTCATCGCATGCTTCGCGAGCCTTCTCCTTTTTAATTCCTTCTTTTCTGCCATTTGTCCCCGATTTTCCAGTCAAAGCGGTGAGGATGATGTGACATCTTCGCGTAGTCCTGTATAGGAGCGTCTCTACCCGTGCCGCTCCCTCTCTCTCACCCCCACCATCCCACACGCTCACCTCTTCCTTATATTCCTCACCACCATCAAAGTGTGGCGACGGACATGTGCACGAGGTCGGAGGCGATGTTGGATCGGTACTGGGCAGGTTCGACGCGAGGAATTAGAGGCGTCCGACGCTGGATGCGGGAGATGGACGGGAGGCGGTGGCATCGTGAGTGGAGTGGAAGAGGGTGCGGAGGTGAGAGGGACAGCTCGGGAGTGGAGGGGCCTTCTCCTTTTCAATTCCTTTTTTTGCGCCATCCGTCCCTGATTTTTCCAGTCAAAGCGGGTGAGGATGATGCGACATATTTGCCTAGTCCCGCATAGGAGTGTCTCTACCGCGTCACCACCTCTCTCGCACCCCCACCGTCCCACCCGCTCACCTCCTTCTTATCTTCCTCGCCACTAGCAAAGCATGGTGGCAGACGGGTGCGCGAGGTCGGGGCGATGTTGAATCAGTACTGGGAAAGTTTGAGGCGGGAAAGCAGAGGCGTCCGGCGCTGGATGCGGAAGCTAGATGGGAGGCGGTGGCCTTGTGAGTGGAGGGGCGGAGGGTGCGGAGGTGAGATGGAGAGCTCGGGAGTGGAGGGGCATTCTTCTTTTCAATTCCTTTTTTTTCGCCATCCGTCCCTGATTTTTCCAGTCAAAGCGGTGAGGATGATGCAACATATTCGCGTAATCCCACATAGGAGCGTCTCTACCTGTGTCGCCACCTCTCTCTCACCCTCAACGTCCCACACGCTCACCTCCTTATCTTCCTCACCACCGGCAAAGCGTGGTGGCGGGCGGGTGCGCGAGGTTGGGGGCGATGTTGAATCGGTACTGAGCAGGTTCGAGGCGGGGAAGCAGAGGCGGTCGACACTGGATGCAGGAGCTGGATGGGAGGCGGTGGCCTCGTGAATGGAGGGGGCGGAGGGAGCAGAGGTGAGAGGGAGAGCTCAAGAGCGGAGGGGTCAGCACCCATTGCCGAGGAGATGGAGGAAGGGTTGGGATGGTGAAAGTGTAAGATGGTTAACCTAGAGGGGGGGGTGAATAGGTTTCTACAAAATTCTTTATAATCTTTTGCAAGTTTTAGGCTTTGCGGAATATAAGTGAGCCTAAATGCAAACTAGGTGAGGCAACCTAGATTATGTACAAGATACTTCAAGCTCGAAGGCTATCACAAGATAAGCAACACAAGTAAGAGATCGGTTAAGGAATAACCGAAGCACGCGGAGACGAAGATGTATTCCGTGTTCACCACCTTTGGGAAGGGGGCTACGTCACGTTGGAGAGGTGTGAGGTTCCACGAAGGATTCCTCATGCGCCACGAAGGCTCACCTTCTTCTCCGAGCCTATCCCACGAAGGAATAGCTCACTTACTCGTGGTAGACTTTAGGGTAGTCTCCAAACCCTCACAAACTTTCCACGGGGCAAATCACAAGCCGAATGCCTCCGGGCGACCCTAGCCGCCTAGGGTTTCCCACAAACCCAAGAGTAACAAGCTAACTCGATGAACTCAAGGGGGAATGAACTTTGGCTTGGTGGAAACGTAGATCGGGACCTCCTCTTCCTTTCTACCAAAGGGATTTGGATTTGGTTGGGTAGAATGGGAGATCCTCAAGCTTTTGTGTTTCAACAATGGGGAGAGAGAGAGAGAGCTTCAAGAAATGATATGAACTAAATGCCTAACCTACTCAAGCTGGAAGAAGGGATATTTATACTCAAGGAGAAAACTAGCCGTTTTGAGCCAAAAACGCAAGGTCCGGTTTTAAGTTCGGTTGGTCCGGCCCACACACCGGACAGTCCGGTCCACAACCCGGAAAACCGGACTGAAACCGAAACTGCTCTCAGTACCCCAGACTCGGACAGACTCGGAGTGAGAAAACCAGAGATCCCGGTTTGAGTCCGGATTTCCGATCCTGACACCGGACGGTCCGGTCTGGGAGCCGGTCCAACCGGTCTGAAAACCGGATCTGCAGAAAAGGCTCAGGTGGATAGGATTTCTTCTCTTCTCTCTTTGGTGATGGATTAGGTAGGAGAGAGAGGGATGTGTATATGGCTTAGGTGATCATCCCCAACAAGCTCATCGAGAGAACCCCTCTTAATAGTGCGGAGCTCCTAACCGGACTCAAATTACATGAAAAGGGAAAACTCCGGTGCGAAGCTTCGTTATCAAAATGGGGGGTCTCCGATACCATTTCATCACAGCATTGGACTAGAACCTGTGTAAGACACTAGAAATAGCATTAGTCCACTCTAACCATGGTGTCATTGTCAACCAAAAATAGCATAGGGTAAAATACCCTTTCAATCTCCCCCTTTTTGGTTGACGATGACAAACCGAGCTAGAGTTCGCAAATATATTATAAACAACAAAAGACGTAGTCATAGCATAATATAAATATCCAAGGTTCACACACAAAGCACAAACTTGTTCAACAGACATAACGAAAGTAGATAGTTCATACATAAAGCGAAAGGGAAAGCACAATGCCATAAGAAGCAATGAGAACGCAAGGGGCATTGTGCTAACGGCAAACCCCGGAAAACCCCAGCAAGGAACCCGTAGATATCTAATAGAACTCTACTCTTCTCCCCCATTGGCATCGAGACACCAAAAAGGAAGAGGAGGAGAGCGATGCTAACGCATCCCAACTAGAAGAACGGCGGCGGAGGAGGAGGAGGGACATCTTCCTCTTCAGACGCCTCGTCACTATCAGCAGCATCATCATTGTCCTCATCATCAACATGACCCTGAGCAGAGGGACCACCAGGACCACTGGGAGCAAACTGACCAGGGAAGAACCCATAGAACATAGCATCATCAAGAGGCGGCATCTCATAGTTGACATAAGGAACAGGGGCCATCTCAGGACCATCAGGTGGAGGAGTGACATTCTGGGTCGCAAGATACTCATTGTGGCGACGTCTAGTCTCCTGGCTCAATTCCAAAGCCTTGTGACTCACATCATAGGAAGAACGACACATCTGGAATAGCCTCTTAAAAAACTTGGCAGCACCACCCTTCGGCCTTGGGTGAGAGGAGGACTCACCAACATGACGATGAGAACCAACCCGAGTAGAAAAAGAAGGCCGAGGATCATGAGCAGCTTTGGTGCGGTGCTCAGGAGGCCGCATCCCAGGGACCTCAGGAGTGTGTGCACGGAGACAGAGATTAAGCATTTCTTGTTCCTCACGCTCGCCCACCATCACACCAGGCGGCACCACCCGATTGAGCAGCTTCTGAGCATATGCGCAGAAGGTGGGAGTCATCCTGTCCAAAGCAGCCCGCCGCAGCTCACAGTACACAAAGTCACATCCATCAATCTTCCTCAGCCGATCCGGGTGACAATAGTACAACAAGTTGGCAAAGTACCCACGGCAGTTGGTGGAATCGCCAACACGGGGAACAAGGGACTGACGAAAGATAGTGGCCAAGGTATGATAGTAGTAATACATGCCAGTCATGCACGGAGGACTCCACTGAGAATCACTGGGGTAGCAGAAAACAAGAGTCTTAGCAGGCTTGACCTTCTCACTGTGAATACAGAAGCCGCCGCCTCGACCAGTGTAGCCCATGACATCGACCAAATCAGCATAAGTAGCCTGAAAGCGCCTCGTGCCAGTCATCCAAGTCATAGTGCGATCCTCATCATCATGAAAATAGACTGTACAAAAGAACTGACGGATGAAGTCAGGGTAATAGTCCTCCTTGAGACAGACGAGGTCGAACAGATCCATTTTCCTCAAAGCTTCATCAACATAGAAATAATCAGAGGCTGCATACATATTGAACCACTCCAGATTGAGGGCTTGAATGTGGCCACAAGGAGTGACCCGAAACTGAGTGTAAATGTGATCCCACATCATAGCCTGAGTCTGAGTCCAAAACTTCTTGTCAGATCCTTTATAGGTGCGTTTCTTGAAGCGATAGGGATTCTGCTTGCGGAGAGCCCGGTACAGACCAATCTCCATACCCTTCAGATTTTGACAAGGCACATCCTCAGCCTCGGCCTGAGAAGCTTGCTGCTTACCCCTGTTAGCTTTGAGTTTGATGCGCCCAGAGCGAGCGCTCCCCTCAGGCTCAAGCTGCACAGACTGAGGGGTGTGACGAGCCCGCTTGCTCCTGTTAGCTACCTCAGGCACAAACTCCTGATCAGGCACATACTCATCACTAGCAGAATCAGCGTCTTCACCTGTGAAAAAGAGAGATAGAGCTTGGGGAGCACAGAGATAAGTACACATGCCAAAGGAGAGGATGAAAGAAAAAGAAACTTGGATTTGGGCAAGTGCATGGTAAAATAAGAGACATTGCAGAGAGGTCCGGTGCCAGGGCCGGAGCTACCGAGCCCAGAACCGGATGGTCCGGTGCTAGGGCCGGTCGGACCGAACGCAGAACCGGACGGTCCAGTGCAGAGCCGGAAAACCGGACTCAGACCGGACGATCCGGTGCCAGGGCCGGAACAACCGGGTTTGAAACCGAGATCCACGGATACCACTATGCAATGTAAAAAATCGTACCAATGACTCATGTACTTGCGCAAATACAGTTCTAAGCAGAGAGGGTAGGACATGGAGGAACGAGGGTGGGGGAAAAAAGACTAGGTGGACCCCTAAATTCTCAAATCCAACACAATGTATAGCAAAACATAGGGATTTGAGAAGGACAAGCGGAGAGGGAGAAAAGGAGTACCCGAGGACATGGCTTCCCGTGGAGGAAAGCACCAAGGAGCCCTTGAGGAAGGAGAACACCAAAAAGATCCCGAACCACCGCGAGAGGAAGAAATTCCTTTGGTGAGAAGCCTCCAAAAGTCCTTCCTTACGAAATGGTGGCCCGATCTATGGATCCTAGGGGTGGAACCACCCTAGGAGAGGAGGGGAGGGTGGGGAGGGGCGACAATGGAGGAGGAGAGGTCGGGGAAAGTGAAGTGGAACTTGTAGGGTTTCGTTGCATGGAAAACAAAAATTTTCTATCGCATACAAACAAACAAGCCAAGATCTATCTACTAGATTGTAGCAACGAGTCGATGGAATAACTTACCCTCGAAGATTCCAAAGTGTTTAATGAGAGCGGATTCTCGTGGGTGATGTAGTCGTACTCTTCCCGATCTCAAGATCGCGTAGACGATCCTTTCGGCGCTGCGTTCCGGCAGCGCTCCCGCAGTCGGTCACACGTTCGATACTAGATGAAGACCTTCCTCTCCCTTGTTCCAGCAGGCAGCGGAGGTTGTAGCACTCTCCTCGCGATTCCGGCAGCACAATGGCGTGGTACCGGAAGTAGAGGGGAGATCTCGCAGGGCTTCGCCTTAAGCCGGAGCGAGTATGGTGGAGTATGAGAGAGCTCCTCGGCGATCTAGGGTTTAGACACACCAAGGAGGGGATGCTAGAGCCGGCGACTAGGGTTCCGGGGACCCCCAAGTCGGCGGCTAGGGCAAAAATCTAGGGGGGTGGCGGCGGCTATGGAGGGCTGCAGCTTCTAGGGTTTGAGGAGAGGGATTGTTGTGTGCTAGGAGGGAGCCCTGCCCCTCCTTATATAGGTGGAGGGGCCGGCGGCCAAGGGGAGGGAGGGGAGTACCTCCCCAACTCGGCTTGGAGGGGGCGCCGCCGGTTGGAGGAGGGATTCCCTCCCCAACTCGGTTTCCCACTTCCTCCTCTTTTCCTCTTTCCAAAAACTTGCCGTTTGACTTTCAAACTAGCCGTTTGACTTTTCAATTTAGGATTTGAATAATCCCTTTATTTTGGACAGCGAACACACTTAGTACATGATGCAATCATTCCAACTTACAATGACACACTCATGTACCCCTTCCCTTCCGGAGTGCCGGACATTCCGGAACCTTCTAGAACATTCCCGATGAAAACACCGGAATCATTCCCGAACTCCGAAACGGAACTTTCCTTATATGAATCTTATTCTCCGGACCATTCCGGATCACCTCGTGATATCCCGGATCTCATCCGAGACTCCGAACAACATTCCGTCCCTTTATCATAATACCATAACTACTCAAACAACGTCGAATCCTTAAGTGTGTCTCCCTACGGTTCGTGAATTATGCGGACATGATCGAGACACTTCTCCGAACAATAACCAATAGAGGAATCTGGAAATTCATATGGCTCCCACATATTTCTACGATTACTTTGCGATTGAATGAACCACTTACATACGATATCAATTTCCCTTTGTCTCACGATATGTTACTTATCCGAGGTTATGATCGTCGGTATCTCTGCATACCTAGTTCAACCTCGTTACCGATAAGTACTCTTTTCTCGTTTTCGTGATATGTGATCCCTTGTGAGCCAGTCACATGCTTGCAAGCTAATTGGATGACATTTCACCGAGAGGGCCCAGAGTATATCTATCCGTCATATGGATGGACAAATCCCACTCTTGATCCATGTGTTTCAACCAATACTTTCTGAACACTCAATGCCACCTTTATAGCCACCCAGTTACGGTGTGGTGTTTGATGTCATCAAAGCATCCATCCAGTAAAGGTGATATGCATGATCTCATGGTCGAAGGAATTAGATAACTATGTATCAGAAAGCATATAGCAATTGAACTATTAAAATGACTTGATCTTTATGCTACGCTTATCTATAGGAGTATGTCCATCATATCATTCTCCTAACGATATGATCTTGTTGTTGATAACATATCAATGTTCATGATAGGGAAACCACAATCATTTATCAACCAACAAGCTAGTGATGTATAGAGGCTATACTAGGGACTTCAATTTAAGTTTACAAATCACACAAGTATCAATGTTTCCTTGTTAATACTATTATAGCATGAATGTAAACATTTATCATAAACACAAAGATATAATAATAACTACATTTATTATTGCCTCTAGGGCATATCTCCAACAGTCTCCCACTTGCACTAGAGTCATCTAATCTAGATTACATGGTAATATACCGAACACCCATGACAGTTTGGTGCTGGTCATGTTTTGCCCTCGGGAGAGGTTTAGTCAACGGATCCGCCACATTCAGATCTGTGTGTACTTTGCAAATCTTTATATCCCCATCTTGGATATGTTCTCGAATAACGTGAAAACGTAGCTTGATGTGCTTCAGCTTCTTGTGTGACCTTGGTTCTTGCGCATTGGCTATGGCGCCCATGTTATCACAGTAGATAGACATTGGGTCCAGCCGACTTGGAACCACACCCAGCTCTGTAATGAACTCCTTCATCCATATTGCTTCTTGTGAAGCCTCCGAAGCAGCCATGTATTCCGATTCAGTTGAAGATCTCGCCACAATGCTTTGCTTTGCACTCCTCCAGCTAACTGCTGCACCATTAAAAATAAATACGTATCCAGATTGTGATTTAGAATCATCCGGATCGGTGTTCCAACTAGCATCGGTGTAACCATTAACAACGAGTTGTTCATCACCTCCATAAGAAAGAACCATATCCTTAGTTCTTCTCAAGTACTTAAGGATGTTTTTGACCGCTGTCCAATGATCCACTCCTGGATCACTTTGATATCTGCTAGTTAAACTAACAGCATATGCAATGTCGGGTCTAGTACATAGCATGCCATACATTAGAGATCCTATGGCTGAGGCATAGGGAGTCTTACTCATTCTTTCTCTATCTTCTGCCGATGTCGGACTTTGAGTTTTACTCAAGGTCGTATTGGGCAACATGGGCAAGAACCCTTTCTTGCTATCTTCCATTCCAAATCTCTTTAGAACTTTGTCCAAATATGTACTCTGTGACAATGATATTTGGCGTTTCGATCTATCTCTATAAATCTTTATGCCTAATATGTAAGCTGCTTCGCCAAGATCCTTCATTGAAAAACTATTATTCAAATATTCCTTGACACTATTAAGAAGGTCTACATCATTCCCAATCAATAATATGTCATCCACATATAGTATTAAGAATGCTACAGAGCTCCCACTCACTTTCTTGTAAATACAAGCTTCTCCATAAGTTTGTATAAAACCAAAACTTTTGATCACCTTATCAAAACGTTGATTCCAACTTCGGGATGCTTGCTTCAATCCATAGATGGACCGTTGAAGTTTGCATACCTTGTTAGCATCTTTAGGATCGACAAAACATTTGGGTTGCATCATATACAACTCTTCATCAATATCTCCATTGAGGAATGCTGTTTTGACATCCATCTGCCATGTCTCATAATCATAATATGCAGCGATTGCTAACATAATCCTCACAGACTTTAGCTTTGCTACTGGTGAGAAAGTCTCATCGTAGTCAACTCCTTGAATTTGTCGAAACCCTTTTGCGACAAGTCGAGCTTTATAGATAGTAACATTACCATCAGCATCTGTTTTCTTCTTGAAAATCCATTTGTTCTCGAAAGCCTTCCGGCCATCCGGTAAGTCCACCAAAGTCCATACTTGGTTTTCGTACATGGATCCAATCTCGGATTTCATGGCTTCTTGCCATTTATTGGAATCTGGGCTCATCATCGCTTCCTCATATGTCTCGGGGTCATCGGTGTTATCCACCAACATGACACTCATAACGGGATCATACCAATCTGGAGTGGTACGAGTTCTCGTTGACCTCCGAGGTTCTGTAGCAACTTCAACCAAAGTTTCATGATCATCATCATTAGCTTCCTCTCTAATTGGTGCAGGAACCACAGGAACTTCTTCCGGTGCTGCGCTACTCGCAATTTCGAGAGAAGGTTCGACAACCTCGTCGAGTTCTACTTTCCTTCCAGTCACTTCTTTCGAGAGAAATTCCTTCTCTAGAAAGGATCCATTCTTGGCAACAAAGATTTTGCCTTCGGATCTATGATAGAAGGTATACCCAATAGTTTCCTTCGGGTATCCTATGAAGACGCATTTTTCCGCTTTGGGTTCAAGCTTGTCCGGCTGTAACTTCTTTACATAGGCTTCGCAACCCCAAACTTTAAGGAACGACAATCTAGGTTTCTTCCCAAACCATAATTCATACGGTGTCGTTTCAACGGATTTAGATGGTGCCCTATTTAAAGTGAATGCGGCTGTTTCTAATGCATAACCCCAAAATGATAGCGGTAAATCTGTAAGTGACATCATAGAACGAACCATATCTAAGAGAGTTCGATTACGACGTTCGGACACACCATTACGCTGTGGTGTTCCCGGCGGTGTCAACTGTGAAAGTATTCCGCATTTCTTCAAATGCTCGCCAAACTCGTAACTTAGATATTCACCTCCACGATCAGAACGTAGAAATTTAATCTTTTTGTTACGTTGATTCTCTACCTCACTTTGAAACTCCTTAAACTTCTCGAAAGTTTCGGACTTATGTTTCATGAAATAGATATACCCATATCTACTCAAGTCATCCGTGAAGGTAAGAACATAACGATAACCACCGCGCGATGATACACTCATTGGACCACACACATCGGTATGTATGATTTCCAATAGGTCCGTAGCTCGCTCCATCATACCAGAAAATGGAGTCTTAGTCATTTTTCCCATCAGACATGCTTCGCATCTTTCAAGTGATTCAAAATCAAGTGATTCAAGAAGTCCATCGGAATAGAGTTTCTTCATACGTTTCACTCCAATGTGACCAAGACGACAGTGCCACATATAGGTCGAATTATCGCTTGATTTCAAACGTTTAGCCTCAATGTTGTTGATATGTGTATTTCCACTATCGAGATTCAATAAGAATAGACCATCTATCAAAGGTGCATGTGCATAAAACATATTACTCATATAAATCGAACAACCATTATTCTCGGACTTAAACAAGTAAGTGTCTCGCAATAAACAAGATCCCAATATAATGTTCATGCTCAACGCAGGCACCAAATAACAATTATTTAAGTATAAAACTAATCCCGATGGTAGATGAAGGGGTAGCGTGCCGACCGTGATCACATCAACCATCGATCCATTTCCCACGCGCATCGTCACCTCGTTCTTCGCTAGCTTCCGTTTATTCTGCAGCACCTGTTTCGAGTTACAAATATGAGCAACCGAACCAGTATCAAATACCCAGGCACTACTACGAGTACTAGTGAGATACACATCAATAACATGTATATCAGATATACCTTTCTTCTTGATGTTGCCATTCTTCAAATCCGCCAAGTACTTGGGCAATTCCGCTTCCAGTGACCTTCTCCCTTGCAGTAAAAGCACTCAGTATCAGGCTTAGGTCCAGCCTTGGTCTTCTTCGCCGGCGTGGTAACTTTCTTACCACCCTTCTTGAAGTGTCCCTTCTGCTTAGACTTGCCTTTCTTGAATTTGGTGGTCTTATTGACCAACAACACTTGGTGCTCTTTCTTGATCTCCACTTCTGCAGACTTTAACATAACAAATAGTTCTGGCAACTGCTTGTTCATGTTCTGCATGTTGTAGTTCATCACAAAGTTCTTGTAACTTGGTGGTAGTGATTGGAGGACACGGTAAATCCCCAAAGCATTAGGAATCACTATACCCAAGCTTTCAAGTTTGTTTGCGTGCCCAGACATATTAAGCACACTGACGGAGCTGCCCTCTTCCATCTTGCAGTTAAAGAACTTTTCAGAAGCCTCATAGCTTTCAATTGCCGCATGAGTCTCAAAAATCAATTTGAGATCCTCGACAATATCATATGGGTCTGAATTCTCAAACCTTTTCTGAAGCTTCGATTCCAAACCATACAAGATAGCACACTGAACTATGGAGTACTGATTCTTCCGAGCGAGGTAAACATTCTTTACTTCATCGGAAGCATCAGCTGCAGGTGGGTCACCCAGCGGTGCATCCAGCACATAGGTCAAATTACCAGCTGTGAGGACAATCCTCAAATTGCGGAACCAATCCGCGAAGTTGCTTCCATTGTTTTTCAACTTTTCTTTCTCTAGGAATGCATTAAAATTGATGGTAGGGGCTGCCATTGATCTACAACATATTTGCAATAGTTTAGACTAAGTTTATAACAAATTGAGTTCAAATTAATAATAAAGTTAATCTAGGTGAACTCCCACTCAAAACAACATCCCTCACATTGTTTTAGTGATCACACGAACCAAATCCACTATACCAACACCGATCATCACGAGAGTTGATATAGTTTCAATGGCGAACAATCGTCATGTTCATCATATCTACTATATGATTCATGCTTTACCTTTCGGTGATCCGTGTTCCGAGACCATGTCTATACATGCTAGGCTCGTCAAGATCAAACCTTAGTTTCCGCATGAGCAAATCTGGCTTGCTCACGTTGTATACACTTGCAGAATCTAACACACCCGATCATCACGTGGTGCTTCGAAACAACAAGCTTTAGCAACGGTGCTAACTAAGGGTGAACACTTTATGACTTGAAATTCATGTGCATGAGGGATCATCTTATAATTCTACCGTCGTCTACTAAGCAATACAAGATGCATAAAGGATTAACATCACATGCAATTCATAATATGTGATATGATATGGCCTTTCTTCTTTGTGCTTCCGATCTCCATCTTCAAACACGAACATGATCCCCATCATCACCGGCATTGCATCAAGGTCAATGACGCTCCTCCATGGTTGTCGTCCACCGGCTTCAACTATTACAACTACTTTGAATAGACACGCGGGTCTTAACATAAATTAAAGACAACCATATGGCTCCTGCCGGTTGCCAACTTACAATAAGGAACATTGCATACATCGAATATAATCACAGTCATGGCCATATCACATCACTGCACACCCCTGCAAAACAAAGTTAGACGCCTCTACTTTCTTTGCATGTTTTACGTGGTTTGGGGCTTTCAATAAGTGTCGTTCTAACTTACGAACAAGAACCACAACATTGATACTAGTATTGTTGATCACCCGTTGTAAATTGGATCTTAACTATGCTAGGAGAAACAGGCACCCGCAAAGCCACTTATGCAATACAAGTTGCATGTCAAGCGTGGAGCAAGTCTCATGAACGATGTCATGTAAGGTTAGCCCGGGTCGCTTCATCCCAACATACCGCAAGATGCAAAGTACACACGAAGCAATCGACAATAAAAGCATCAACGCCCACAATGACCATTGTGTTCTACTCGTGCAACAGATCTACATATAGACACGGCTCTGATACCACTGTAGGGTTTCGTTGCATGGAAAACAAAATTTTTCTATCGCATACAAACAAACAAGCCAAGATCTATCTACTAGATTGTAGCAACGAGTCGATGGAATAACTTACCCTCGAAGATTCCAAAGTGTTTAACGAGAGCGGATTCTCGTGGGTGATGTAGTCATACTTTTCCCGATCTCAAGATCGCGTAGACGATCCTTCCGGCGCTGCGTTCCGGCAGCGCTCCCGCAGTCGGTCACACGTTCGATACTCGACGAAGACCTTCCTCTCCCTTGTTCCAGCAGGCAGTGGAGGTTGTAGCACTCTCCTCGCGATTCCGGCAGCACAACGGCGTGGTACCGGAAGTAGAGGGGAGATCTCGCAGGGCTTCGCCTTAAGCCGGAGCGAGTATGGTGGAGTATGAGAGAGATCCTCGGCGATCTAGGGTTTAGACACACCAAGGAGGGGATGCTAGAGCCGGCAGCTAGGGTTCCGGGGACCCCCAAGTCGGCGGCTAGGGCAAAACCCTAGGGGGTGGCGGCGGCTATGGAGGGCTGCAGCTTCTAGGGTTTGAGGAGAGGGATTGTTGTGTGCTAGGAGGGAGCCCTGCCCCTCCTTATATAGGTGGAGGGGCCGGCGGCCAAGGGGAGTGAGGGGAGTCCCTCCCCAACTCGGCTTGGAGGGGGCGCCGCCGGTTGGAGGAGGGATTCCCTCCCCAACTCGGTTTCCCACTTCCTCCTCTTTTCCTCTTTCCAAAAACTTGTCGTTTGACTCTCAAACTAGCCGTTTGACTTTTCAATTTAGGATTTGAATAATCCCTTTATTTTGGACAGCGAACACACTTAGTACATGATGCAATCATTCCAACTTACAATGACACACTCATGTACCCCTTCCCTTCCGGAGTGCCGGACATTCCGGAACCTTCTAGAACATTCCCGATGAAAACACCGGAATCATTCCCGAACTCCGAAACGGAACTTTCCTTATATGAATCTTATTCTCCGGACCATTCCGGATCACCTCGTGATATCCCGGATCTCATCCGAGACTCCGAACAACATTCGGTCTCTTTCTCATAATACCATAACTACTCAAACAACGTCGAATCCTTAAGTGTGTCTCCCTACGGTTCGTGAATTATGCGGACATGATCGAGACACTTCTTCGAACAATAACCAATAGAGGAATCTGGAAATTCATATGGCTCCCACATATTTATACGATTACTTTGCGATCGAATGAACCACTTACATACGATATCAATTTCCCTTTGTCTCACGATATGTTACTTATCCGATGTTATGATCGCCGGTATCTCTGCATACCTAGTTCAACCTCGTTACCGATAAGTACTCTTTTCTCGATTCCGTGATATGTGATCCCTTGTGAGCCAGTCACATGCTTGCAAGCTAATTGGATGACATTTCACCGGGAGGGCCCAGAGTATATCTATCCGTCATATGGATGGACAAATCCCACTCTTGATCCATGTGTTTCAACCAATACTTTCCGAACACTCAATGCCACCTTTATAGCCACCCAGTTACGGTGTGGTGTTTGATGTCATCAAAGCATCCATCCAGTAAAGGTGATATGCATGATCTCATGGTCGAAGGAATTAGATAACTATGTATCAGAAAGCATATAGCAATTGAACTATTAAAATGACTTGATCTTTATGCTACGCTTATCTATAGGAGTATGTCCATCATATCATTCTCCTAACGATATGATCTTGTTGTTGATAACATCTCAATGTTCATGATAGGGAAACCACAATCATTTATCAACCAACAAGCTAGTGATGTATAGAGGCTATACTAGGGACTTCAATTTAAGTTTACAAATCACACAAGTATCAATGTTTCCTTGTTAATACTATTATAGCATGAATGTAAACATTTCTCATAAACACAAAGATATAATAATAACTACATTTATTATTGCCTCTACGGCATATCTCCAACAGAACTGTGGGAGGAGGGGGGCCAGGGAGAAGAGGGAGAAAAGAAAAAAAACAGATCTGAAGTTCGGTTTTGAGTTCGGTTGAACCGAGATCCAAACCTGACGACCCGGTCTACATCTCGGAAAACCGAAGTAGAACCAAAAACGGTTCAGAGACGAGATCCGGATAGACCCGGTATAGTATAACCGGACTTTCCGGTTCTGGTCCGGTTATCCGACGCTGGCACCGGGCTGTCCGGTCTGGGAGCCGGTTCGACCGGGCCAAGAACCGAACAACAGAATGTTTTTTTTTCGAGGATGGCATGTGCAATTAGAGGAAGATAGTAGGCTCCAAAAGGGTAGAGGAAGCAGGTGATCTAGGCATGCCTATTGGAAAGAATCAATTTCAACCTTACAAAGAGCAACAATAGGCATGATTCGAAGATATCAAGAACGAGAGGAAAGATCAAACTCAGAGAGCCTCAAGATGGAAACCATTGAAAAGCAAAGGAGGCTAGAAGGTTGTGGGGGATTTCTCCCCCTATGTTTAAGCACATGTGTCATGACACCTCAAAGATAGATGCTTGGACTCATATCATGACATGAGATCAATTTATGTTGCACACATAGGTATGCATCAAACCAAGACATGGTAAGATGGCTATCCCTACATGTGCGGCGCAACTAGTCTACATAGCATGTTAAGAGCAAGAATATTGTGCAAGAAGCAAATCAATCCAAGTTTTTGGGATCTAGGATACCAAGTTCTCGCCTCAACATAACAAACCGGGCTTCATCCCAAGGCTTCGTGAAGATATCGGCCAATTGGAACATCGTACCCACATGAGTGAGATTGATATCACCATTTGCGACATGGTCACGTAGGAAGTGGTGGCGAATGTCAATATGTTTGGTGCGGCAATGTTGGACGGGGTTATTGGCGATCTTTATCACGCTTACATTGTCACATAGAAGAGGCACTGTACCAAGAGACACACCATAATCTTTCAAGGTTTGCCTCATCCATAACAATTGAGCACAACAAGATGCCGCGGATATGTATTCGGCTTCGGCGGTGGATAGGGCTGTGGAGTTTTGTTTCTTGGAAGACCAACTCACCAACGACCGACCAATAAATTGGCAAGCCCCGAAGGTTGATTTCCGGTCAACCTTATCACCTGCCCAATCGGCATCCGAATAGCCAACAAGCTCAAAGGTTGACCCCTTTGGATACCAAAGCCCGAGAATAGGAGTGAGAACAAGGTACCTAAAAATCCGTTTGACCGCCATCAAGTGGCACTCCTTGGGAGTGGATTGAAAACAAGCACACATTCCTACACTTAACATGATATCCGGCCTAGAAGCACAAAGGTAGAGCAAAGAACCAATCATAGAACAATATACCTTTTGATCCACGTCCTTCTCACCTACTCCAAGGCCAAGTTTTCCATTTAGAGGCATGGGTGTCTTCATGGGATTAGCCTTGGCCATCTCGAACTTATTGAGCATATCCTTAATGTAATTTTCTTGAGAGATGAAAGTGCCATGAGGAAGTTGCTTTATGATGAAGCCTAGAAAGAACTTCAACTCCCCCATCATGGACATCCTAAATTTCATAGTCATCAACTCGGCAAAAGCTTTGTTATGAGATTCGTTAGTTCCACGAAAGATAATATCATCAACATATATTTGAACAATAAATAAGCCACCCCCTTTAACCCGTTTGGTGAAAAGGGTGGAATCGACCTTACCCACGCTAAACCCATCCATGAGTAGAAAATCCCTAAGGTGCTCATACCAAGCACGAGGAGCTTGCTTTAGTCCGTAGAGAGCCTTATGGAGAAGATACACATGGTTGGGATAGCGTGTGTTTTCGAAACCCGGTGGTTGAGCTACATATGCAACCTCTTTCAAGGGACCATTAAGAAAAGCACTTTTCACATCCATTTGATAAAGCTTGAAGTTATGGAAAGATGCATAAGCAAGCAAGAGACGAATAGCTTCAAGACGAGCAACGGGCGCAAAGGTGTCCTCATAGTCAATACCTTCTATTTGGGCATACCCTTGCGCCACTAACCTTGCTTTGTTCCTCGTGACGACCCCGTTATCATCTTGCTTGTTTTTGAACACCCACTTGGTCCCAATAACATTGATGCGATGATCTTTAGGCCTCTCCACAAGAGACCATACTTCATTGCGGGTGAAACACTCGAGTTCTTCTTGCATGGCAATGACCCAATCCGGATCCTCCAAAGCCTCATGTACCTTAAGGGGCTCGAAGTTGGACACAAAAGCATGGTGCCCACAAAAGGTTGTGAGGTTCTTCTTCTTGGCACGGGTATCGATCCCTCTTGATATGCTTCCAAGGATATTGTTGACTTGAAGACCACTTGCAATGGAGGCGGCCTTAATCTTCCGAATTGTGCCTTCATGATCAACAAATTCATCTTTTGAGGGGCCTTGATCGTTGACACCATCTTGAGCTTGGCCTTGAGATGGAGGTTGATCTTCTACTTGGTCTTGCTCGAAGGTTTGAGGGCTTGGTTCTTGTTCTTCGGTTTGCAAGGCATCATGAGAGAGATGTTGATCTTGTGATGCATTTGATGGCTCAACTTGGATAGAGCTTGGCTCTTCTTGAGTTGAGCTTGATTCTCCCCATCATCTTGTTGAACATGAATGTGAGACTCGGTAGGCAAGATGTGCCCAATACCCATCAACTTGATGACTTGAGAAGAATCACCATCTCCTACATCACGAGAAGAAACTTGCCCCTCATGGGGACCATTATTCTCCAAAAACTCCACGTCACAAGATACTTCAACACAACCATTAGTCTTGTTGTAGTATCTATAGGCATGAGAATTTTCCGCATAACCAACAAAAATACCCTCTATAGTTCTAGATTCGAATTTACCGAGCTTTTTCTTTTTGTTCTTGACGAGACACTTGCACCCAAAGACACGGAAGTAGTTGACATTGGGCTTCTTACTTGTGAGAATCTCATATGGAGTCATGTCAAAGGGAGCACGGAGGAAGAGCCGGTTCGTGTAGTGGACCGCGGTAGCAATAGCTTCTCCCCAAAAATTGTGAGGAGACTTGAATTCACTCAACATTGTTCTTGCCATCTCAATGATTGTCCGGTTCTTCCTTTCAACAACACCATTTTGTTGAGGGGTATAAGGAGCTGAGAATTCATGCTTGATCCCCTCATCTTCAACAAATTCTTGCATGGTGTAATTCTTGAACTCGGTGCCGTTGTCGGTTCTAATAGTCTTGATCTCCACACCATGAGTGCGTTGAGCTTGCTTGGCAAAGATCATGAATTCCTTGAAAGTCTCATCCTTCGTCTTGAGAATAAAGACCCAAGTATACCTTGAGTAATCATCAACAATGACAGGACCATATCTTCTTCCTCCAAGAGAGTCATATGTCGAAGGCCCGAAGAGATCCATATGGAGCAATTCCAAGGGTCTTGACGTGGCCACCTTGGTAACTGAAGGATGATGCTTTCCAATTTGCTTCCCTGAAATGCAAGCACTACACACATGATCTTTCTCAAAGGAGATACCGGTTAGTCCAATAATATGTTCACCTTTTAGGAGGAGATTGAGATTTCTCATGTTGACATGGCCTAGGCGACGATGCCAAAGCCATCCCTTGTCAGCCTTGGCCATTAGACATGTAGGAAGAGATTGACTCTCTTTCGAGAGGTCGACCACATAAAGGTCGTCTTCCACGTGTCCAATGAGAACCAAGCTGAGATCATCACCCCTAAAGACCTTCACAAAAGTTCTAGAGAAATAGGAGTCATAGCCGGCATCCGCGAGATGTTTAATAGAAAGCAAGTTGTAACCAAGGTTTTCAACATGTAGGACGGTCTCAAGAGTCAAGACCTTGGAAATTACCAACTTACCATAACCAAGAACCTTTCCTTTTGAGTTATCTCCAAAAGTGATGCTTGACGTTGAGTTGACATCGTGAATGAATTGGTCAAGCCCACTCCTACCTCCGGTCATGTGATTGCTGCATCCACTATCAAACACCCATTTTGATCCACCGGAGGCATAACCCTACAAAATCAATTCTTTGATTTAGGAACCCATTGAGTAATGGGTCCCCTAGCATTAGCAACAAGATCCTTAGGTACCCAAATTGAGTACCACCTATAAGCATAACCATTTCGAGGGCCAACATATTTGGCATACACATTTCCTTGAGTGCCCTTACATAGCACATAGGAAGGATTAGACTCTCCCGCAAACTTGTGATTGGGATTGCCCCTCATGGCTCCCCCATTCACCACATTCCTTTTGACCCGATCAATCACTTTGTCACCTTCCTTCACAAAGGTTATCTTCTTCGGTGGAATGGCATTGCTCGTGTTGTTCTTTGGATCAAAACCGACACCTTCCTTGGAAACTCTCGTCTTTTGACGGGACAAAATCTCATCTAGGATCTTTCCCTTGGAGATAGGTGCACGACGCTCTTTCTCAAGTTGCTCTTTCAACTTCTTATTTTCCTCAATGAGGTGGCCTTGATCAAAGGTAGAGTTAGAGGCACAAGAATCATTTTCAACTATAATTGGATCCTTCAATGTACCAAGAGCTTTCTCATAGGACACCCGAAGTTGATCATGGTTCTCTCCAAGTTTTATGAGCTCACGCTTGACAAGCAAACTAGCCTTCTCAAGGTGCTCAAGGTCCTTGGTAAGAGAAGCATGAGCAACTTCAAGCTCTTTCTTTGAGACATCGAGCTCTTGAGACAATGAGTTAGCCCTATCAATAGTGTCCATGTCTTTTGCTTTATCAATTTCAAAGATTTCAATTTGTAGTTTAAGAAAAGAGTTGGTATTCTTTTCCTCACAAAGCTCTTCCTCAAGAAGATTGAATCTTCGTTTCTCATCATCAATATGAGATTCCAAGCTATCAATGGTCTCATCGCGTGAGCTAACAAGTTCCATTAATTGCTTGACTCTAGCACGAGCAATGGGAGGAAGAGACTTCATGATAGCATACATTTCTTTTATATATTCTTTTCCAAATTCATCATTATCACTATCACTATCATGGTCACTCTCAAGATCATCCAAGACACTAGATAGGGATGGAGGAGAGACAATTACATTGGAGCTTCTTGCCATAAGACAAGAACCGGTGATCTTGGGAATAGGAGAACTCTCGATGTAGTCCTTGGAGTAGTCGTAGGTGAGAGGTGAACCGGATTCGACATATGCCAAAGCGGTCACACCCACCACTTTCTCCTTATCCCCACACTCCACGTCGGACTCGTCCTTGGAGCTCCTTGCCAAGAGGCAAGTGGCGGTGACCTTGGGGTTAGGAGAGTCGTCGGTGTAGTCCTTGGTGTAATCATAGGTGAAGAGAGACCCGGGTTTGGCAAAGGCCAAACCGGCCACTCCAAACACCTTCTCTTCATCCTCTTCCTCATTGTCGGATATGTATTCTTGGCCTAGGAAGCCCTTACCATCACGCCTATTGTTCCTCTTGTATCTTTCATTGATGGGGTTGGGCTTTAATCTTGGTTTGGCACCTTCTTCATATTTAGGCTTGTCAAGCCTCTTCTCATAAGGACACTTGTCGGCAAAATGGGTTGCCTCATCACAATTGTAGCACGTCCTCTTCTTCTCACTTGATCCCATTGAGTTTTTCCTTCTTCGGAACTTCATGTTCTTGGTGAAGAGAGCAAGTTGAGAGAGCATATCATAAACTCCATCACCATCGCTATCTTCATCACTAGCAACATCTTCTTGCACTTGCTTGGCCTTCAAATCTAGGGAGTGGGAAGACCCGATAGCACGGTTGATCTCCTTGATCTTTTGCCCTTCATCCGCCAAGTTATCCGTGGCAACTAGATAAGAGACTAGATCATCAGGAGTGAATTGATTAGCTCTATCGAGGAGTTGCAAGTTCAAGGCAAGCTTCTTGTCGGTGACCGCGATCATGGAGACAATCTTGGACTTGATAAGTTCATCATTCAAATTGAATCCATCATCATACTTCTCACACCCTAGGCCACCAATCTTCACGCGGAGGGAAACGAGTCTCTTGTATGCTTCAGCGATAGTTTCACCATCATGGTTCATGAACATGTTCATCTCAGACTTGGCAGCTTCATACTTGGACTTTTGGATAAGAGAGGTTCCCTCTTGGAGAATGACAATCCTATCCCAAAGATCCTTTGCGGTGGGGATGTCGCTGACTTGATCATGGAGAGTGCGGTGAATGGCACTCCTTATCTTGTCACAAGCCGTTGCATTTAGTTGACGGTCATAGTACTCCCCCGGGGTGAGGTTGTTGGGATCATGAGGGTGGAAGCCGGTGCATACAATCTCCCAAAGCTCAACACTGCAGCTGCGAAGATGAGATTCCATAGAAGCTTTCCAATGAGAGAAGTGAGTTCCATCATAATGAGGTGCAGGGCCCGAACCATTAATATGAGGCATGATGTTCTTTTGCTTAGGATAAACATAAGGGGATTGATTAGGGGGCGTGGAAGTTTTTGACGAGCCGCCCTCATGAGCGGACTCGGCATCCTTATCCTTCTCGATGTCCATTGGTCTCCCTTGAGGTACTACCAATGGATTACCAAGAAAAGCCCCATCGCCAATGGCCTTAAGTTGTCCTTCTAGGTAACTCATTCGAACAAGGAGATCGGAATCCGCCTTGGCCTTTTCAAGGGCACTCTTGGCTAAGAGTTCACGAAGCTCCTTGACCGAATAAGTTTTTTCATCCTCATCATCGGAGAGAACCATCTTTCCTCTTAGGCGGTAAATCCCTTAAAAGAGCCCTTGGCTCTGATACCAATTGAAAGTGTAAGATGGTTAACCTAGAGGGGGGTGAATAGGTTTCTACAAAATTCTTTATAATCTTTTGCAAGTTTTAGGCTTTGCGGAATATAAGTGAGACTAAATGCAAACTAGGTGAGGCAACCTAGATTATGTACAAGATACTTCAAGCTCGAAGGCTATCACAAGATAAGCAACACAAGTAAGAGATCGGTTAAGGAATAACCGAAGCACGCGGAGACGAAGATGTATTCCCGTGTTCACCACCTTTGGGAAGGGGGCTACGTCACGTTGGAGAGGTGTGAGTTTCCACGAAGGATTCCTCACGCGCCACGAAGGCTCACCTTCTTCTCCGAGCCTATCCCACGAAGGAATAGCTCACTTACTCGTGGTAGACTTTAGGGTAGTCTCCAAACCCTCACAAACTTTCCACGGGGCAAATCACAAGCCGAATGCCTCCGGGCGACCCTAGCCGCCTAGGTTTTCCCACAAACCCAAGAGTAACAAGCTAACTCGATGAACTCAAGGGGGAATGAACTTTGGCTTGGTGGAAACGTAGATCGGGACCTCCTCTTCCTTTCTACCAAAGGGATTTGGATTTGGTTGGGTAGAATGGGAGATCCTCAAGCTTTTGTGTTTCAACAATGGGGGGAGAGAGAGAGAGCTTCAAGAAATGATATGAACTAAATGCCTAACCTACTCAAGCTGGAAGAAGGGATATTTATACTCAAGGAGAAAACTAGCCGTTTTGAGCCAAAAACGCAAGGTACGGTTTTAAGTTCGGTTGGTCCGGCCCACACACCGGACAGTCCGGTCCACAACCCGGAAAACCGGACTGAAACCGAAACTGCTCTCAGTACCCCAGACTCGGACAAACTCGGAGTGAGAAAACCGGAGATCCCGGTTTGAGTCCGGATTTCCGATCCTGACACCGGACGGTTCGGTCTGGGAGCCGGTCCAACCGGTCTGAAAACCGGATCTGCAGAAAAGGCTCAGGTGGATAGGATTTCTTCTCTTCTCTCTTTGGTGATGGATTAGGTAGGAGAGAGAGGGATGTGTATATGGCTTAGGTGATCATCCCCAACAAGCTCATCGAGAGAACCCCTCTTAATAGTGCGGAGCTCCTAACCGGACTCAAATTACATGAAAAGGGAAAACTCCGGTGCGAAGCTTCGTTATCAAAATGGGGGGGGTCTCCGATACCATTTCATCACAGCATTGGACTAGAACCTGTGTAAGACACTAGAAATAGCATTAGTCCACTCTAACCATGGTGTCATTGTCAACCAAAAATAGCATAGGGTAAAATACCCTTTCAGATGGGCGGAGCTCGGGACCCGGGAGCTCAGGTGGAGGGGAACGGGATCGAGATAAGGGTGGGGGCGGGGACGGGAGGGACCATCTCGTAAGACTTTATTCAACATCTAAAAATGCACGGTTGAGATGATTCAGAGTGAAGTTCAAACGGCCAGAAACGCGCGCGCGAGCGATGGCCTCAGATGGCTCGCTTTTGCTCAAGCTTAAGCTATAGTATAATATACGTTACTCACATATGGTATTAGAATAAGTGTGTGTTTAAGCATGTCCAACTAAGTAACTATCTTCTTTTATATAAAACACGAAGCAACTAGCTAGTTGCACCGAGAAAATTATAGAAAACCACCGCATTTGCGGCTAGGGTTCCAGAAAACATCACTTCACACTAAAATGTAACAAAAATCACTGATGCAGTCTTGTCGCTGGGCAGACATGAGAAACTGACCGGTGAGGCCCAATGTCAGGATGACATGCCACGCGGGGACGATCGTTAATGGCAATGTCGCAAGCTGGCAATAACCTTTGGGCCATGTTCTTTCTTTCTCGACGTCTAAGTCGGTGCCATCGCAGCCTGCCGCTGCTTCGCCGACTTGCCGAGCTGGAATGTCATCGAAACCTTCGAGGAGTCTTGGCTCAGCGATGTGAATTCCCTTCCGCTCTTATTTGCTAGGGTTTAGGGTTCCCGATTGTGCTTTCATTTCTTGTCAATTTGTAGTACTCTCGAGTGGACTATGCACCGGATCCAGTCCATGACACTGCATTTTGTAGCATTGATGTTGATGCGGGCGATGTTTGTCATGTTCCCAAAGTCAAACTGGAGACATGTGTTGCGTTTGAGGGGACAAACATGGGTAGGCGATTCTATGCTTACTTAGTCCACAATGTGTGTACTTTTTGCGCAACATTTGATCCTAACTATATAGTTGTATTTTCTGTGATTAGTTCTAGTTAGACATATAAGTTAGGTATTGTGTAGATCTCAACTTCAGTAAACTATCTTGATGTAAAATTCTAGTATAACTTCTAATTGTGTACACATGGGAACTGAAATTGAGTTAATTACTAAGGTGCAAAAATTCAGTTCTCCACTAAGGTGCAAAATTTAGAGGAAATATTCAGTTGATATTTATATAGCTGTTGACCGTGCATACCAATGTGTAGTTAAAATAAAAATATTCTCTTAACATTTAGATAGCTACTAATTGTCTATTTTGATTATAGTCTCAATGTGTAGGATTTTCTAGTTTTATGTATTAAGATAATGATTGTTATCTTTAAGATCATTTTACACCTTTTATATTAATATGATGTGATAAATTGAGGATTTGTTTCCTGGATTGATCTTGGGTGGTCTGAAGCACTACAAAAGACTTGATAGGTTGTGGGGCATGTATAAGGACACCAAAATTAGTAGGTTTGAAGAAAATCACAAAAATGCAAAGTTTCTACACAATTTAGCACAAGAGAAGAAAAATATGGAGGAAGAGTACACAACTCCATTAAGTGATGTGAAGAAATGGATGGATGCCACTCAGAAGAAGGTTCACGAGAAAAATATGAAGGAGATCAAGGACAACAATGAGGTTGTTATGCTTTCTTTGAAGCTATTTTGAATCCACCATGTTTATGAGAGAGTAGACAAGCGAAACTATGAATCCCGGTAAGTTTTTAATCATCATAAACAACTTTTACTGGCATCCACACAACTTTTTATTACCATGCATTGTTATGGTGTTCTAAAATTCCTCAAAAAATACTGCAGATATTATCATGCATTATTTTAGTGTTCTAAAATTCCTCACTGGCCTATGATCAGGGACTGGATGGCAGCCACTATCATCATCTGAATTATAAAAAATTCTTCATTTTATGTTTCACCTTGGAACTGTTGCACTGAATCCTTCCTATTCCCCGTCTTCAAATCGATTAATTTCTAGCTTAGCTCTTGTTCTTCTTCCCTCCTGGCTTCATCATGTTAGGCCTATACTTACCTATATAAATGTCATTGTATTATAAAGCCTCTTGCATTTCCTTTGAAAATACATAGTATTCTTATTGAAAAATCTTCTTGTGCTTCTCCTTAATGCTTCTCCATCGAGTCAATAAATAGTCACCACCATGATCTTCAACTTGAATAATATGTTTTTATTTTGCAGATTGTTGCTCTGCTGGAGTTAGCTGAGCAAATACATCATCTCTAGATCTTTAGGTAAATGTACACATTCTGGTGTGAGGATCATGACACCATCATCGTACGCTATGTAAACTACATGAACTCCAATTTCTGACATATATAGGAACATATTCTTCCACTGATGATTTGATAAGGTCTAAAGAAAATTTGGTTTTTACTTAATTATAGTCAAACTAATGCACTTCTTCTTCTCATATTGCTCAACCATTTTCTCCACCTTAGCCCTTCCATCAACTAGTTCCATCCCTAGAATCCATCTACCCTTTTACTTAAGTTAAATACATGTTGCCATTGATTCCGTATCCATGTCTCAATCAAAGCTGGAAGATTGATATATGCGATGTCAGGTTTACCCAATGAGCGCTTTCAATTATCGCGACCTTCAAAATTGAACCTTACGTCCCATACATCGCCATCCAAGCTAAAGATATTGACAAGAACAACATTTAAATTTGGAAGCCCTAGCCTGAATGCTCGAAATCAAATAGAAAGAGGAGAATCAAACTTACTCGATGCCTCTAAAAGAGGATGCTCATCGGTGCCTCTAGGTCGGTTGCTCCTTCCAAATCTTGTTCACGGCTATCAATACCTCCTTCATTGGCAAAGAATGCTTCACGACGACTGGGTTTGAGCTCCCGCAGCACTCCACGTCCTCCACGGGAAGCCCGACAAACTGCCACATGGCCTTGCGCCACCCTCTCCGCCACATCGAGATCTGGACTCGGGTGAATTTACCGCCGCAATTGATACCATGTGAGCGCGGGAGAGTGAGAAACCGTGGCTTGATCCATGTCGAAAAGGGAGAGTTGCGGTTCTAATATCGTCGTTAACAGTCATATGTCCACGACCTTCTCCAGGTGCCATGCCATCCTGTCAGTGGGTCCCACCATTCAGTTTTGTTGTCAGCCCATGACAAGACTACGTTCAATGGTGTTTTTTGTTACGTCTTAGAGTGTTCCCTAGAAAATAGTGGTGGCATTTTGTTACCCCTAGTCGGCTAGTCACAATAGTGCAACTGTTGGTCTATTTTTTTTTTAAAAAAACTACACATGTTGGATAAATAGTATTTCCTTCGTATCAAAATATAAAATATTTTAGGTTTGTGAAGAAAATGTATCTAGACATCTTTTAGTGTATAGATTCATTCTAAATCTGATTCTAAATCTGAGTGAACCTATACGCTAAAAGTAGTCTAGATACATTTGCTTTACAAAGCTAAAACATCTTATATTTTAAAACGAAAGGAGTACATGCATAAGAAAATAATCAAAGGTGTATTATCTGCATGGGTATGGTGCCATCCACGGACGGAACTACTCAGGGGCCGAACTGGGCCATGGCCCGTTCAGGATTTTCGCAAAAGTATCTATGCCTAAGCTACGGTGGCCCAATTTATTGGCAGTAGCAGACCAAAGAAGCTAACGAACAAGCAGGCTGGCAACCTCAAAATGAGCACCGAAAGCTCCTATGTAGTTAGAGGAAAGCCCAAAAGGAAATAGGCCTAGACACAGCACGCTTCCTTAGGTTGCTAGTTGTTTTTCCTCAAATAAAATTATTGTCGTTGCTAGCTAGGTAGCTAGCTTTGTTTAGTCAATTCTAAAATAAGCTACTAGCTTGGTTAGTCAGTTTAAGAGATCATGGTATCTTCCGCTAGAACAATTTCTTCTTCTTAGAAATTCCTAGTTAGCTATTTGATAATTATTCAGAAATTTACTTTTATCTCATGTGCATAGCTCCCATTACCCAAAACACATATTTCAAATTGTTAAAAAAAAATCCAAAACAACATTTGCATCTCCACATTCTATGTGCTAACACAGAGTTTTATCAAAATGATATTTTCCTTGACATTTCAAAATGTGTCTAAAGCACAGAGCATAAGCACCCAGGAGCCAAAAACACCGCGTCCGATATTTTCACTCTATTTTTTCCAAAATAGATTAGCTTGTCAGTAAAATAATTGTACTATCATTCTGTTCATCAGCCGAGTTATTTCTTTGAAGCTCCGCCACCGGTGTCACCAAAAGAAACGGTGAACATGTGTGAATTACTTTTTTTAAGTGGTGTGATTGCAATGCAAACTCTCGATGTGCACTGTCACCGAACGGAACGGTGAACATGCGTGAATTACGTTTTTTTAAGTCGTGTGATTGCAATGCAAACTGTGGGTGTGCACAAATGAGGGCTGAATGTGGTTCTGGACTGGGCTGGAAATTATTTAAATGGTGCTCATTTGTTTACAGCCCGATGAGCGACTGCTAGGCCTCGATGGCTGACATGCGCATGTGGCCATCATCAACTTCACTCAAAAAAAAAAAGATGGCCATCGTCAATCCGGGCGGATCCAGGACCCTGGCAACCAGGGCCACGGCCCGGGGCGCAGCGATGATGCTCAGGCTTGATGATGCACTATAGCAAAGTTTTAGGAGACATTGTAGCTAAAATTAGTGAAGGTGGCCCGGGCCATAGTGAATTTCTAGATCCGCCATTGCCCTGGCCTCAACCATAACGCACCTACGAGCGGATCCACTATTTTTTTCCCTGACAGTCGAAGGAGAGAACGTCCGTGGTTTAATCGATGGAACAAGGCAGCAATAAGCGCAGCGACACTACCCAAATCAGCGATCAAAACGGTCTAATTTTGGTCGTTTGAGTCATGTCCTGGTCAATATTTGGGTCGCTCTTCTACCGAGTGGTGCCTTAGCAAAATGACCTATTTTGTTCTCTATTTGGTGGACTGACTCGTGGACCAAAGTAATGGATGGCTGGCTGGGCTAGACTGGCGGGAGCGAGGACAGCTCGTGTCCGGCTCGACCCATTGATGGACCAAATTTGGTGCAGAGATATATGGGTCACTCACGGACAGTCGATCCGTTTGTGTCTCCTTGGTGGGAGCTGTTTTTTTTTTTTTTGGTCCGGCTAGATAAAAAGGACAGCCCAAGACCATTTGGATCTCCCCAGAGGAGATGCCCATCGGAAATGAGACGTCCACGCTCTGGCACCTCGCGATCCGTGCTAGCATTCTCTACATGTTTGACATATTTCATGCTGATATGGCATAATTTTGAAACTAAAATGGAATTATATTAAAATCATATATTCCATCCGAATCTACACAAATCCAGATTATTTATCTTTAGATAGCCGGATTAATAATTTTTTCGCAGACTACGATTAACCATTATTTGATTGAGAAATAACTTAAATGATTGGAAAAAAAAATGTGGAATCCGTGGGCAATGTCTCCGAAACAGCAAGATTTCGGTACAGGTTTGTTCTAGCACCAAAGATACACTACTAGAACTAGGGATGTCAAAACGACGCGCCGCCGGCCCGTTTATCGCCACATAATTTGGTATCCACTGTTTTCTTTGAGGATTGTTTGAATTCTCAGAGTTTGTTACAACTAACCAAAAATAAACGACGGTATACGGGACGCCACTTACATCCCTAACTAGAACAAACCAAATAATATTCCAGATGGACACGTAACACGAAACAACATCCGTTGGATGGGTGCTGGCGTTAGATATGCGTCACACGTCCGGCGGGCCGAGATGTCTGTCGGCAGTTGTACCATGTCCATGATGCCACACGCAATGAACGATCAGGGGACGCCACAACCGTACGGACATGGCCATTTCACGTCACGAGCCGATCGACACGTCTCCATGTCCTCTTTGCATCACCGGTGGATCCGGGGGCCAGCAGCACATGCTGCCTTCTCTGGAACTACCGACATACGCTTTCTACTCGCTTTTTATTTTGCGGAAACAACTCACCCGTCGACCATCGCCCAATTCGCCCACCTCTCGTGCATTTTCCAGGGACATTTCGCATATGCACCTGCCCATGATACTAGCTACCTGCGATCACAGGATTTTTTTTTCTGAAACAGAACAAAAAACTTTTACCAATCTAATAATTAGGAAGAAGTATGTTTGACAATGAAGTAGCTAGATGCAAATATTACAAAAGCATACTCTCTCGACATCATTTCACTCAAACACTTGGCGGGTTTTCTTCCTTAATACTCTATCCGTTTTAAAATAGCTTGCTAAAAAGGCTTATATTATGGAACAGAAGTAGTATATACTAAGGGAGGCGCATGTTTAGTGTGAAAAACCCGTGAATTGCGCTAGTTAAAAGTCTCCGACAAGTTAGCAAGGCAGCAGA
Source organism: Avena atlantica (assembly GCA_910589765.1). Taxonomy (NCBI): domain Eukaryota; kingdom Viridiplantae; phylum Streptophyta; class Magnoliopsida; order Poales; family Poaceae; genus Avena; species Avena atlantica. Next base: position 484,215,721 of record OU342736.1, read on the forward strand.
AGTCTACAACCCTTGGTTCGGGTCTTGAGCCATCGCTCATCAAACACTGCCGACTTTGATGGTATGGCCCGTCCATCACGGACGATGAAGACCATTCGGTCGGTCTTCTACGAAGCTAGAAACCCGGATATGAAGTGGCGGTTAACGAAGGGGTGGATGATCGATTCGGTGGTTTATTTGCAAAGCGCGCACAATTTAGACCATCCTCTTTTTTTTTTAGATGAGACCATCCTCTTTCCTCAAACCGATCTGTCATCCATAGTCTATCTTACTTACGATGCGACTCAAGCTAAATTTTTTTTTGGAAGGGCCAAGCCTTCTAAGCCATCTTGTTCATACGAAATTAAAGGAAATGAACCTGCACTAGCATGTGATCATAATCAAGCAGCAACAAACGCGTACGTACGTACTTCTAATAATTAGTTTATTATTGAGCAGGGGCACGTGGATCAGTACAGCATATTGCCTGCCCTACGTACGAAACCATCGACGATACACACGAACGTACGTAAAACACTCACAAAGAAACGACAGGACTGAAATTAAGGTAAGCATCTATCTATACTATGCGTATTTCCATTGGCGGCCGCGCGCCCGGATGACAGCTGGACGGCCAATCATGGATCAGTAGTGACTAGCGAGTGGCGATCTGGTGGTCAGAATCAGAATGCCTTGATGTATCCCCTGCGCGGTGTGGGCGTGCCGATCTCCTGCTCCATCTTCTGCAGCTCCGCCAGCACCGGCAGCGTGCTGACCGTGAGCATGGCCACCGCCGGGTGGGTGGTGCTGGCCACCATCTCCACCGCCTCCGCCTCCGCCTCCGCCACCGCCGTCTCCTTGGTGTCCACGTCGTCGATGGACGTGGGCAGGACCAGCGCCGACGTGCCGGGCTTCCGGTAGCAGAAGTAGAGGATCATCTGGGCGATGCCGAAGAAGAACCCGCCAACGTTCGGGAGCTGCACGTGTATACATTTGTGTGAAGCACTGGATCGATGATCAGCCAAGGACATGGATAGCTAACGATCGATGGAAAATGATGATGGGTGTTGGAGCTAGCACACGTACCGCGACGTACATGTCCTTGGTGAAGAGTCCGTAGAAGAACCATGCGACGGCGCTGAGCGTGAGGAAGAAGGAGAGCGAGAAGGGCATGTACTCGGCGCTCTTCGTCTTGATCACCACGAACTGCATCCGTCCGTCCAATCGTCCATGGTGGAAGCAAGCGAGTTAGATCAGCCATGCATGGAGAAGCTGCTAGAGATCGATCGAGGCGAGTGTACTCACGATGACGCTGAGTGGCGCGACGAAGACGGCCATGGAGAAGGCGAGGCAGACGCTTCCGAGGACCTTGACGCGGCTGTGGTGGGGCACGAGGAGGACGGTGACGGCGACGATGAGCGCGAAGGCGACGACGTCGAGGAGGAGGAAGGATGCGAGGGCGCGGAGCCTGGCCGCCCTGGGCGCGTAGACGAGGTAGAGGAAGATGTATGCGGCCTCGACGACGCAGCCGAAGGCGTTGATGGTGAGCAGCGGGCTGGAGTTGGTCTTGACGAGCGCGTAGAGGATCCACAGCGCGCAGCTGAAGAGCGCCACCACGTAGGGCACCGAGCTGAACCCCTCCGTCGACTTCTTCCGGTACACCCGCAGGAACGTCGGCACCGGGGCCAGGAACACCAGGAACGAGATGATGTTACCTGTAGGAAGAAAAGAAAATCAGAAAATGACACACATGCATGCACACCTTATTATGTCAGTAATAAGATTAATTCCCTGTAGCAACCATGTTGCCTACCTAGGATGCCGAAGGCAGAGGCCCACGGGTGAGCCATGGAGAAGAGCGCTGCCATCCTGATCGATCGATCGACCACACCAGCTGCTGCCTTCACTCTCTATGGAGATCAACAAGGTCGGATGTATCTCTCTCTCTCTTCTTCTCCTTTCCCAACTCTGGGAAGGCAATGCTTCTCTCTGTGTGGTTTTCCCTTGGCGAACGAGCCGTGTTTATATAGCAGCAGAGCTAGCCCCTGCACGACCACCCTCCTCTCTAATTTCCGGCTACGACGAGTTCATAGTAGTAGTGGAATTCCAGGGCAACATTATGCTGCAGCCAGCCACACTGGTGAAAAAATCGCAGATCCTAGTGCAAGTGCGTGGTGACGCCGCGTGTATGTATCAGCATTTGGACACTGCCAGAAACCGAAAGGCTTATTAGTTACTGCCTTGCTAGATCTACCACGTGTACACCGTACCCTACAAGGAAATGTGGTAAAACTGAAAGTGGTAACACAAACGTGCACATTCCATATCCATATTATTCCATAGTTTACTTTTTTTTAACGGATGTCTGACGAGCCTGATGGAGGTACTAGTAGTTGGCTGTCAACTAAGCAGAAGGGATCGACTGGTTTTGTTTCCTTCCAGGTTGATGATTTGGAGGATGAAGTTGCTGCTAAAAAAAATCAGAGTTTTCATTTGGTTGTTGGTCCAAAACAGAATTTTTTGACAAAGGACAATCCGGCAAAAAAAGGTTGGAAAGGCACTACTCTCTCAGGTGGGAATGAGAATGTTAACCACTTATTCTTTGACTGTCCTTTAGCGAAATAAAATTGGAAATATAGTTACTTGTGCTTTGGGAGCTGATAAAAGCCCGACAAGTTTTATGATCTTTGTCAGAATTGGACTACAAAGTTTTCTGCTGGAGACAGAGTTAATGTGACGAATTTGAAAGTTAGCGCCTTGCTATATCTACCACGTGTACCTACCTAGCCTCTAGCTACAAGGAAAATGTGATAAATTTGGAAGTGGCAATGCAAACGTGCACGGTACATATCCATATTCCGCCGTTTAGGTACAGAGAGAACCAATGTTTTTTCATAAAACTCATGCGTGTACAGCTAGCTAGCAGCTAATCAAGCACATTTGGAAAGGGAGATCGATCAGTGGCGCTGTAACAACAATGGCATGATGCAGACACCAGTGGGCAGTGGCGCTGTGATCTGATCACCCACAGGATGTGATCGATGTATCCCACTGAAAAGATGATATGCACGCATATTGCATACCGAACCAAAAACTTGCAGCGAGAGTGGCGAATTGGCCGATGGATGCAGCCAAGATCTGGCATTTTCCATTTCGGTCCATATATAGTTGGCATGAGCAGCCTAACCTGACCTAGATAGATCGAGTATTTATTTGTCTAGGATTAGGAAAGGTGTATGCATCACAGGACAGCACTCGAAAATGCGTGTGTATGAATGTGTTTATTTATGTAGGAAGGTTTATTATATATGCATGTCTCGATGGAGATGTTTATATGTAGAATGTCGATGTTTGCGTGCATGCGCCCGTGTCGATGTTTGTGTGGTTGCGTTGCTCATATCTACTAGTAGATGCAAAACGAAGTACTAGTATCAACAAAAAAAATTTCATTTCCATTAAAATATGACTCATGTAGTAGAATACACGCGTAATTAAGATAGTAGGTACATGGGCATACGGCCACTCACGCTCGAGATTGAGTTTTCCATTTCGGTCCCTCTGTATGGCATGAACCTCCTGACCTGACCTATATATCACCAGATAGAGGTATTACAAAATTCCCGAAAGGAAAAGTATAGAGTTATTACATGGCACCACTCAACAGTGCAGTCGGTCTATGTACTTATATATATGAAGAAAGGTGTACACGCATCTTTTTGAAAAGGAGAGTATGCCTTGGCCTAGCATTAATAGATGCACACAACCATTTTTATAGCTACATGTTTAGTATGCCAAGTTTTTATGGTTCATGGATCACACAAGATTGATACATAAATTAACCAGAAAAATAAAGCATGCGTGCATGCATCATGAAATCTATGAAAATGTCACCAGTCACGTTGGTTGAACATATCCCATGCAACCATCGCCTGTTGCACCCAAAATCCATATACTCTCACAATTTCACATGTAGGAAGAAGAACTACATGTGGATCCAATAAGAATGCACATATGGATGGAAGTTTATATGTATGTCCCTAGCTATTTGTGATGCTTGTATGTGTTGGTTGAAGTCGACCTCTTACGGTTGTATCATCTAAATGCATGTCAAAGAAAACAAAGACCCCATTGCGACGATGAAACACTTGTAACACTCACAACCTCTCATTGACGATGAAACACTCACAACAAAGACCCTGTCGTCCTCCAAATTGATTTTCTCTCTCGAATCAGGCTCGCGCCCCGCTTTATAAATAAAGCACAATCCAAGTACAATAAGGGACCGACACACAACCAACACGGCCGAGGCCAAAGAAGCGAAAAAAGGTCGCACCAACGCTGGGGCCACAGCACATCAAAGCCCAAAGAAGAAACCAAAAAAGGAGGGAAACCAGGGGAGACGGTGTCCATCAGGTCGACAGGGCGGCCGCGGGGGGAGTCGACGACGGTGCCGCGAAAGGGAGGGCCGCAGCGCGCAGCGCCCGGAGCGAAGACTCGAACGCGGAGCAATCACGCGAGCGCACCAAGGGGGACCACTGCTGGAGGAAGGCAAGCAAAGAAAAAACTGAGTCAGACGCCCGGGTGGGGAAAATCCGTTCGATCACCATCTTGTTGCGCACATTCCACAACGTCCAGGATAGGGCTGCGAAGAGGAGCCAGAAAAGGCGGCGTCCTCCTCCGGTCCGATTTGCCTGGGCCTGCAGGAACTCCCCCAGTTCCTGTGCCTGCCAAGTCGGACCTAGCGCCTCCTGAACAAAGTTCCATAAGAACCGTGCCGCCAAGCAAGAGAACATGATATGGGAGCACGACTCCGGAGTCCCACATAGGGGGCACCGTCCGTCACCGGGACCGTTACGCTTGGAGACTTCCACCCCCGACGGTAACATATCCCTGAGGAGCTGCCAAACGAAGATGCGGATACTAAGGGGCAGTGGCGCCTCCCAAAGGGGGCCCGACCACGTCCTAGCCGGGCCCTGGAAAAGGGCCTTATAGGCCGAACTCACCGAGAACTCACCCGAGGGGAGGAGCAGCCAGGCGGCCACATCCCTCCCTTGGGAGAGGGCCATAGGCAAGGCCCCCATCAAGGATTGGAGTTCGGCAGCCTCCACCTCGTTGAAGGTGCGGCGAAACAGGGGGTTCCATAACCCATCCCGAAAATTCTCCGCGACCAGCGATGATGGAGAGGCCGATATGGCAAAGAGAGCGGGGAACCGGATCCCCAACGGGACCGGGAACAGCCAGGGGTCAAGCCAAAAGCGGATCCCCTGGCCATCCCCAGCTACGAAGGAGATGCCACGGCCAATGTAGTGCTTAATGTCCTGAATAGATCTCCAGAACTGCGACCCCTCCCGCCGGTCGCAGGCCAATAGGGGCCGGCCGCGGAGGTATTTGGCCTTGATAAGTTGCAGCCAAAGCCCCCCGTTGTCTCGCAGAATGCGCCACACCCACTTCAGCATCAGGGCCACGTTGAAGCGCCGGGAGTCCAGGATACCTATGCCCCCAAAGCATTTGGGGGCGCAAATGTCCGCCCACTTCACCATATGGTATTTTTGATGTCCGTCCCTAGCCGCCCAGAAGAATCGCGACAATTCTTTAGCAAAGTCGGCATGGATTCCCTCGGGCAGTAGGTACAGACCCATCTGATACATGGGAAGGCTCGAGAGACAGGAGTTGATCAGGACCGTTTTGCTCCCCTTCGACGTGAGCCGCGCTCGCCAAGGCTCGGCCCTCGAGCGCACACGCGTGACCAGGGGAGCAAGATCCTTGATCAACACCCGAGACTCTCGCATGGGGAACCCCAGGTAGGAAATGGGGAATTCCGCCAGGGAGCAGTTGAGATTGTCGGCTATACGCTGCCGGTCGACGTCATCAAACCCTAGGACCATAACCTCACTTTTGTCGAAGTTGATCTTGAGCCCTGACATGGTCTCGAAGCAGAGCAGCAAGAATTTCAAATTCCTGATGTCTAGGTCCGAGCCCTGCACCATGATCATGGTATCATCCGCGTACTGCAGATGAGAAATACCCCCTCCCGGGATCAGATGCCCTACCACACCAGTAATGTGTCCAGCGACTTTGGCTCTATCCAAAATCTCTGCAAGGGCATCCACCGCGGAGTTAAAGAGGAGGGGGGAGATCGGATCCCCTTGCCTCACCCCACAGGAGGGGGTAGAGTAGGGTCCAATCTCCCCATTGATATTGATCGCCGTCCTACCACTCGTCACAAACTGCATAATCCAGCAAATCATGCGATCATCGAACCCCCTCCGCTCTAGGACAAGTCGCAGGAAAGCCCAGTCCAGCCGATCATAGGCTTTCTGGAAGTCCAGCTTGAGGAACACCCCTTTCTGATGGTGTACCTTGACCTCATGAATAATCTCATGGAGGGCAAGGACATCATCATGAATGAGGCGCCCCTTCAAGAACGCGAACTGGAGGGGGTGCGTGAGTCTCTCTAAGACCGGCGCCAACCGGATAGCACATACTTTCGCAAAGAGGCGCTGAATGACATTGATCACTGTGATGGGACGGAATTGGCGGATGTCTGTGGCCCCCACAACCTTGGGGATCAAAGAAATCACACCAAAGTTCAGACGCGCCATCACCAGAGTCCCAGTATAGAATTCCTGGAACATCTGCAAGATCACCGGTTGGAGTTGATCCCAGAACGTTTGCAAAAAGCTCACCGGCAGGCCATCGGGGCCCGGCGCCGACCCCGTCTTCATAGATTTCAGGGCCGCCGCCACCTCGTCCGCGAGAAACGGCCGTGTGAGGACCGCGTTCTCAGACGGGGTAACCAGCGCTCCCCCTGTCCAGAAGGCCGGGGCAAGCGAGATGCCCGATGAGGGCGCCACCGAGAAGAGGGACTTGTAGAAGCTATAAATATGGGAGGAAAGTGCCTGTGGAGACTCCAACAGCGCCCCTCCCTCCCAGAGGCAGGGGATCGAGCACTTCCTCCTCCGCCCATTGGCGATGGCATGGAAGTAGGCCGTGTTCGACTCCCCCTGAACAGTCCAGTTCTGGCGACTCCGCTGACGCCAGAACGCCTCCTCGCCCCTGTAGATTTCCATAATGGAGGTCTCCAGGGCATACCTATGGGACCAAGCTTCCGCCGACAGGCCCCGAAGATCAGCCTCCCGGTCCAAAGCCTGGATCTCCCGCAAGATGGACTCCTTCTGTGACCTGAGCTCAGCCCCCAGGTTGGCCCCCCACCCGCGCATGAACTGGCGGGATATCTTAGTGCAATGATGCCAGATATCCACCGCAGAGTGTGCCCGGGGGGGAGAAGCGGCCGCCAGCAGCCACCTGGCCCGAACTGCCTCCACGAATCCTTGCTTCTGGAGCCAGAAGGATTCAAAGTGGAAGCGGTTCAGTCTAGGCGGACGGCCCCCTCCCGAGGACAGAAGGAGGGGGGTATGGTCGGAGCCGATCCTAGTCACAGCCCGAAGAGAACAAAGAGGGAACATCACTTCCCAGTCAACAGAGACAAAGGCGCGATCAAGGACGCTGCGAATCGGGGCAGATCACCGGTTGGAGTTGATCCCAGAACGTTTGCAAAAAGCTCACCGGCAGGCCATCGGGGCCCGGCGCCGACCCCGTCTTCATAGATTTGAGGGCCGCCGCCACCTCGTCCGCGAGAAACGGCCGTGTGAGGACCGCGTTCTCAGACGGGGTAACCAGCGCTCCCCCTGTCCAGAAGAACATCACTTCCCAAATTGATTTTGCGTTGGTCGTACGATGAGGACCAGCCAGCCGAGTGCAAGGGGGAGGGGCCTCCGTCGTGGTCTGTGGCGGCGGGACAGGGTGCTCCTCCCCCAAGCTCTAGAGCTTGCTCCTTCTTCACCATAGAAGATTCCTACTCAACACGATGGCGCTTCACCAGCGAGACCTGCCAGATGCAAGAAAGATGAGAGGTCTTATTGTTGTGAGCCATATCAGAGTGTGTATCACGTAGAGCTAGTGTATGCGGCTGCTCGGAGCTTTATGGCACGCGTCCCAAAAGCTGCATCGCCCCCATTGCGGTGGAAGAAGAAAAGGCTATGCACGTATCTTACGGAATTCGAGAAAAGCACATTATGATCATGAATCACAGCGTGAGAAAGGACATAGAAAATGAAATAGTAGAAACTTCTGGAAACTTCACAAATATTATACACACGGTTGACGCGATACATATTGTTGGGGATGATTTGCTCATAAGCAAATGGTTTTTTTAGAAATGGGAAGTGTGCCTTATGTTTGTACGGTTCTGGAAAATATTATGTATACGCAAAACCTGCGAAGGGACCTGTCTAGGCCACAGGAAGACGATCGTATTTTTGTAGCGTCAGCCATCTTTTGTGCCGTATGCTCAATCTGTGCTAGTGACGGGACCTGTTGCGCGGGAGAATCACGGCGTTCCTAGTAAAGCCAGGTCATAGCTCTTCTCCGATTTGCATCTGCCTAATAAACTATTACTTCCTTCGTTCCAAAATAGATGTCTTAGATTTGTCAAAATTTGAATAAATCTAGACACAATTTAGTATATAGGTTTATTCAAATTTTGACAAATCTAAGACATCTATTTTAGGACGAAGAGAGTATTAATATTGAGGACCAGCCTGTTAGAGTTTGTTATACCGTATGTATATGGTATGGAGTAGTACTCCAACCATATCACATATATATCTTGTATTGCCACCCAGGGGGCTTTTCCCTGGACTATATAACATGCAACCGATGCCCCGAAAGGGTCAAGCATCGTTCTCCCCAAAACCTACGACTCTCAACATGGTATCCAGAGCCTTCCTCTTTCCTTCTAGCCGCCGCCAAGACTAAACCCAGTATCGCCGCCAAGACCCCCTTGATCGCCAACTCTCTTCTCCGTTGCCGATCTTACTTCCCTTCCTTGCCAAAAACCTTCCTTTTTACGATCTACAATCCAACAACCCTCCCACCCAAAACCCATCTACACATCAACCTGCAAAACCCTAGCCGTCATGAACTTCGGATCTTCCTCCAACACTTCTGCTGCACCATCCATTGGAGCTCCGCCGGCCACGAAGCTCACCAGGGACAATTTCCTGGCATGGCAGGCCCAGGTTCTGCCCTCTCTCCGCGGTGCACGGGTCATGGCTCTCCTTGAGGGTACTGACCTTGCGCCGCCCACTCACATCGACGCCCTGGATGAAAATCAGAAGAAGATCTCTGTTCCCAACTCGGCCTACGACGCGTGGGTCATCAAGGATCAGAACGTTGTAAGTTTCCTTGTCAATTCCCTCTCCGAGGATATCCTTTCTCACACCTATGGTCTCGAACATGCCTCTGAAGTTTGGGCCGCCATCAACAATCTCTTCACCTCCCAATCCAAAGCCAGGGTATCCACACTCCGTGGTGCTCTTACAAATACCAAAAAGCTAGACTTAACTGCTCAACAATTCCTTACCAAGATGAAAGGTTTTGCATCCGAACTTGCTGCTGCCGGAAAATCCGTAGATGATGATGAACTTAAAGATTATCTTCTATATCTAAATAGGAGTCCCCCACTACCTATTTCTCTCAACATGCAAGCATGCCATATCATCAACATGCCACATCACCGTTCAATTACTTTTTTTTGTTCATTTTCCTTTCCGTCCGTCCTTTTTTTTAGCGTACAAACGGGCGCGCCGTTCCTGTTTTTTTTTTCGACCAGATTACAAAATCATGTAGCCCATAATCAGGCCTACTTAATGGAAGGAGCCGGTCCATTGCAATATTACTCATCTTCTCCACCGAGCAGTCATTAACGTTAACGCTTCCTCCTCCAGATTAATCGCCACCCAACACTCATTAAAGTAGTGCTATCTCTTCCTCTGCCCTCAATTCCCGCAAGGAAACTGATGGAGGTATACTAGAATGCACGCGATTTTTTCCGGTTATAAAAAGCCATGACTTGCCCTCTCGTGTTCATGGGGAGGCTGATCGAACTGACCCTCGAGGCTATGCCGTTAGTCTGCTCAAATTCGACAGTTTACATCTCTTCCGCATCCATGAATTTGTCCTACAAGGCTTTTGCTACTGATTTCTCATTCACTCAGCAACAACCGCACTACTAGCCTAGCTTTCTTCTCTCGTGCGCCGGCTAGATTTTGACGGCCAGGGCCTCTCTAACAAGTAAGGATTCATGGAATTTTGCCTTCCTTTCTCAATCTCTTTCACAGTCTCTTGCCTTTTCTCTAAATTTCTACTAAAAGTTTCCCCTAATTTGGATCGGCAATATGTATATGTGTCTGTATCTGAGTGAACACTCTATAGTTCTATTAGTAGATCTTTTCATCACTATTTTTTAGCATAAATCTATCAGACATTCCCACAGTTAATTTTAAAGTTAGATATTTTTTGTTACTGAAAAACTATATGAGTCTGAGATAGTATTATGCCTTGCTATTCAGATATTTATTACCATGCTGAGTCTCATATGGCCTGATTTGATGATACTAGGTACCGTGCCAATTGGATTTGGAATGAAAACAAAAAACCAGGCTGAGAAATTATATATGCCAAAAAGTAGCACTGCCATCTATGTATAGTTGTGTACCAAAGTTCAACAAATACTGACGAGTTACAAACTTACATCGATGTTAAAAGCTCCAAAAAGAAATCAAAAGACTGAATCCTCTTTGACCACCAGGAAAAGCTCATATTGGAAGCATCTTCAATATTTCTGGACTCTGGTGCAGCTCACATAGAACGGAATGACACCTTCCGGATAATAGAATTGCATCCTCTCTAGCCCAATTTAATGTAATCTATCTGTTCCTCTGGTGGTTCCATCTTACTGAGCCTACTAAGTTTTCCATGTCTGTCAGTGTTTCTCTCTGTACATTTTCAGTAGATGCATGTAGAAATAAATGCGTTCACAGATGACAAGATTTACAATTTCTTATTCTGTTTTTTGTTAGAAAGATGTCTGTGAGATGCTCGATACAATGGCTGGATCAAGCAGGTTAGCAAGGAACTTTCAAAGGGGTTTCGTCCTGATGCTAACAACAACTTTAAAGTATCACCTGATGCTGCACCGTATGGATACTACTGCCTAGCACATTGGTGTGGTCGTGTTGTTTTTGTTCTTTATTGTAAAATTAACAAGTGGTAAATCTACGATACACACTACCAGCTGTCTTATCCCCATTATTTTACCCTTCCAAATCTATAATTGTAATAATTTTGTAATTACCTGTACTACTGTCATCTCTCTTTGAATCGGTATTCCTATGTCAGAGACCATGCTCAAACTGTTTGTGGAACACCAAAGTGTACCAAACATTATATTTTTATTTTTGTATGTAGTCTTTTAGGCCCGTAAAATCTTTGTACTATTTCGTCATTTTTTCTTGGTAGAGTACCACCTTCATGATCTAGGTTTGATTTTCCCTTTATCAAGTAAAGTTATAATGAGTACCCTGCCTTTGTTTTACATGCCAACAAGTCAATAATAAAATGGAAAAATAATGGGAAACACTGGTTGAGCTCGGTGGGGAAAAAATAGTTTTTCTTATCACTTAGTACTTTCTTCATAAAGTACATCTCATATTTCTTAAGCTGTTTTTAACAAAACAAAGATCCCGTAGCAACGCGCGGGGTGTCATCTAGTATTCTTAATGGCTTAGATGGTACTTTTAATCCTCTAGTTGCTTCTGTCAATGCCAATCCCTCTATTTCCCTCAATGATATGTGCTCTCAATTACTTTCATATGAGTATAAGGAAAACATGCTCGCTGCTACTGGTCAAGGAACCGGCACTTTTACATCTTCTGTTAATGCAGCTCCACGCCGTCCTCCTCCTCCTCCTGGAGGTAGCTATCCCAAACCACCTCTCCTTCCTACGCCCTACCCAGCATCTACACCCACCTATCCTACTCCACCACCAACCTACTACCCACCACCACCCTACCAGCCACCTCCCTATGTTCCTCCTACCCCTTGCTATCCTCACCACCCCTACCCGCCCCAACCTCACTACCCCCACACCCCAACCTATCCCATGACACCGCCACCAAACCGTCCTCCTATGCAACCTTACCGTTCTCCTAACAAGCCAGATCAGGGACGTCGACCCAAAGGTGGGCGTGGTAAAAATTGTGGTCGCGTGGCCACCCCTTGGCAAGATGGTGTTGTTTGTCAGATTTGCAAAAAGAAGGGCCATCCTGCTAGTGATTTTTGGTGGCGTTATGGTGATGATGATGATGACACACCGCCTGACAACAACTCCAAGGGCGCCTATGGGGTAGACACAAATTGGATCATGGACACTGGCGCCACTCATCACACCACAGGACAACTCAACAAGCTTCACATTCATGAGAACTACAATGGGCATGATCAAGTCCACAATGCTAGCGGACAAGGTATGAAAATTGCTAATATTGGTCATTCAGTTTTGCCCACCCCACATTGTGATTTACATCTCAACAATATCTTACATGTTCCGGATGCTACTATGAATCTTCTTTCTGCACACAAAATAACTCTTGATAACAATGCCTTTATTGAGATTCATCCTTTCTTTTTCTTGATTAAGGATCAAGCAACGCGGAAAATCATGTTTAAAGGTCCTTGTCATGGTGGCCTGTACCCCCTTGTTCCCACCTCTTCGGAGTCTTCCAAGCATGCACTTGCCACCATCAAACCTTCATCCTCTACATGGCATCGACGTCTAGGGCATCCATCTTCGTTTATTGTTCAGCAAGTACTTAGGAAAAATAATCTCTCGTATACTCCAGAAACACATCCTTATATATGTGATCCATGTCAACAGGCCAAGAGTCATCAGCTTCCATATCACATATCCACTAGTGTCTCTACTGTTCCTTTGGAACATATTTTTTCTGATGTATGGGGACCTGCTCCTCTTTCTGTTGGTAAACATGCCTATTATGTAAGTTTCATTGATGATTTTAGCAAGTATACTTGGATCTATTTACTTAAGAAACGTTCTGAGGTTTATCAAGTGTTTCTCAATTTTCAACAATATGTTGAGCGCAAGTTTGCTAGGAAGATTTTTACAATGCAAACTGACTGGGGTGGTGAATATGAGAATTTTAAATGGTTTCTTTCAAACAATTGGCATCTCTCATCATGTCTCCTGTCCCCATGCTCATCAACAAAATGGTTCTGCGGAACGCAAACACCGTCACATCGTTGAAGTTGGTCTAGCTTTATTAGCCAATGCCTCTATGCCGTTAAAATATTGGGATGATGCCTTCCTCACTGACACCTATCTTATTAACTTGCTCCCTTCCAAAGTCATCAATTTTGACACTCCCACGGAAAAATTGTTTAATAGCAAGCCTAACTATGAGCCTCTCCGTGTTTTTGGCTGTGCATGTTGGCCAAATCTCCGTCCCTACAACAAACACAAGCTCTCTTTCCGCTCAAAACGATGTGTTTTTATTGGCTATAGTCCTCGTCATAAGGGTGTTCGCTGTCTAGATGTTTCCACTGGTCGTGTCTATGTTTCTCGTGATGTAGTCTTTGATGAGAATGTTTTTCCTTTTGCCTCACTACATCCCAATGCCGGTCGCCGACTACAATAAGAGATTCTTCTTCTTCCCTCCCACATGACATCTGACCCATCTAGTCCTAGGGGTGTGCAAGCTAATGAACAATATTTGCAATTTTCTCCTGCCCTCACTTTTCCACAGGATCAGCCTACTGCACCTCCCACGGCGTCGCTACATATACCAGAAGAAAATTTGTTGCAAACGACCTCCCCAACTGCATCAAATCATGCTGTCAACAACTCTCCAGAAAAAGACGAAACTGGCGCTGATTCCCGTGCTGATCCAGGGACAGGATCTGCCTCGGATCTGGCGCCCATAGAGCCTGGCGCTGTCTCTCCCGCGCGCGCACGCGCGAGTGTCTCCGGGCCTGCCACGTCTCCGCGCTCGGTGGCTTCCTCGCCTGCACTCGACGCATCTTCGCGTGGTCCCGCGCCTTCACATGCTGCATCACCCCCGCACCACTCCTGTGACGACACGTCACCTGGGCCTGTGTCTCCTGCCCCTACGCCACGCACGCCTGCGTGGTCCTTCTCTCCGTCGCATGCGGCCCCGGACATCGACATCGGGATCGCGTCTCCTGCCCATGCGTGCGACAACGACTCCTCCAGCAGCAGCACAGGCGGATCCTCCTTGGGTCTTGTGCCAGGATCTTCTTCTCCTTCACCTGATGTGGTCACTTCTGTGGCTGCACCCCGGACACGTCTTCAAAAAGGTATACGGCAGCCAAAAATATACACTGATGGCACTGTACGTTATGGCCTTTTTACAGCTGCAGGTGAACCTACAAATCTTCGTGAGGCCCTCACTAATACATATTGGAAGCATGCCATGCAAGATGAGTATGATGCTCTCATTCATAATAAGACATGGCACCTTGTTCCTCCTAGCAAGAACAAAAATATTATTGACTGTAAGTGGGTATATCGTATCAAGAAAAATGCTAATGGTACAATTGATCGATACAAAGCACGTCTTGTTGCAAAAGGATTCAAGCAAAGGTATGGTATTGACTATGAGAACACCTTCAGTCCGGTTGTTAAGGCTGCTACTATCAGACTTGTCATATCTATATCTGTGTCTCAAGGTTGGAACCTTCGGCAGCTAGATGTCAAAAACGCGTTTCTCCATGGTGTTCTGGAAGAGGATGTGTACATGAAACAACCACCTGGTTTTGAGTCTTCCGCTAACCCTACTTATGTTTGCAAACTTGACAAAGCTCTTTATGGACTGAAGCAGGCACCTCGGGCATGGTACTCTAGGCTTAGCTCTAAGTTGCACAAGCTGGGGTTTGTTCCTTCTAAGGCTGACACCTCACTATTTTTACTCCACAAATCAGGTATCATCATGTTTCTTCTCATTTATGTTGATGACATCATTGTGACAAGTTCTTCAGATAGTGCTATATCTGCCTTGCTGCATAGTTTGAGCAATGAATTTGCTCTCAAGGATCTAGGTGATCTCCATTATTTTTTCATTGAGGTTCACAAACAGTCCAATGGTCTACTTTTAAATCAGGAAAAATATGCCACTGATCTTCTTGCTCGTGTTGGTATGACTATGTGCACCCCATGTCCTACACCTTTATCAGTTAATGAAAAATTATCTCTAACTGATGGTTTTCCGCTTGGTCCTGAGGATAGTACCCGCTATAGGAGCATTGTTGGTGCTCTTCAGTATCTCACTTTGACACGCCCTGATCTCTGTTTTTCTGTTAATAAGGTTTGTCAGTACCTTCATGCACCTACCACTTCTCACTGGAGTGCAGTTAAGAGGATCTTAAGATATATTCGTGGAACACAGACTGTTGGACTCACTTTTCGCCCGTCCTCATCCACATTGTTGAGTGCTTTTTCAGATGCTGACTGGGAAGGTGATCTTGATGACCGTCGTTCTACAGGTGGTTTTGCTATTTTTTTTGGGCCAAATCTTATCTCTTGAAGTGCTCAGAAACAACCCACCGTGTCTCGTTCCAGTACCGAGGCAGAATACCTACGACTCTCAACACAGCCTATCCTTGACCGTGACAATTTTTTGCTAAACTGTTGTATGGATGGGATCAAAACCAAGACAAGCGAAACTTCCGTTCCAGGTTCACGAGTGTGCCGGCACTTGCCGGTGTCGATTTTTGTGTAGTATTCTTGCCCTTGTACTTGTGGGAACCAGATTAGTGTCTCTAGTATTTAAAAGAGAAGTGCACTATGAATGTTTGTTTTCAACAATTTGTGGTGCATGCGTTACACGACACACTAGGGCCTAGTTTGGCAATAAAGTTTTTGTAAAACTAAATCATATCAATACCGTACTATTTTAGTGTAGAGTAAAGCAATACTTCAGTTTTGCTCTTTTCTTAGATTTAGAAAAAATAGGGTCTGACCTCTTTTTTGGAGAATACTTTATTATTAAAACCATATTTTTGTTGGATCCAAATACCTCAAAATATTTAATACTTCAATTTTTTAGAAACCAAAGTATTCTCTCAATACTTTAAAAATACTTTAATAACAAACAGGGCCTAGATTTTTTTTTGAATAAAATGAATTTCTCCCCTATTTCCATTAAAGAAACCAAGTACCTACAAAGTTTACCACCACAACACAACACAAACCGCCGGGCAAACCAAAACCTCCATGAGGTTTACATCCTTTTATTACAGCCACAAAGAACTAATAAGGAAAGATCAAACTAGCTATAGAGGCCTTCGCTCTCCTCGCACGCTGTCATGCCAACCGCGCTCTCCATGACGCCCAGCCCCTGCTCGCGCTGAATATCTCACTTGCTACTCGCTCCAGCAGTTTTGCGCTCATTTGGAGTTCCAGTTTTGCGTCCTCTTTCACCTGCAATTCTGACAAGAATTTCAGCCAATAATAGATTTTTATTATTATCTCGATACGGATCCTTGGGCCACTTATTTTCAAAGCATGCCAAATTTCTTGTTTTCCAAATCTCCCAATTTACTGCGGCCACTCCCATAATTATTATTTTGCATTTCTTATTTCTAAATTGTTTTAGCCATTCAATTATGCAATATTCCATATCTATGAACTGGCATTTAAAACCAGTTGCACAGCTAACAACATTCCAAATGTACCTAGCTAATGGACAAGTAAATCAAAGATGGTTTATGCTCTCTTTTTGTCCACAAAATAAACATCACTCTGCACATTTACCTCCTATATATATGAAGTAAAATGTCCCTATTGAGGTTTGAGGATACTTTTCTTTAGTATCAGCCGAAGAAAAGTCTTACCTCTTAAGGGGATTTTCACTTTCCATAAGTGTTTGTAAGGATCATCACCCACATTTTGCATTGTCGTGTAAAAAGATTTAACGCTGTATATGCCAGATGGGGATAATAACCATACAAGTATATCAATTCCCTCCTTAAGAGGAACCCTCCCACGAAGACTTTTTTACTTGTTCCATTCCAGTACCAGTTTCTCTCCATTTAGTGTCCTTCTAAAGGGAAAGTAGTTCAAAGGTTCAGCAAAAACTTTCTGCACGGTAATATGAGTATTGAAAAAAACATCACTCTACAAATGGAGTTGACGGTCCTATGAGTATTTGTTGGCTCGCAGCTCTCTGGATCATTACAAGAACATGAAAATGCCATTTACATCCTATTTGGCCAGTTTAACTGGAGGATGATGATATTCAAAGTACTACTCCTTCTGTCCTAAAATAGATATCTCAAATTTATTAAAATTTTGACGAATCTAGACACTATTTAGTACTTCCTCCGATCCATATTAATTGACTTTGATTTGTCAAAATTTGGATGAACCTATATACTAAATAGTGTCTAGATTCATTCAAATCTAGACAAATTTAAGTCAATTAATATGGGCCGGAGGGAGTATATAGATTCATCCAAAATTTGAAAAACCCAAAACATCTATTCTTAGACAGAGGGAGTACAAGTGATACATAATAATGCAGATCATTAGGGGAACCTGGAACCAACAACAGTTCACTCAGGGATCAATCCATCCGCACTTCAATTGCACTGAACTTAAGCTTAACAAGAGTTCAAACCAGTAAGTACACGCCATGAAGAGATTCTTCTGCAATTTTGCATCCAAGTAAATGGTTCCATATATATAGACCCTAAATAGATGGAACCATATGGCCAGCTAAAAGTAAAAGGTTCAAGGCATAATTTACTAACAAGGCTTAATCGAGCTGTACTCTACTTTCGTACAGAGGCATCGCCCTCCCTGTGCTGCGGGATAAACACCTTATGTGCCGCCGCTACCTGCTATCACCAATCCTATGCAAAGTTTCTTGCGACAAGGTTCAACAGAGATCTGCTTGATAGTAGATTGTTCCATGCATGGCATGCAGTCCCAACCAGTCTCGATTGTTGCTGCGCTACACATAGAATTACTTGGTCCAGCAATTTGAGAGGTCAAAGATGCAGCTCCTGGCACAACATAGCCAACATTATGCACACCACTTGCCTTTGAGATTGGGGTCAGCATTGCTTGCGCCAAGTCTTCAAGCTGAATCCAAAAAAATGAAAACATGTTTTTGTTCCTTATAAGTTCATCATCCGGTATTAATGTATTAGTATGTTCATGGTGTAAACCATTTAGATAACATGAAGGAATTGACACATTTACCTTTTTCTCTAGTACAGTGAATATGCTAGTAAGGATGTCTAGGAAAGAATTCTCCGAGTCAACTTCAGCAGCAGATGCATTATCACCTTTATCAGCCAAAAGAGCTTCTTTGGCCACTTTCAGCTTCTGCATACGCGACTTGTACAATGATATAACCTTTACACCGTATGGGATCGCATCCCCAATCTTGGATGCTGAGTTGAAAGCCAGAAATATGTGGAGGTTTCTACGGCAAACTAAGGAAATTAACAAATCACAACCCAAATTTGCAATATGCCAGCATAATCTGAGTTATTCTTCAGCGAAAAGTTTATCCTCACACATACACTAGCATGTGGATTTCTGCAATGAAGATACCCGTGCAAGATTTCAGTATGCCTAAATCAATTGAAAGAACATGAATAATACAATGAAAACAACACCTTAAGCCACCTAAATTTTCAAGCCAACTGACTCAAATTGCAAACATGATGTTTCATACTACTATACGGCACACAATTGATATTGTTATTACCACAAGCAGGATACATTAAGATAATTCGACAATGGTCAGGCTCAACCAAATGCTCCAAGATGGCTAAAGCTTTGAGCCAAGCACGGAGGGAGTAGTCTATATCTTCTGCAATTAAAATGTGCAATATGAGTATCAAAACCATTCACTGTAAGTAAGATAGCTGAAACTACCTCTTTCCATAGAGACTTCAGCAAGAGAAGAAAAGATCTCAACTTTCTCCATAGGGATGCAAGGTCTTTTCTCAAGTATTGTCCTCGCAATATGCAACATTTTCTAGGCCAGGTCCAAATCTGAATAAAATCAGAATCACGTTAGCCCTGTGAGTTATTCTTCATTAAGTGGTTATATTGGCATTTAGTGTGACATGAGGAAATGCACATCGAACATGGCCATCAATTATTGTAGTGTTATGTGAGGGCAACACCGCAACAGTACAGGGGGCTGGGCCACCCTTAGATTCAGGCCACAACCCATAGCAGGGAGAGACAACCCTGCCTGCCTTTTGGCCCCAATGTTAGGACTCTTTTTCATTTCCAAAGTTAGATTGTACTTCCTTATTTGAGGTTTTCCTCATGTATATAAGGAGACCCTAGGTACCGAATAAAGAGGACTAGAAGTTACCCTAATTTCTCTTATCTCTCATGTCACCCTCTAAATCCCAAGGATAAAAAAGCGCTAGTTGTTAATTCCTAGTTTTGCCTCTATCTAGCACCTATCTCGCTTAAGCGCACACATAGTACGCAAGGCTTTTTCTGCCGCCTAGAGCCTAGTTCTGCTTCAGTGCACGCCTTTCTTAACCATGCTAAATCCCAGAAGAATCAGAAGGAAAATGTCGGACCGTTAAAAAATTTGGTGTTTTTAGAATGCAACCAATTATTCACATTAGTTGTGGGTTGCACAATATTTGTACATGTTTAATTGCACAAAATACAGGCGCTTGTATATTATACTCCCTCCATCCAACAATAGATGTCTTGGGTTTTTCAAATTTTGGATGAATCTATATACTAAATAGTGTCTAGATTCATCCAAATTTTGATAAATTTAAGACATCTATTTTAGGACGGAGGGAGTAATAAAAGCTAGTTCGTTCAAGTACATTGGAAGAAAGCCAATTGCAAAATAGAATGAAGGCAATGATTGTTTAATCAGGCATTGCAATTCCAAGTGTACAAGTAAGCATGACATTAAAAAATCAACCAAGAAGGCTAACATTGGAAGAAAGCCAATTGCAAAATAGAATGAAGGCAATGATTGTTTAATCAGGCATTGCAATTCCAAGTGTACAAGTAAGCATGACATAAAAAAAATCAAGCAAGAAGGCTAACAGAGGACATATGATACCAGATCCCACCCATTCAAAACAAAAATATGGCCGACCATGAATAGACTTTTTGTACGAGTGAGCAATAACAAATTTGTTGTCTCCGAAATAATCCACCATTTTTTTCCACCAGGAGCCCTGACTTGCACTTCAGGAGTCCGAGAACTCAAACGATCAAACCCAGAACCAACTGAGGGGTTGACACCTGCGCCTGACTAACCGTCCACCGGAAGGTTCCAGATATCATGCCATTCTATAATTTACAGCACGAAAATGCATAGTACTCCAAAAACCACTTCCATGAAACAGTCTACAAGAGAATGATGAGGCAATTTGAGAAATAATTCCAGACATTTCTGATCTTCAAACATGGCTCTTAATTTGCAAAAGTACCTTACAGAGTAGCAGTTTACTAACCACTATAATGTTATCAATTACATATATGCAGATAAAAATAACTCTCATAGTATGATTTTATGGAGTAAAGTAGTAATGCCATATACCTTTTCTAGTATCACCTTCCCATATATTGCTACCAGACGCCTTTGTGCTTCTGGTATCATCTTTGCTGGCCACACCCTTCACTAACCTTTGATGTGGTGCAATCTTGGATTGAGCTTCGTACAACAAAGCAAGTCCATACTTGTAATATGCACTAATACACATTGTAGAAAGTCTCCCGTAATGTAACACCCTAGGTGACAAGGCGTAATTACTAAATTTATCAGTACATCAATGTTAAGAGTATAACATAAGGCCAGGCCATGAAAGGTAATGAACCTCAAATAGAACATCACAATTAAAATTACGCCATACTTCTTTATCAGTAAGGCGCTAAATATGCCAGTTGTTTATTTCCTTTCGTAACACAGCCACCTGGAGTGTAATAATTAAGTGCAATTTCTAAGTAACATATAAATAAACTGCACTACAGTCCAGTTATTCTTAATTTCTTACCCCAGTTGGTCCAAAGTGTGACTTAGTGTAAGACTTTCTGATCCCACTCACTGAGTTTTTTGCAAACTGCCACTGTGGTAGTATTAGCTGGGTAGGTGCCATTTACTCAAGCATTCAAATAAACGGTACTTCAGAAACATATGGACAGTTCTCAAATGGGTAAACACTAATCCCTGAAGCACATTGATTTGGCGCTCATCACAATTCACACATCATAAAAAAAAGGCAAGGTCCCAATTCTCAATTTTTGGAGCATAAGCACTTAAAACCTTCTAAACCCAATTAAGCTCATTCCAAAGACTATGTAAGTCAAAATCTCAAAGCAACAATTAAGCTACACCATTATAATTGGTGAATTTACATGAACATTCCAAGCATAGGGAAGTTTGCTGGTTATAATTCAATAAACTAACAATTTATTAGTTAGCAAATCCAAACGGTAAAAGCACATCACTCCTTTTATGTTTTTCTCTCTCGAACACGGGAAAGAAAGATAGAGGATTGATACTAACATAATCATTAACCGTCTTAATTTGTAAACAAAAGATGTTGATTGATTAGCACTCCCCAGGTGATTAACTATTTAGCCTTGCTATATATATGTGTGTACATATTTGCAAAGCCTTCTAGCTCCTACTCGAAGATTTAAAAGACCACACTTCTCCAAGGACTCTACAAATGACCACATCGTTTATTTCGTTAGCTAGACTATTTCTAGGGGGAAACTACGGAAGGAGCAGAATAATTTTCCAAGGCAAACTACGGAAGGAGCAGAATAATTTTTAGAATATGTTGCATCGACTACAACAGAAGTATGATCAGAAATACGGATGACCTGCATTATATCCCAATGTATTCCATTATGGAGGACACTTGGGATGTCTCATTCAGCTAATAATCTATCTCATCCATCCCATTTATCCTCTCAGCTTGTTGTGACTTACCTGTAATCGGTCTGAATATCTTCAAATAATCGCTGGTCTGAATGGAAGGATCAGAAGTAATGAGTGTCAAATGATAGAACAACAAATGGAAGTGATACCAAGAGGAGTACTAATTCTAATGAGCAGAGTGTCGCAAAAAAATTAGATGATACCTTGCGCCTTGGAAACAAAGAGTCAAGAACTGTCATCAAATTCGGTTTTGTTCACTAACTGAAACACAACGCCTTGGAAACAAAGAGTCAAGAACTGTCATCAAATTCGGTTCTGTCCACTAACTGAAACACAATGCACAAACCGCAAAAGTCTTTTGCTCTCAGTTCTTCATGCACTAACCAGACCAAAGAACATCAACTGAACCTGCTGGAATCTATACATATTTGCATATTAGAATAGTGGAAGCATCACTTATTCCTCCACAAAAGTTGAAAGATAATAATAAAACATGCACTCATGAAGAAAATCAATTATGTTATTGAGGGAAGTGCAGGCTTAAAGCTACCAATCAAAATATTTGGATTTGAGTTTTTTTCCTTTTACCACGTGATGAAACATGCAAAATATTGTGGCGTGGAGGAACCGATTATACTTCTAAAAACCCAACTGGCTTTCTTATACCTGTTGTTTCACTAAACAGCTCTCATAATAATTCGCAGTTCTCGTATGCATCGTATCCATACTGGACTTAAAGACATGCCTATTAGACTCACAGGCTAAAAAGCTAATCTTCAGACGGTGATAAATTCATATTTAAAAGACAACTCATCATAAAATTAAGCTGCTTCAATGGGTAAAAACTCTAGAAAAAAAAGCACTCTTAGACTCCACACCAGGAAAGTAACCATGAACAATTCCAAATTGGCAACCTCCGTTAGAGCATTAAGCATGGAGAATAAAGCTTGACAATGCATCATTGAGTAAAGGGTAACTGGCACTGGATCTCCACTCAAACTCGGGAGGATGCCACAGTACTGCTAGTAGGCATTTGGTCGAACACATAGCATGCATATATGGAAAAAATATCACTATTAAGTGAGCAGAAATCGTATAGAGAGAATCAATGGAGTGCCCTGAAATCGAATGAAAGCGTGAGGGGAGAGAGACACACACCCGCCCCTGTCAACACATTGACCTCCTCCTGGTTGTCCCCAACTTCCAACAGCATGCTGGTTAAACGTACAGGATGATTAACCTGGGATGGAAGAGGGCGACCAACTTCTATGGCGAGGGCCACCCGGTTCCCCTCCGCGCTTGTCCGACCTCCACATGTCCCTAGACCCACTCCTTCCCAGTGACCATGGGGCGGCGCAATGAAGGAGCAACCGGAGAGTCGGCGGCGGGCTAACGCGCTTCCTTGCCCGACTCTTCTGCGGCAGCGACGACGGCGATGGATCCACTGTGGATGGGGCGGCTGCAGAGAGGGGAGTGGAGGGAGCGGCTGAGGAGAAGGTGGACCCGAAGAAGGGGGGCGACGCAGGCCTAGCCGCCTAGGTGAGGGGTGGGGGGCAGCGATGGAGGAGGCGGTGGTGGAGAGGGCATTGGGGCAGAGGGCTGTGGGCTGTAGGGGACGCGGTGGGGAGGAAGACGGTGGGTTCGTCGGTGGCAAATTCCACCGCTTTGACCGAACCGTCTAGAAGATACAAATAAATGGACAGAGAAAAAAAATTGCACTGTAGCTGGCGGTTACTGTAGATGCGCAGATCTACAGTGCAAATAGCTGATTTGGCACACGTAAATGATCGCTGGAAGCCTCCACTTTCATATATGTAGTAATTGGCAGGGCATCAGCTGCTACGCCAAATAGTAAAGGGCACAATGGGTCCCTGTGCCTCAACCCTTGGTGTGTGTGTGCTGAAGTAGGGGCCCACCTCTCCATTTACTTTCACAGCCACCTTTCCACCAGAGACAATTTTCTTGATCAGATCATTCCATTCATTGGGGAAATTAACCCTTATATTTCTAACGTCTATAACAGAAAAGGGCCATTTTATTTTATCGAAAGCTCTCTCAAAATCAATCTTAAATAACACCCCTGAACTTTTCCTCTCGTAGAGACCATCCAGTGTTTCGTGCAAAAGCATTCTGTGATGTATCTTTCTTCCAAAAATAGGCAGTGTGTGATGCTTTTATGATTTTCTGTATTATCTTAACTAGTCTGTTGACCATCATTCTAAAATTGATTTTGCTCTTTTTATTATTTCGCTTATACTTTTAACAGACAAATGGGCCTATACTTTTGTATTTTATCTGCATCTATCAGCCCCCTAGAATAACCTTCTTCGCTTCGGTTCGCCCGGCCCTAAGGAAAGTCACCGGCCGATCGATCGGCCGCAGTAATAAGCTACTGCATGCATGATTAAGTTACCCGTCAGCATCCTGATTACTCCATCACTATCGATCGCCCGTTATACGCTCATACTCTTCCCGTTTTAAAATATAAGATATTTTAGATTTGTGAAACAAATGTATCTAGACTATTTTTAGTATGTAGGTTTACTAAGATTTGAAACAAATGGTAGATAACATCGCAAACCGGCTGCCGGCTTGGAAAGCCGCCATGATGGCAAAGGCTGGGCGCCTGACGCTCGTTAAATCGGTCCTTATGGCTATCCCCCTCCACCAGATCATCGTGTTGGGACTTAACAAGCGAACCCTCAGGCAGATCCAGAAGATAGCGCGGAGCTTTCTTTGGGTGGGGAGGGGGGAGGCCAAAGGCGGCCACTGTCACGTCAACTGGGAGAGGGTGTGCAGGCCTAAGTACCTGGGAGGCCTTGGGGTCCCCGACCTTGCACGCACCGCGACCAGCCTTCGCACGCGCTGGATTTGGAGGATGCGGACGGACCAGCTGCGACCCTGGCGCGGCTTGGATTTGAGATTCTCGGATAAGGAGCTGCAGGTGTTTGACGCCTCGACCACGATGCGGGTAGGCAACGGTGCTTCGGCACTGTTTTGGCTGGACCGATGGCTCGACGGACGGACCATCGAGGAGGTGGCGCCAGCGCTTTTTCCACACATTCCCAAACGCGCTAGGAAGCGCAGGACGGTCCGGCAGGCTATTCTGGAGCGCAGTTGGATCACCGACATCCAGGGCGCGTTGGAACCGCTGGCCCTTTGGCAGTACGTACAGTTGTGGATCCAGATTCGCGACTTTGGGCTGACCGCTGCACCCGACTCCTTGCTCTGGCGATGGACTTCAGATGCCCAGTACTCGGCTAAGTCCTGCTATGAGTTCCTCTTCCAGGGGTCCATCATTTCGAGGTCTTGGCAGCTGAACTGGCAAACCTGGGCCCCACCGAGAGTCAAGTTCTTCGTCTGGTTGGCGTGCCAGGATCGATGCTGGACGGCTGAGCGGCTTGCGAGGAGGGGACTTGCCCACCCCCCGCGCTGCCCACTTTGCGACCAGTCGGATGAGACCATGACCCACCTCCTGATAGGTTGCCCCTTCTCTAAGGCAATCTGGCATGAGGTGCTATCTTGGATTCGATCCACGGCCGCGCCTCCGGGGGGTGGTGAGGGGGACTTTGTGGACTGGTGGCTGCAGGCTTCGACTTCCATCCCTCGCGCTTTGCGCAAGGGGACGTCTTCGCTCATCATGTTGACGGCCTGGTGGATTTGGAAGCAGCGCAACGCGGTCGTCTTCGACAATGCGTCACCGGACGTGGGTCCCCTTCTCTGTACGATACGGTCCGAGGCTCGAGACTGGGCCCGCGCCGGCGCGGCTGGCCTTCGCGCCTTGCTGCCAACGGCCTAGTAGTCCTAGCGGGTTGTGTTGTACGGGGTGTTGGCTCCTCTGAGCCTGTGTAAATATTGTGCAGAACTCTCTTTTCCCTATCAATGAATCGAAACGCAAAGCTTTTTGCGTTTTCGCGAAAAAATCTAGACACTAAAACAAGTCTAGACACATTTTCTTCACAAACCTAAAACATCTTATATTTTAAAACAGAGGGAGTACATGCATGAGTACGCGCTCTTAATTTATGCGCGTGTGTTTTTTGTCTCGACCTCGATCTCCTTTTCGACCACACTTTACAGGTGCACCGCAGTACGACTCGGCCGGAAGACTGCCTAGCTAGCTAGCTAGCACAGCGTAGTACTAGTAGAGTGCGCGCGCGCGTGCGTACTAATTATGTGTATAGTTCTACGGGGCTTTTCTACCTAGTTGCCACTGCCGAGGTGAAGAAACGGAAATGTTTGGGTGCTGGTTTCACTGGCTGGCATCGATCACACAATTCACGAGTGCCCGATCGATGATCGATCTACACTCATCTACTGGGACGACGACGATGAGCGATCGATGGTGCCTAGTTGATGTGAATAATAATGCAGCTTCTAGGAGAGAGATTGGTGGTGAAGTTGATGATGGCGATGGACACGTGTCGCCATCGATCCGTGCATGCATGGGGTGGGGTTCGTACGTGCGCGACTCACCTCGGAGATCATGGAATCTCTGCCGGCCGGTGGGATCGATCGATAGAGCAAGTGGCTCGTATCATTGTTTCGTTTAATTTGTGTGTTGGAAGAGGATCGGAGGAGGTGGGGAATGTCCGTCCACTATGCTACGTACGTACAAGTATACTTTTAGATTTTGCCTAAGTCAAATTTTATCAAATTTGACCAATCTTTTAGATAAATATATTAATATATATTATATAAATTTGTTATATTATGAAACTAAGTTTGAAAACTAATCTAATGGTACCAATTTAGTGCCATAAATATTGCTATGTTTTTCTATAAAGTTAGTCAAAGTTTATATAATCTTGTTTGTGAACGGAGGGAGTAGGCAATATCTGAGCAGGATCCATGGGGAGTTAAAGTGTCCGCTTCGAGCTAGCTAGCTAGCTAAATTCTACTCGAGGCTTTTCGTAATTCTTGTCGTGATTTTAGTTCAAACTTACTCTTGCTGGTCACGAATGTCATCTGTGGCGCACCCTATTTCGATGCGCCACTAATAACGTGCGCCACTAACTAGATAAATGCGTGCACCACTAACTTGTCTCAGGATTTCAAAAAAAAATAGCAGAATACATCATAAATACACAGAATACACAGGAAATATATCAGAATACAACAATATATCACATAAATGCACAGAACTCACGGGAATACCCAGAAACTCACTGAAATTCATACAAAGTGCCAAAATACATCAATATGGAGAGTCCAAGTGTTACACACAAGTCATGGGAGAGTACAAGTTCGAAATCACACATGCATCTCGATACATATTCGATCATCGTCGATCATGACCTAGACTATGACTGAATAGAGGACAACGGCGGCGGCGGTGAGCAAGGAGAAGACCATGATGATCTTCATCCGGTTCTTCTTCCATAGGTGCCTCCTCCACTTGGCTACCGCGAACTCTCGAGTGTTGTAACCCTTGTAGTTGTTGCCGCTGAAGTTGACCACTTGTTGCTCGCAGTCTTCCCACTCCTCATAGACTCCCTGAACGCGGCCCCTGTACACCACGTAGCAGTTTGACTTCGCCATCACTGCGGACAAGGCAAAAGTATAGACATAGTAGGGATTCATGTTATGCAACGAATAGAACGGCATGATAACAAAATATAGAAAAGACATTCATACACCTAAAACAATAGTAGCACACATAATTAAACAGGTCCAACATAGGCACAAGGAGCCTCGGTAACTTAAGGTTTACGACTCCCACACACACACACATGTCCAACACGACAGTTTCCTTAACATCACAATGATAGTCGATCAAGTCCATGACATACAGACGGCACACACGACACACACTAGCCGGTAGTATTCTTGGGCAAGGGTCGGCAACCCTCTCTCGTCATGAAGGTCATGTCGTCGCGCTGCAACTCGAGGCGGTCTTCGATCTCGCGGTTAGTCAGCGGTCTGCCGCCGTAGTGGAAGGCCCCTCCTCTTGTCATGACATCTTCATGGATGCATAGACATATCTGATTCTGGATGCGCCAGAACTGTTCCATGAGGTCCGAATCGTCGATTTTCGACAACTTTTCGGCCCAAACTCGGAGATTAGCCGGCATCGCCTCCATCCGTGAATCATGCATGTACATCCTTACATGATGGAAGGCGTAGAAGGCCTCCTTCACACTGCCCGCTGGCTGCTTGACGCATGGGAACTTGGTGGTGTGGCTGCAGATGTTCCTGCCATCCTTCTTTCTTTCGCCCCCTTGCTTAACTTGCCTCCCTTGGCGGCGTAGACTTGTATAGCAAGATCTAGAACACGCTTGATTTGGTCCCATCTCTTCGGCTTCGTTTCACTGGATGAGTCCAAGTACGTTGCTTGCGACAACCTCGGGTAGACGGAAATGAGTGTGTAGTATATGCCACTGCGTAAAACAATAGAAACGAAACTGTTGGAACAAGGGGACAAAGGGAATCTAAGGATGTGTTACGATGGATGGAGACCGGTTGTGTGCACTTACTCGGGGAAGGCATGGACAGGCGTAGACTTGTCCTGGTTCTCGAAGAAGAAATTCCCGAGGTATTGCAACACTGCTTCCATGTATCTGTCGCTCGCATGTATTTTGTCGCGCATGTAGTAGGGGTCCACAATGGCTACGCCTTTGTTTTTCTCCCTATGGATCCTCATCGACATCTGGAGGGCGAATAGGCGGACCAAGTTGTAGTCTAGACACTTCGAGTGCATCAGATCGTATATGTCCTCGTACCGCAGGAAGAATAGGTCCGCGGGTGCTGCATCGACGAAGCCATGTCCATTTGGCACCTTGCATGTGAAGACTGGGTACCCGGGGTTCTTATCTTTCAGAAGCATGCTCTCGAGATGCAGAATGTTGTGATGCAAATGCTTCATGGATGCATCCGCGACAACGAGCAACTCCTGAGTACGAATCGGCCGGCCCGCTATGTGCATCGTGTAAGGTCGGGGCGCTTTTGTGAAGGCGGCGTCATGATGCCGAAAAACTGCAACAATTCACAAAAAAAGAGGCACAAAATGTGCCTTCGGCGACCACAGAGGGTCGGCAACATACACAAAACATCCACAAAAGGCATCAAATGGTGCCTTTCCACCATAAAGGTCGACAACCTGCTGATCTTCATAATATAAAGCACTAAAATCCTCCCAGACAGCTTTTGGAGGCCATGTTCACTTAAAAATATCAGTCATGTCAATTAATCAAGATAGCATCCTATTCATGGTTCATAACCGAACATGAACTCAAACCTAGCTAGACCACTTCCAAAGATAGAAATATATATCAGACAAGACAACCTGGAACTGCGACCCTAACCAGAAAATTACGCCAGCCAGCTACAGACAATGCTTTAGCAAAAGAAAGCGCATGGACAGTGCCTCAATGCTCCAAGCCAAACACAACGGTCATCAGTCGACCATAAGACTAAAACAAGAACTTGAAGAATAGACAGGACAAAGAAAATGCCCCATTCCATAACATAAGCACAAACACAACATCTACTCGTCCTCCAGTATGGTATTCAACAGTATGCAAAATATGGTTTTCAACAGTATGCCCAGGATCAAGTGTAGTGTCATTCTGTTCTACGAGAATCTATAACAATACCTATAATGATGCATAATAAATGGGGCGAGTCCTCCACCAACTTGTGCCATTAAAACAGTAGCAAGCTTAGTCCTCCACCGTCAAGTAACTACAACAAAAGTGAATACATCAAAATATAATCTAGGTGAGCTTTCTACAAGCCAAGAACAAATTCACATGGCATCACTATGCTCTACACTAGTAAACTTGTGTGCATGTGTAACCAGAAACTATAGCATATCATTCTGTTAATGGTTAGTTGTAAAAAATTACATAACATTTTTTCCAATAGGGTGTGTTTGATTCAAAGGAATGAATCCTACAGAATTCCTATGCATTGCAATCCTACACTACAATCAAACAACTTATCTTACCAATTCCTGCATTTTTCATTACTAGAGGATTCTAAGTGTCATGCCATTTTATGTAGGGGTTCGTAGCATGGAAAACAAAATTTTCTATCGCATACAAACAAACAAGCCAAGATCTATCTACTATATTGTAGCACCGAGTCGATGGAATAACTCACCCTCAAGATTCCAAAGTGTTTAACGAGAGCGGATTCTCGTGGGTGATGTAGTCGTACTCTTCCCGATCTCAAGATCGTGTAGACGATCCTTCCGGCGCTGCGTTCCGGCAGCGCTTCCGCAGTCGGTCACACGTTCGGTACTCGATGAAGACCTTCCTCTCCCTTGTTCCAGCAGGCAACAGAGGTTTTAGCACTCTCCTCGCGATTCCGGCAGCACGAAGGCGTGGTAACTGAAGTAGAGGGGAGATCTCGCAGGGCTTCGCCTTAAGCCGGAGCGAGTATGGTGGACTATGAGAGAGCCCTCGGTGATCTAGGGTTTAGAAAAACCAAGGAGAGGGGGCTAGGCCGGCGGCTAGGGCTTGGGGAAGCCCAAGTCGGCGGCTAGGGTTTTCCCTAGGCGGCAGCGGCGGCAGCAGCAGGAGGTGGTGACGCTGGTGGCTTGGGGCTAGGGTTTGGAGAGGTGGAGTTGTGTGCTTGGAGGGGCAGCCCTGCCCCTCCTTATATAGGTGGAGGGCGGCGGCCAAGGGGAGGGGAGTCCCTCCCCAACTCGGCTTCCAAGGCCGGCGGTGGAGGGAGAGAGACTTCCTCGCCAAGTAGGTTTCCTACTCTCCCTCCACCAAGCAAAATAGCCGTTTGACTTTTCAAATTGGCGTTTAACTTATTCAAACTAGGATTTGATTTATCCCTTTATTTTGCTCAGCGATGACACCTAGTACATGATGCAACCATTCCAACTTGTTATGACACATTCATGTACCCTTCCCCTCCGGAGTGCCGGACATTCCGGAACCTTCTAGAACATTCCCGATGAAAACACCGAAACCATTCTCCAACCCTGAAACAGGACTTTCCTTATATGAATCTTATTCTCCGGACCATTTCGGATCTCCTCGTGATATCTCGAATCCCATCCGAGACTCCGAACAACATTCGGTCTCTTACTCATCATTCCATAACTACTCAACAACGTAGAATCCTTAAGTGTGTCTCCCTACGGTTCGTGAATTATGCGGACATGATCGAGACACTTCTCCGAACAATAACCAATAGAGGAATCTGGAAATTCATATGGCTCCCACATATTTATACGATTACTTTGCGATCGCATGAACCACTTACATACGATACCAATTTCCCTTTGTCTCACGATAATTTACTTATCCGAGGTTTTGATCATCGGTATCTCTGCATACCTAGTTCAACCTCGTTACTGATAAGTACTCTTTTCTCGTTCCCGTGATATGTGATCCCTTGTGCGCCAGTCACATGCTTGCAAGCTAATTGGATGACATTCCACCGAGAGGGCTCAGAGTATATATATCCGTCATATGGATGGACAAATCCCACTCTTGATTCATGTGTCTCAACCAATACTTTCCGAACACTCAATGCCACCTTTATAGCCACCCAGTTACGGTGTGGTGTTTGATGTCATCAAAGCATCCTTCCGGTGATGGTGATAAGCATGATCTCATGGTCGAAGGAATTAGGTTACTATGTATCAGAAAGCATATAGCAATTGAACTATTTAAAATGACTTGATCTTTATGCTACGCTTATCTATAGGAGTATGTCCATCATATCATTCTCCTAACGATATGATCTTGTTGTTAATAACATCTCAATGTTCATGATAGGGAAACCACAATCATTTGTTAACCAACAAGCTAGTATTATAAAGAGGCTTTACTAGAGACTCTAATTTAGTTTAGAAATCACACAAGTATTAATGTTTCCTTGTTAATACTGTTATAGCATGAATGTAAACATTTATCATAAACACAAAGATATAATAATAACTATATTTATTATTGCCTCTAGGGCATATCTACAACAGTCTCCCACTTGCACTAGAGTCAACTAATCTAGATTACATGGTAATATACCGAACACCCATGGCAGTTTGGTGTTGGTCATGTTTTTCCCTCGGGAGAGGTTTAGTCAACGGATCCGCCACATTCAGATCTGTGTGTACTTTGCAAATCTTTATGTCACCATCTTGGACATGTTCTCGAATAGCATGGAAACGTAGCTTGATGTGCTTCAGCTTCTTGTGTGAACTTGGTTCTTGCGCATTGGCTATGGCGCCCATGTTATCACAGTAGATAGACATTGGGTCCAGCGCACTTGGAACCACACCGAGCTCTGTAATGAACTCTTTCATACATATCGCTTCTTGTGAAGCTTCCGAAGCAGCCATGTATTCCGATTCAGTTGAAGATCTTGCCACAACGCTTTGATTTGCACTCCTCCAGCTAACTGCTGCACCATTCAAAGTAAATACGTATCCAGATTGTGATTTAGAATCATCCGGATCGGTGTTCCAACTAGCATCGGTGTAACCATTAACAACGAGTTGTTCATCACCTCCATAAGAAAGAACCATATCCTTAGTTCTTCTCAAGTACTTAAGGATGTTTTTGACCGTTGTCCAATGATCCACTCCTGGATCACTTTGATATCTGCTAGTCAAACTAACAGCATATGCAATGTCGGGTCTAGTACATAGCATGGCATACATTAGAGAAGCTATGGCTGAGGCATAGGGAGTTTTACGAATCCTTTCTCTATCTTCTGCGGTTTTAGGACTTTGAGTTTTACTCAAGGTCGTATTGGGCAACATGGGCAAGAACCCTTTCTTGCTATCTTCCATTCCAAACCTCTTTAGAACTTTGTCCAAATATCTATCTCTATAAATCTTTATGCCCAATATGTAAGCTGCTTCGCCAAGATCTTTCATTGAAAAACTATTATTCAAATATTCCTTGACACTATTAAGAAGGTCTACATCATTCCCAAGTAACAATATGTCATCTACATATAGTATTAAGAATGCTACAGAGCTCCCACTCACTTTCTTGTAAATACAAGCTTCTCCATAAGTTTGTATAAAACCAAAACTTTTGATCACCTTATCAAAACGTTGATTCCAACTTCGGGATGCTTGCTTCAATCCATAAATGGACCGTTGAAGTTTGCATACCTTGTTAGCATCCTTAGGATCGACAAAACCTTTGGGTTGCATCATATACAACTCTTCATCAATGTCTCCATTGAGGAACGCTGTTTTGACATCCATCTGCCATATCTCATAATCGTAATATGCAGCGATTGCTAACAAAATCCTCACAGATTTTAGCTTCGCTACAGGTGAGAAAGTCTCATCGTAGTCAACTCCTTGAATTTGTCGAAAGCCTTTTGCGACAAGTCGAGCTTTATAGACAGTAACATTACCATCAGCATATGTTTTCTTCTTGAAAATCCATTTGTTCTCGACAGCCTTCCGGCCATCCGGTAAGTCCACCAAAGTCCATACTTGGTTTACGTACATGGATCCAATCTCGGATTTCATGGCTTCTTGCCATTTATTGGAATCTGGGCTCATCATCGCTTCCTCATATGTCGCAGGGTCATCGGTGTTATCCACCAACATGACACTCATAATGGGATCATACCAATCAGGAGTGGTACGAGTTCTTGTTGACCTGCGAGGCTCTGTAGAACCTACAACCGAAGTTTCATGATCATCATCATTAGCTTCCTCTCTTATTGGTGCAGGCACCACAGGAACTTCTTCCGGTGTTGCGCTACTCGCAAGTTCGAGAGAAGGTTCGACAACCTCGTCGAGTTCTACTTTCCTTCCAGTCACTTCTTTTGAGAGAAATTCTTTCTCTAGAAAGGATCCATTCTTGGCAACGAAGATTTTGCCTTCGGATCTATGATAGAAGGTATACCCAATAGTTTCCTTTGGGTATCCTATGAAGACGCATTTTTCCGCTTTGGGTTCAAGCTTGTCCGGCTGTAACTTCTTTACATAGGCTTCGCAACCCCAAACTTTAAGGAACGACAATTTAGGTTTCTTCCCAAACCATAATTTATACGGTGTCGTTTCAATGGATTTAGATGGTGCCCTATTTAAAGTGAATGCGGTTGTTTCTAATGCATAACCCCAAAATGATAGCGGTAAATTTGTAAGTGACATCATAGAACGAACCATATCTAAGAGAGTTCGATTACGACGTTCGGACACACCATTACGCTGTGGTGTTCCCGGCGGTGTCAATTGTGAAAGTATTCCGCATTTCTTCAAATGCTCGCCAAACTCGTAACTTAGATATTCACCTCCACGATCAGAACGCAGAAATTTAATCTTCTTGTTACATTGATTCTCAACCTCACTTTGAAATTCTTTAAACTTCTCGAAAGTTTCGGACTTATGTTTCATGAAATATATATACCCATATCTACTCAAGTCATCCGTGAAGGTAAGAACATAACGATAACCACCGCGCGATGCTACACTCATTGGTCCACACACATCAGTATGTATGATTTCCAATAAGTTCGTAGCTCGCTCCATCATACCAGAAAATAGAGTCTTAGTCATTTTTCCCATCAGACATGCTTCGCATCTTTCAAGTGATTCAAAATCAAGTGATTCAAGAAGTCCATCGGAATGGAGTTTCTTCATATGCTTCACTCCAATGTGACCAAGACGATAGTGCCACATATAGGT
The DNA here is from genome assembly GCA_910589765.1 of Avena atlantica. NCBI lineage: Eukaryota > Viridiplantae > Streptophyta > Magnoliopsida > Poales > Poaceae > Avena > Avena atlantica. Next base: position 484,250,149 of record OU342736.1, read on the forward strand.
CGAGTTATCGCTCGATTTCAAACGTTTAGCTTCAATGTTATTAATATGTGTATTTCCACTATCGAGATTTAATAAGAATAGACCATCTATCAAAGGTGCATGTGCATAAAACATATTACTCATATAAATCGAACAACCATTATTCTCGGACTTAAACAAGTAACCGTCTCGCAATAAACAAGATCCCAATATAATGTTCATGCTTAACGCAGGCACCAAATAACAATTATTTAAGTATAAAACTAATCCCGATGGTAGATGAAGAGGTAGCGTGCCGACCACGATCACATCAACCTTTGATCCATTTCCCACGCGCATCGTCACCTCGTTCTTCACTAGCTTCCGTTTATTCTGCAGCACCTGTTTCGAGTTACAAATATGAGCAACCGAACCAGTATCAAATACCCAGGCACGACTACGAGTACTAGTGAGATACACATCAATAACATGTATATCGGATATACCTTTCTTCTTGATGTTGCCGTTCTTCAAATCCGCCAAGTACTTTGGGCAATTCCGCTTCCACTGACCTTCTCCCTTGCAGTAAAAGCACTCAGTATCAGGCTTAGGTCCAGCCTTGGTCTTCTTCGTCGATGCGGTAACTTTCTTACCACCCTTCTTGAAGTGTCCCTTTTGCTTAGACTTGCCTTTCTTGAATTTGGTGGTCTTATTGACCATCAACACTTGGTGCTCTTTCTTGATCTCCACTTCTGCAGATTTTAACATGGAGAAGAGTTTTGGCAACTGCTTGTTCATGCTTTGCATATTGTAGTTCATCACAAAGTTCTTATAACTTGATGGTAGTGATTGGAGGACACGGTAACCCCAAAGCATTAGGAAACACTATACCCAAGCTTTGAAGTTTGTTTGCGTGCCCAGACATCTTAAGCACATGCTCACTGACGGAGCTGCCCTCTTCCATATTGCAGTTAAAGAACTTTTCAGAAGCCTCATAGCTCTCAACTGCCGCGTGAGTCTCAAAAATCAATTTGAGTTCATGGACAATATCATGTGGGTCTGAATTCTCAAACCTTTTATGAAGCTCCGATTCTAAACCATACAAGATAGCACACTGAACTGTGGAGTACTGAGTCTTCCGAGCGAGGTAAACATTCTTTACTTCATCGGTAGAAGTAGCTGCAGGCGGGTCACCTAGCGGTGCATCCAGCACATAGGTCAAATTAACAGCATTGAGGACAATCATCAAATTGCGGAACCAATCCGCGAAGTTGCTTCCATTGTTTTTCAACTTTTCTTTCTCTAGGAACACATTAAAATTGATGGTAGGGGCCGCCATTGATCTACAACATATTTGCAACAGTTTAGACTAAGTTTATGACAAATTGAGTTCTAATTAATAGTTAAATTAATCTAGGTGAACTCCCACTCAAAACAATATCCCTCACATTGTTTTAGTGATCACACGAACCAAATCCACCGCATCAACATCGATCATCACAAGAGTTGATGCAGCTTCAATGGCAAACAATCGACATGTTCATCATATCTACTATATGATTCATGCTTTACCTTTCGGTGATCCGTGTTCCGAGACCATGTCTGTACATGCTAGGCTCGTCAAGATCAAACCTTAGCTTCCGCATGAGCAAATCTGGCTTGCTCACGTTGTATACACTTGCGGAAACTAACACACCCGATCATCACGTGGTGCTTCGAAACAACAAGCTTTAGCAACGGTGCTTACTAAGGATGAACACTTTAGAACTTGAAGTTCATGTGCATGAGGGATCATCTTATAATGCTACCGTCGTTAACTAAGCAATACAAGATGCATAAAGGATTAACATCACATGCAATTCATAATATGTGATATGATATGGCCTTTCTTCTTTGTGCTTCCGATCTCCATCTTCAAGCACGAACATGATCTCCATCATCACCGGCATTGCATCAAGGTCAATGGCGCTTCTCCATGGTTGTCGTCCACCGGCTTCAAGTTTACAACTACTTTGAATAGACACGCGGGTCTTAACAGAATTTAAAGACAACCATATGGCTCCTGCCGGTTGCCAACTTACAATAAGGAACATTGCATACATCAAATATAATCACAATCATGGCCATATCACATCACAGCACACCCCTGCAAAACAAAGTTAGACGCCTCTACTTTCTTTGCATGTTTTACGTGGTTTGGGGCTTTCAATAAGTGTCGTTCTAACTTACGAACAAGAACCACAACATTGATACTAGTATTGTCAATTACCCGTTGTAAATTGAATCTTAACTATGTTGGGAGAAACATGCACCCGCAAAGCCACTTATGCAATACAAGTTGCATGTCAAGCGTGGAGCAATTCTCATGAACGATGTCATGTAAGGTTAGCCCGGGCCGCTTCATCCCGTCATACCGCAAGATGCAAAGTACACAAGAAGCAATTGATAATAAAAGCACCAGTGCCCACAATGACCATTGGGTTATACTCGTGCAACAGATCTACATATAAACCTGGCTCTCATACCACTTTAGGGGTTCGTAGCATGGAAAACAAAATTTTCTACCGCATACAAACAAACAAGCCAAGATCTATCTACTAGATTGTAGCAACGAGTCGATGGAATAACTCACCCTCAAAGATTCCAAAGTGTTTAATGAGAGCGGATTCTCGTGGGTGATGTAGTCGTACTCTTCCCGATCTCAAGATCGCGTAGACGTTCCTTCCGGCGCTGCGTTCCGGCAGCGCTTCCACAGTCGGTCACACGTTCGGTACTCGACGAAGACCTTCCTATCCCTTGTTCCAGCAGGCAGCGGAGGTTGTAGCACTCTCCTCGTGATTCCGGCAGCACGACGGCATGGTACCAGAAGTAGAGGGGAGATCTCGCAGGGCTTCGCCTTAAGCCGGAGCAAGTATGGTGGACTATGAGAGAGCCCTCGGTGATCTAGGGTTTAGACACACCAAGAAGAGTAGGATAGGCCGACAGATAGGGCTTGGGGAAGCCCAAGTCGACGGCTAGGGTTTGCCCTAGGCAGCGGCGGCAGCAGCAGGAGGTGGTGACGCCGGCGGCTTGGGGCTAGGGTTTGGAGAGGTGGAGTTGTGTGCTTGGAGGGGCAGCCCTGCCCCTCCTTATATAGGTGGAAGGCGGCGGCCAAGGGGAGGGGAGTCCCTCCCCAACTCGGCTTCCAAGGCCGGCGGTGGAGGGAGAGGGACTTCCTCCCCAAGTAGGTTTCCTACTCTCCTTCCACCAAGCAAAATAGTCGTTTGACTTTTCAAATTGGCGTTTGACTTATTCAAAATAGGATTTGATTTATCCCATTATTTTTCTCAGCGATGACACCTAGTACATGATGCAACCATTCCAACTTGTTATGACACATTCATGTATCCTTCCCCTCCGAAGTGCCGGACATTCCGGAACCTTCTAGAACATTCCCGATGAAAACACCGAAACCATTCTCCAACCCCGAAACAGGACTTTCCTTATATGAATCTTATTCTCCGGACCATTCCGGATCTCCTCGTGATATCCCGGATCCCATCCGAGACTCCGAACAACATTCGGTGTCTTAATCATCCTTCCATAACTACTCAACAACGTCGAATCCTTAAGTGTGTCTCCCTACGGTTCGTGAATTATGCGGACATGATCGAGACACTTCTCCGAACAATAACCAATAGAGGAATCTGGAAATTCATATGGCTCCCACATATTTCTATGATTACTTTGCGATCGCATGAACCACTTACATACGATACCAATTTCCCTTTTTCTCACGATAATTTACTTATCCGAGGTTTTGATTGTCGGTATCTCTGCATACCTAGTTCAACCTCGTTACTGATAAGTACTCTTTTGTCGTTCCCGTGATATGTGATCCCTTGTGAGCCAGTCACATGCTTGTAAGCTAATTGGATGACATTCCACCGAGAGGGCCCAGAGTATATCTATCCGTCATATGGATGGACAAATCCCACTCTTGATCCATGTGTCTCAACCAATACTTTTCGAACACTCAATGCCACCTTTATAGACACCCAGTTATGGTGTGGTGTTTGATGTCATCAAAGCATCCTTCCGGTGATGGTGATAAGCATGATCTCATGGTCGAAGGAATTAGGTTACTATGTATCAAAAAGAATATAGCAATTGAACTATTAAAATGACTTGATCTTTATGCTATGCTTATCTATAGGAGTATGTCCATCATATCATTCTCCTAACAATATGATCTTGTTGTTAATAACATCTCAATGTTCATGATAGGGAACCACAATCATTTATTAACCAACAAGCTAGTATTATAAAGAGGCTTTACTAGGGACTCTAATTTAGTTTACAAATCACACAAGTATTAATGTTTCCTTGTTAATACTGTTATAGCATGAATGTAAACATTTATCATAAACACAAAGATATAATAATAACTATATTTATTATTGCCTCTAGGGCATATCTCCAACATTTTATTCCTGCATTTTTCATTACCGATGAACAAGACTGGCTGAAATATTATAGTAGGTGACAATAGCAGCAGACTGGGCACTCATCTACTGACATGGTTATATCCCACGGGTACACGACCTTAGCATACCTGGTCCAGCCCAAGGAAGGCCCACGAGAATATACATGGCCCATGAAGACTTTCGGGTGGCCCAAGCCCATGACGCCTTCGGATCCTTGGGGAACAAGACTAGATTAGATAGAATATTCAAAGGGGAAAACCCTAAACCTGTAACCGACTCGATCTGTGCCCGGGACCTGCCTACCTCTATATAAAGGCTAGGAGGGCACGATGAGAAGGGCACTTCGCATACACACATCCACGCCAGATTGCATCTGCGCGCCCCTGTAACTTTCGGTTCCGCCGTAATCAAGAGCAGACAAGCAGGAGTAGGGTTTCCCCTCCGGGGGCCTGAACCTGGGTAAACCTCGTGTCCCGCGTTGCTTGTCTGTTAACCGTTCCGTGATCTCCAGCATCCCCATCTTCTCCAAAACCCAAGTCCATAACAATGGGCATTGACGAGATTGATCCTCGTCCGTCTGTGGGAACTGGGGGCGCTGATTGTGCGATCGTGACGGTCCCAACCAAAGCGATCTAAAACTCCTTGGCGACGGAGAGCCATCTCCTCTTTGGCGCTTTCGACTTCACCGCCCACTCGCCAGCCACTCTGAAGGACTTCGAGCCCGTTGGCGACGGGCTCGAGATCCTGTTCGGGAGCTTCTGCTTCCAGGTGGGGCAGACCGGCACTCTCTGCCTCCCAGAGCGGGTGCCCCTGCCATCGATCAGGCCCGCTTCATGGGCTCCGCAACCCGTGCTATGCACATCACCATCGACAGATGATTCCTATGACAGCAGCAGCTGCAACGCAGATCTGTGCGATCCACCATCGGATGAAGGGACCTACGGTTCCGGATCCAAAAGCTGCGGAAGCACCGACCCGACCTACAAGAACTATCAGTGCACTATGGTCATCGAGAGCGATGTGGATCAGCGACAACCCAACCCGCCACCCAACCCGCAGGGTAGTAATGGCGAAAACAGGAGGAACCAGTCCCCCGCCCAACAAGGAGGACACCGATCCCAATCGGGTCATCCACCTCAGCGAGGAAGGATGGGCCCAAGCACGCGAAGCTGTGGCAGGCAACAAGATCCTGCATGTGGGTGCCTCACGGGACCTACTGATGGCGTACCACATGCTCCTCGTCGAAGAGCACAAAAAGCAGGTGAAGATGCAGGAGGTGCTTGACAAACACAAGCAAGAGGCCTTAGAGTCCAGTGCGCGGCGAGCTGCGCTCTCCGCCATGGGCGGCTCCAGCTCGCACGGCAACCATGGCAACAAGCACCGTTCTCGCGTAGAGAACATGGACCCCGCCGCGCGTCGTGAGGTGACCCGAACCCTCAACACATACTTCATGGAGATGGATGCCAACGACAACGTCATCCCAAAGACGCCGCAAGCTGCAATCATGGCAGCCACCACATACCTCGCGTCCCATCCACCTCCGGTGGGGGACCCGAAAAGGGCCATGCACAACTCCGCACTAGCCGGACTAGGACTCGTCGGAGCTGCGCTCCACGGAGAAGCTCCTACGGAGCCAAAAAAGAAGGCGGCGGTCAGGTTCAACCACAACCCCAAACCTTCATCCGACGAGGAAGAACACGACCTACCTCGAAGGCACAAGAGCTTGCGACATCGCAGCCACGACTACGACGCTCGAAGCGAGCTCACCCAACGCAAGATCGACAAGGCACGCGCCAAGCGCGTATGCTCGTCCGAATCCGAAGAGGCCGACGATGAAGGAGAATTCTGCGGAGCTCGATGCTTTAGCAAATCCGTTTGGCGGATGCCGTGGAACTTCAAGCTCCCTTCGGACACTCCGAAGTTTTATGGCACGCAGGACCCTAAGGTGTGGATCAGCGACCACCTGTCGTCCGTCAAGCTACACGGCGGAAACAAAAACACCACCCTGCAATGCCTTCAGCTGCAGATGACAGGCGCAGCCCAGATTTGGCTCGGCAGCCTATCCTCGGGATCCATCCGAAGCTGGTAGGAACTGGCGTACAGTTTCATCCGAAACTTCAATGGCACCAGCAAGAGGCCATCCTCGATCGAAGAGCTGAGGGCATGTACCCAGCGAACGGGCGAATCCATTCGCTCGTATATATTACGCTGGTCCAACACCAAGAACTCCATGGCGCATATCTCTGAGGAGAGTGCAATTGACGCCTTCAAGGACGGCGTCAAACGCCAGGACTTCAAGGAAGAGCTTGGGCGCGTCAAGCCCAAGACACTCGACCACCTTATGGACATCGCCAACAGGTGGGCAGATGGCGATGAATCCGTCCACCGGGCACACTTGAAGGAGGAAGATGACTACGACCGTTGACATGAACGTCGTTGCATGCGAAGATCGCGTGTCTAAGTCAATTGTGACGGACCCGACATGGTCGCGGCTGGTTACGCCGACCGTCGCAGCAAAGGCAACCACAGCAGTGGCGGATACCGTGGAAACAACTTCCGCGATGGAGGACGCCCAGCGCAGTCATGGCAACACCGTGGCCGCGACGACGGACCCTTGGCATACGACAAGTTGTCGGGCCCATGCACCATACACTTCTACATCGACAAGCAGGATGGTAAAAAGAAGGCAAGCCACATGCTCAAAGACTGCCGCGAGTTCCAGAAACTCAGCGAGAGCATGTCCCAGATGAGGCAACAAGCCCCGAACCCTGGGTATGGGAACGCACCCACACCAGGTGATATCGCCATGGAGCTCCTCCAGCACCACCCGTGGGACCTTCGAATCACCCAATCGCACCTGCGCAGAACAACGGCGAAAACGGGTACCCCGTGCCGAAAGGGTCACTGATGATCCAAAAAGGGCGCCCAACAAACAGGGTGCAAAAGAAAATCACCTGTCAAGTCAGTTTGGCTGTGACCGCTCCACCCGCCATCCCTGAGTACCTCAGCGGTTCGGAGTCTTGCATCACGTTCAGCCGTTCGGATCACCCCCGCCAGATCCCTCGCCCAGGTCATGCTGCCCTGGTGCTCGAGGTGTAGATCGGAGGGTTCGACATGAGCCACGTCTTCATGGACGGCGACAGTGGCATCAATCTGATGTTCACTAGCACCTTAGCAGCAATGCGGATCCCGCTGTGTAGCCTGGAACAATCTGACACAACGTTCCACGACATCGTTCCAGGGAAGGGCATATTCCCCCTGGGCAAGATATGGCTCGACGTCATCTTCGGCAAGCCCAATAACTTCTGATGCGAGCTACTCGAGTTCGAAGTGGTGGACTGGCCATCACAATACCACGCCATCCTCGGGCGCATGGCATTCGCACGATTCCTGGCAGTACCGCACTACGCGTACCTGCTACTCAACATGCCAGGACCTAGGGGCATCATCACGGTCCACGGGAGCTTCACCCGATCGGATCACTCTGACAGGGACTTCAATAGAATCTCCCAGTCATTCGGCATGCAGGAGGAGCTCATAAGGCTCCGAGAGGTGACAGACAACGGGGCACCCATAGTCTTAAGGCAAAACGCACCTGACATGTCTTTCGACTCCACAGTCAACACAAAGAAGGTGCAGGTCCACCCGACGGACGCCTCCAAGACGGCGTTGATCGCCAACAACCTCAGCTCCGCATAGGAAAGCGCGCTCGTCGCATTCCTCCGAGAGCGCTGGGAAACCTTCGCCTGGTGTCCAGCGGACATGCGAGGAGTTCCCAGGGAATTCGCCGAGCACGCACTCAATGTGTTCCTAGATGCCAAGCCCATCAAATAGTCCATCCGACGACTGTCCGAGCCACGGGCAAAAGCCATCGGAGTCGATGTCAACAGACTGCTCGACGCTGATTTCATCAGGGAGATCAAGGAAAGCGAGTGGCTAGCAAACACCGTGATGGTCCCTAAAAAGGACACGGACATCCTGCGGATGTGCGTGGACTTCACATCGTTGAACAAGCACTGCCCGAAGGATCACTTCCCTCTCCCTCGGATCGATCAGATCATCGATTCGACTGCAGGATGCGAGAAGCTCTCCAGCCTCGACGCCTACTCAGGCTATAATCAGATTCGACTGAAGGTCGAAGATCAGGAGAAAACGGCGTTCATCACGCCGTTCGGAGTATTCTGCTACAATACAATGCCCTTCGGGCTAAAGAACGCAGGTGGCACATACCAGCGGTGCATGCAGGCATGCCTGAAGAGCTAGATCGGCCGCAACATACAAGTCTATGTCGACGACATAGTAATCAAAACAAGGGAGGCGAAGACACTGATCGACGATATCCGCGAGATGTTCGATAACCTTGATCGATACAAGATCAAGCTAAACCCAGAAAAATGCGCCTTCGGCGTTCCATCTGGCCAACTGCTCAGCTACTTCATCTCCCAGCGAGGAATCGAGGCGAACCCGAAGAAAATCCAAGCCATCATGGCCATAGAGAAGCCGAAGAACCTCAAAGGCGTCCAGCAGCTTGCTGGGTGAATCGCAGCATTGAGCAGGCTCATCATACGCATGGGCGAAAAAGCCCTGCCTTTCTATCAGCTGCTACGCAAGGCAGACAAATTCGAGCGGATGCCCGAAGCGGACGACGCATTCAAAGATCTGAAGCGGTTGCTCTCCACCTCGCTCTTCTTGGTCACACCAAGGGAGCGCGAGCCTCTACTGCTATACATAGCAGCTACACATCAGGTGGTAAGCACCGTGCTCGTGGTCGAACGACCCGAAGAAGGAAATACCCACGGGGTCCAACGCCCAATCTACTACCTCAGCGAGGTATTGACGCCAACAAAGCAGAGGTATCCTCACTACCATAAACTCGCCTACGGCATGTTCATGACGGCTCGTCGGTTGAGCCATTACTTCCAGGAGCATCAGGTGATGGTCGTCAACGAAGCACCCCTGAACAGCATCCTGAACAACCCGGAGGCCACAGGATGCGTGGCCCTGTGGGGCATCGAGCTGTCACCTCTAGACATAATACATGAGAAGCGCCATGCGATCAAGTCCCAGGTCCTGCCGGAGTTCCTTGTCCACTGGATGGAACTACAACTACTGGATACCCCGGACATGACATAGTCATGGACGATGCACTTCGATGGCTCCAAATGCGAGGCAGGAGCAGGAGCCGGGGTCATCTAACGTCCCCGCAGGGCGACAAGATGAAATACGTCCTCCGGATGAAATTTCGAGCTTCCAATAACAAAGCCGAATACGAGGCCCTCATCCACGGCATGAGGATGGCCAAGATCTGCGGCGCAATGCGCCTAGTCATCTATGGTGATTCAAATCTCGTCGTCCAGCAGACGATGAACGAGGGCGATGCCCACGCCGCCAACATGATTGCGTACCGCGCACTCTACAACTCACTCAAAGGAGACTTTGACGGCTGCGAGATTCGGCACGTTGGAAGAGAAAGCAACGAAGAGGCCGATAGACTCGCCAACATCGGCTCCACCTGCGCGCGGGTGCCACTGGGTGTGTTCCTCGAACAGATCTGCGTGCCATCCATCAAAATGAGATTCCCCAAGGGATCACCCGAAGAAGCAGAACACTCGGGGGCTGCGCTACCTGAAGGACAGGAAGGGCCAGAAAAACTCGACACAAAGGTCGCAGTGGTCAACCTGATGCAGGTCATGGCAGTGGAAGAAACATGGACACAGCCCATATCTTCGATACCTGATAGACAAGGAACTGCCTGATGACCCGACAGATGCCCGGCGCATATCTCGCCGGTCCAAGGCCTTCACCATCATCAATGGAGAGCTGTAGAAGCGCAACATTTCGGGTGTCCTACAAAGGTGTGTCACCATCGGTGACGTCAAAACTATTCTCCAAGACATCCACGAGGGTATCTGCGGCCATCACGCGGGCAGCCGCGCCCTTGTCGCCAAAGATCTACGAGCTAGATTCTACTGGCCAACGGCCATGAACGATGCCAAGGACATCGTCCGAAGATGCAATGGTGCCAGAGGTTCATAGATAAACCGCACGCACCAGGATCAGAGCTCAGGCCCATACCCTTGGCGTGGACCTTCGCCCAATGGGGCCTCGACATGATCGGCAAACTGCCCAAGTCCTCGAAAGGAGGCCACGTCTACCTCCTGGTCACAGTCGACAAGTTCACCAAATGGATCGAGGCCATGCCCGTTACCAATCAAAAGGGTAAAACGGCCATGAAGTTTTTCCAATCCATAGTTACAGGTTCGGTGTGCCGCACAACATCATCACCGACAATGGCTCAAACTTCATCTCCAAAGAATTCCAGGACTTCTGTGAAGACCTCGGGATCAACATATCATACGCCTTCGTGGCGCACCCGCAGACCAATGGGTGGGTCGAAAAGGCCAACAGCCTTGTCGGTGGCGGCATCAAGAAATGCCTGATGAGACCACTATAGCGACTTGCAGGAGCCTGGCCAGAAGAGCTACCCTCCATCCTCTGGAGCTTGCGCACAACGCCAAACAGCTCAACTGGCTACATGCCCTTCTTCATGGTGCACGGAGCCGAAGCCGTGTTGCCTGCAGAAGTACGCCACAAGGCCCCACGGGTCGTCGCCTACAGCGAAGCCTAATCGATGGCCGCACTCGAAGACGTCGTCGACACACTCGATGAGGCACGCGACATAGTCGCGGCTCGCTCGACGGTCTATCGACAAAGCCTCCGCAACTATCACAGTCGTCGGTTGCGCCCAAGGTCCTTCGTCGAAGGAGACCTAGTCTTACGACTCAAGCAAGAGCGACCGAAGAAGCTCGAGTCACCCTGGGAAGGATCCTACGTCGTCACCTAAGTCATCCCAGGTGGCGCCTATCGCCTCAAGCACGTGGAGTCTGGAGTCGCATACTCCAACCCATGGAACGTCGCACAACTGCGACGCTTCTACCCCTAGCTACCCTCTCCTTTTACTTTCAATAAGGTTATTCATCCAAGGCTACTTAGCCGAACAATGTACCTCCTCATTACGATATGAATAAAGCTAAGTGTCTCGCCCCAAAAATTTATATTTTATTTGCATTTTCTTCATGTTACAACACACTCGGGGGCTCCCCTCGCCTCACGACTTCGTCGACTGAGGATAACGTGTGTACACCTGAGTAGCTGATCACGTCAGGCTAACAAAAAGGGCATGCATACAAACAAAGCACCACGTGTTGAAAACAATCAACCTTTACAACATGGGGCATAATACGCCCAGTCGAATACACACAAGTTTTACATCTATCTTTTTTACAGGTCCTACCTATTTTGAAGAATCACATGCGCACGATGCTCAAACAGATCTACAAATTGTTCGGCATACTGCCTGAGAGCCGCATAATGCGGACGCATGTCCCACATGCCACCATCTGGCCGAAGAGGCGACCCAGCCGCAATAGCAGCAAGATCTACATCAGGGCGATGCAGCCGCACGAGGGAAAGCGTAGCCTTCACCCTAGCAACCAACTGATGCCGCACCAGCTCCCTAACGTGATGCACATCTCGAAACTTCACCAGCAAACCCCAGAGAGTCGAGGGTGCCTCATCCAGGGGGGAAATTACGTGCAGAATTGACGCCAGGGTAGTATTCACTTGCCGCAGCACCCGCGACACCTGGTGAACACGATCCTGCACAGTCGCAAGGACCATGGCACGATCGCGGTCCATCCAAAAAATCCACCAACCTCCATATCTTGCTGGGTTAGGCAATTAATACGAACAGCAACGCGATCCTTTTCCTCCCTATGAACAAGGTTAGCACCTGCAACACCAACAAAGTAAGATGACAAGCCAACAGGCGCATCCGAAACATGAGCAGCAGCTCAAAGAAACTCACACTGAAGTTGTTCGGCCAAACATCGCAACTCCCCCATCAGATACTCCTCTCTGGCGGCGCCTCGCTCCGCCTTCGACTTCCAAACATCCGCATGGCCTCGAATGTCAAGCAACTCCTTCTCAAGACTACGGACACGGTCACGAAGAAATACAAGCTGCGACGCATCATCCAAGGATGGCCGCAGCTGCGGCGCAGATGAAGTATCGACGAGATCATCACCCGAAGGTCCCTAGAGGAAAAGAAGAAAGGATATGAACAAACACACGAATGGGCAAACAGCTCGGAGATTCATTATATACAACAAAAGCCACTGCGTGGCACAAGGAGTGTTCGTAAAATATATTACAACAAAAGCAGACGAAAGCTATCCTACAACTACAGGGCCTAAGCAGCTGCATCCTGAGTGGCCTTGGAGCCGGATTGCCTGCTCTTGGCCTCCCCCTGCTGCCTCACCGCGTACTCCGCCAGCAGGTCAATCAGCTTCGTCCCATAGCGCTTACATCTGGCAGCATAGAGGGCAAAGGCTACCTCGGATCCGTCGGGATCCGTCGTCATCTGGGAGGTGACCCGATGAAGATCCAGCTCCGCTCCAGACGCCATGGCCATCGCCAGCCCCATGGACGCGCTGATGCCCTTCTGCTTGCGCTTGTATGCCGCAGGCGCCTCGGTTGACAGTGCATCTGCCAACAAGTCGACTTCCTCGAGGGCAACGCCCTTGGGGACGAGCTCCTTATAGAAGCGCATGAGCACCTCCTTGGATTTCGCAAGAGAGCCAACCAAAGTGCCGCAGCGGTCTTCGACCGCTGCAGTAGCATCATCTAGAGCACTTCCGTGCTCCAGAGCATTGCGGTCAAACTCAATGCCAACGGCATCTAGATAATCGAAAAAGACAAAGTCAGAATCAACCAAACTAGAGAGACAAGGAAGCCAAAAGAACAAGTAACAGACGAAAATACTCACCCGAAATAGCCTTGGCAGCAGCCATCAGCTTGTCGGCTACCTCCTTCTCGCGTGAGGCCGCAGCGGTGGCGAGCTGCTCCTCGCGGTCCCTAGCCTCTTGCTGCAGGCGCTCCTTGGCTATAGCTGCGTCAGCTAGCTCCTGTTCGGGGCGCCCCTTAGCGCTAACGGCGTCCTCAGCTTGTTTCTCCGCTCGCCCGAGGCTCTTTTTGAGAGCATCAAGCTCGCGGAGGGCCGTATTATTGTCATCTACAAAAAGCCCCAAGAGCATGTGTGAGTTTATAAGCTAGCAAGCAGACGAAGAAGTAGAAGACCTAGCTACAGATGTACCTTGAAGCCGCTGGAGGCTGACCTCCAATGTCAGATGCTGCTTCACCAGCTGATTGACACCTTGCACAAAATGTTGCAAGGAGAAGCAACTTATCAGGAAAATGGCTCGGGGGCTGCGCCCAAGAAACAAGCAAAAACAAACCAAGCATACGAAAAGCGCTCGGGGGTCCCCGCGATACACGCAAAAAAACAGAAGCCATGATCAGCAGATCATACGAAAAGCACTCGGGGGCTCCCCCCACGGCATGATCAGACAGAGACTCCGAAGGTCTGGCTGTAGTCTTCTGGGAGACGATCACCCAAGCCTCCTGCGGAGAAGGGTTCGAAGCAATGCCCCCAGAGGCGGCCACCATCTGAGAAGGAGGAGGCGTAATCTTCGACTCCCCCACCATCTCCTGAGTGTCATCGCTAAACGAGCCATCAGAGGATTGGCTACAAAAGGAAAACATCAGTTAAATACAAGCAAGTAACAATGAAAAATAGCAAAAGGCAGCCGAAGGGACTCACGAGTACATATCGCTCAAGTTGAAGACATGCAAGGTCCTCTTGCCCTTCTTCTCTTCCTTCTTCTATTCCTTCTTCCGCTTCGCCGGCGGCTGTGACGCTACAGCCCGCGCAGGCACGGCCGGAATCGGAGAGGAAGAGCAACCATCACCTCCACTGTGATGCACAAGGCATGGCAGATTCCTAGGCGTCGGCGGAGTCGAAGCATCTGACGACTCGCTCGAGCTCCGTGTCCACTTTCGAGTCTGCTCCTCGCTTGACTCAACGGTCTCTTCAGCCGGTGACCGCGCCAAGGGAAGCTCAGACATGGAGTCCACTACCTCATTATCCGGTGCATCCGGAAAAACGTTCGAGTAGTGGAGGCACCATGCCCGGTACCTTGAACTCCTGCACAAAAAGAAACAAACTTTCAGACCAAAAGAAGTACAACAAACACAATCGGAAAAAACGCTACGCGCACGACCCAGATCTACACCTGTGGCACCGGTCGAGAGGCCCTGAATGGAAGGGTCAGAGAGCTACCCGGAAGGTCCTCTTCAGCCTTGAACTTCAGCAGTGGCCGAAGGATTCTGTCGACATCCCCTCTAGAGAGCTCCTCAGTCGAAACCCTAGTCGGATCGTGGTGGCCAGAATAAAGGAACATCGGGTGCGCCCTAGCCTGGAGCGGCTACACCCGACGTTTGAGGAAGGTGCGGATAATATCCACACCGTTCACCTCCTTATCCGGAATCACCTAGAGGTCCTCTACCCGACGATAGTGTAGGGATTCGTAGCATGGAAAACAAAAATTTTCTACCGCATACAAACAGACAAGCCAAGATCTATCTACTAGATTGTAGCAACGAGTCGATGGAATAACTCACCCTCGAAGATTCCAAAGTGTTTAACGAGAGCGGATTCTCGTGGGTGATGTAGTCGTACTCTTTCCGATCTCAAGATCGCGTAGACGATCCTTCCGGCGCTGCGTTCCGGCAGCGCTTCCGCAGTCGGTCACACGTTCGGTACTCGACGAATACCTTCCTCTCCCTTGTTCTAGCAGGCAGCGGATGTTGTAGTACTCTCCTCGCGATTCCGGCAGCACAACGGCGTGGTACCGGAAGTAGAGGGGAGATCTCGCAGGGCTTCGCCTTAAGCCGGAGCGAGTATAGTGGACTATGAGAGAGAGCCTCGATGATCTAGGGTTTAGACGCACCAAGGAGGGGGCAAGGCCGGCGGCTAGGGTTTGCCCTAGGCGGCGGCTATGGAGGGCGGCGGCGACGGCTAGGGTTAGGGTTTAGAGGGCGTGGTGTTATGTCCTTGGAGGGGCAGCCCTGCCCCTCCTTATATAGGTGGAGGGGGCGCGTCAAGGGGAGGGGAGTCCCTCCCCAACTCGGTCTCCAAGTGGGCCGGCGGTGGAGGGAGGGAACTCCTCCCCAAGTAGGTTTCCTACTTCCCCTCCACCTCATAAAATAGCCGTTTGACTTTTTCAAATTGGCGTTTGACTTTTCAAACTAGGATTTGATTAACCCTTTATTTTGTTCAGCGATGACACCTAGTACATGATGCAATCATTAAAACTTGTTATGACACATTCATGTACCCTTCCCCTCCGCAGTGCCGGACATTCCGGAACCTTCTAGAACATTCCCGATGAAAACACAGGAACCATTCTCCAACCCCGAAACAGGACTTTCCTTGTATGAATCTTATTCTCCGGACCATTCCGGATCTCCTCGTGATATCCCGGATCCCATCCGAGACTCCGAACAACATTCGGTCTCTTACAATTCATTCCATAACTACTCAAACAACGTCGAATCCTTAAGTGTGTCTCCCTACGGTTCGTGAATTATGCGGACATGATCGAGACACTGCTCCGAACAATAACCAATAGAGGAATCTGGAAATTCATATGGCTCCCACATATTTCTACAATTACTTTGCGATCGAATGAACCACTTACATATGATACCAATTTCCCTTTGTCTCACGATAGTTTACTTATCTGAGGTTATGATCGTCGGTATCTCTGCATACCTAGTTCAACCTCGTTACTGATAAGTACTCTTTTCTCGTTCCCGTGATATGTGATCCCTTGTGAGCCAGTCACATGCTTGCAAGCTAATTGGATGACATTCCACCGAGAGGGCCCAAAGTATATCTATCTGTCATATGGATGGACAAATCCCACTCTTGATCCATGTGTCTCAACCAATACTTTCCGAACACTCAATGCCACCTTTATAGCCACCCAGTTACGGTGTGGTGTTTGATGTCATCAAAGCATCCTTCCGGTGAAGGTGATATGCATGATCTCATGGTCGAAGGAATTAGGTTACTATGTATCAGAAAGCATATAGCAATTGAACTATTAAAATGACTTGATCTTTATGCTACGCTTATCTACAGGAGTATGTCCACCATATCATTCTCCTAATGATATGATCTTGTTGTTAATAACATCTCAATGTTCATGATAGGGAAACCACAATCATTTATTAACCAACAAGCTAGTATTATAAAGAGGCTTTACCAGGGACTCTATTTTAGTTTACAAATCACACAAGTATTAATGTTTCCTTGTTAATACTATTATAGCATGAATGTAAACATTTATCATAAACACAAAGATATAATAATAACTATATTTATTATTGCCTCTAGGGCATATCTCCAACAGTCTTCCACTTGCACTAGAGTCATCTAATCTAGATTACATGGTAATATACCGAACACCCATGGCAGTTTGGTGTTGGTCATGTTTTGCCCTCGGGAGAGGTTTAGTCAACGGATCCGCCACATTCAGATATGTGTGTACTTTGCAAATCTTTATGTCCCCATCTTGGACATGTTCTCGAATAGCGTGAAAACTTAGCTTGATGTGCTTTAGCTTCTTGTGTGACCTTGGTTCTTGCGCATTGGCTATGGCGCCCATGTTATCACAGTAGATAGACATTGGGTCCAGCGCACTAGGAACCACACCCAGCTCTGTAATGAACTCTTTCATCCATATCGCTTCTTGTGAAGCCTCCGAAGAAGCCATGTATTCCGATTCAGTTGAAGATCTCGCCACAACGCTTTGCTTTGCACTCCTCCAGCTAACTGCTGCACCATTCAAAGTAAATATATATCCAGATTGTGATTTAGAATCATCCGGATCGGTGTTCCAACTAGCATCGGTGTAACCATTAACAACGAGTTGTCCATCACCTCCATAAGAAAGAACCATATCCTTAGTTCTTCTCAAGTACTTAAGGATGTTTTTGACCGCTGTCCAATGATCCACTCCTGGATCACTTTGATATCTGCAAGTTAAACTAACAGCATATGCAATGTCGGGTCTAGTACATAGCATGGCATACATTAGAGATCCTATGGCTGAGGCATAGGGAGTTTTACTCATCCTTTCTCTATCTTCTGTCGTTGTCAGACTTTGAGTTTTACTCAAGGTCGTATTGGGCAACATGGGCAAGATCCCTTTCTTGCTATCTTCCATTCCAAACCTCTTTCGAACTTTGTCCAAATATGTACTTTCTGACAATGATATTAGGCGTCTCGATCTATCTCTATAAATCTTTATGCCTAATATGTAAGCTGCTTCGCCAAGATCCTTCATTGAAAAACTATTATTCAAATATTCCTTGACACTATTAAGAAGGTCTACATCATTCCCAATCAATAATATGTCATCCACATATAGTATTAAGAATGCTACAGAGCTCCCACTCACTTTCTTGTAAATACAAGCTTCTCCATAAGTTTGTATAAAACCAAAACTTTTGATTACCTTATCAAAACGTTGATTCCAACTTCGGGATGCTTGCTTCAATCCATAGATGGACCGTTGAAGTTTGCATACCTTGTTAGAATTTTAGGATCGACAAAACCTTTGGGTTGCATCATATACAACTCTTCATCAATGTCTCCATTGAGAAATGCTGTTTTGACATCCATCTGCCATATCTCATAATCATAATATGCAGCGATTGCTAACATAATCCTCACAGACTTTAGCTTCGCTACCGGTGAGAAAGTCTCATCGTAGTCAACTCCTTGAATTTGTCGAAACCCTTTTGCGACAAGTCGAGCTTTATAGATAGTAACATTACCATCAGCATATGTTTTCTTCTTGAAAATCCATTTGTTCTCGACAGCCTTCCGGCCATCCGGTAAGTCCACCAAAGTCCATACTTGGTTTACGTACATGGATCCAATCTCGGATTTCATGGCTTCTTGCCATTTATTGGAATCTGGGCTCATCATCGCTTCCTCATATGTCGCAGGGTCATCGGTGTTATCCACCAACATGACACTCATAATGGGATCATACCAATCAGGAGTGGTACGAGTTCTTGTTGACCTGCGAGGCTCTGTAGAACCTACAACCGAAGTTTCCGGCGGTGTCAATTGTGAAAGTATTCCGCATTTCTTCAAATGCTCGCCAAACTCGTAACTTAGATATTCACCTCCACGATCAGAACATAGAAATTTAATCTTCTTGTTACGTTGATTCTCTACCTCACTTTGAAACTCCTTAAACTTCTCGAAAGTTTCGGACTTATGTTTCATGAAATAGATATACCCATATCTACTCAAGTCATCCGTGAAGGTAAGAACATAACGATAACCACCGAGCGATGCTACACTCATTGGACCACACACATCGGTATGTATGATTTCCAATAAGTCCGTAGCTCGCTCCATCATACCAGAAAATGGAGTCTTAGTCATTTTTCCCATCAGACATGCTTCGCATCTTTCAAGTGATTCAAAATCAAGTGATTCAAGAAGTCCATCGGAATGGAGTTTCTTCATACGTTTCACTCCGATGTGACCAAGACGACAGTGCCACATATAGGTCGAATTATCGCTTGATTTCAAACGTTTAGCCTCAATGTTGTTGATATGTGTATTTCCACTATCGAGATTCAATAAGAATAGACCATCTATCAAAGGTGCATGTGCATAAAACATATTACTCATATAAATAGAACAACCATTATTCTCGGATTTAAACAAGTAACCGTCTCGCAATAAACAAGATCCCGATATAATGTTCATGCTCAACGCAGGCACCAAATAACAATTATTTAAGTATAAAACTAATCCCGATGGTAGATGAAGGGGTAGCGTGCCGACCGCGATCACATCAACCTTTGATCCGTTTCCCACGCGCATCGTCACCTCGTTCTTCGCTAGCTTCCGTTTATTCTGCAGCACCTGTTTCGAGTTACAAATATGAGCAACCGAACCAGTATCAAATACCCAGGCACTACTACGAGTACTAGTGAGATACACATCAATAACATGTATATCAAATATACCTTTCTTCTTGATGTTGCCGTTCTTCAAATCCGCCAAGTACTTTGGGCAATTCCACTTCCAGTGACCTTCTCCCTTGCAGTAAAAGCACTCAGTATCAGGCTTAGGTCCAGCCTTGGTCTTCTTCGCCGGCGTGGTAGCTTTCTTACCACCCTTCTTGAAGTGTCCCTTTTGCTTAGACTTGCCTTTCTTGAATTTGGTGGTCTTATTGACCAACAACACTTGGTGCTCTTTCTTGATCTCCACTTCTGCAGATTTCAACATGGCAAAGAGTTCTGGCAACGTCTTGTTCATGTTCTGCATGTTGTAGTTCATCACAAAGTTCTTGTAACTTGGTGGTAGTGATTGGAGGACACGGTAAATCCCCAAAGCATTAGGAATCACTATACCCAAGCTTTGAAGTTTGTTTGCGTGCCCTGACATCTTAAGCACATGCTCACTGACGGAGCTGCCTTCTTCCATCTTGCAGTTAAAGAACTTTTCAGAAGCCTCATAGCTTTCAATTGCCGCATGAGTCTCAAAAATCAATTTGAGATCCTCGACAATATCATATGGGTCTGAATCCTCAAACCTTTTCTGAAGCTCCGATTCCAAACCATACAAGATAGCACACTGAACTATGGAGTACTGATTCTTCCGAGCGAGGTAAACATTCTTTACTTCATCGGGAGCATCGTCTGCAGGTGGGTCACCCAGCGGTGCATCCAGCACATAGGTCAAATTACCAGCTGTGAGGACAATCCTCAAATTGCGGAACCAATCCGCGAAGTTGCTTCCATTGTTTTTCAACTTTTCTTTCTCTAGGAACGCATTAAAATTGATGGTAGGGGCTGCCATTGATCTACAACATATTTGCAATAGTTTAGACTAAGTTTATGAAAAATTGAGTTCAAATTAATTAATGTAATTAAACTAGGTGAACTCCCACTCAAAACAATATCCCTCACATTGTTTTAGTGATCACATGAACCAAATCCACCACATCAACACCGATCATCACGAGAGTTGATATAGTTTCAATGGCGAACAATCGTCATGTTCATCATATCTACTATATGATTCATGCTTTACCTTTCGGTGATCCGTGTTCCGAGACCATGTCTGTACATGCTAGGCTCGTCAAGATCAAACCTTAGTTTCCGCATGAGCAAATCTGGCTTGCCCACGTTGTATACACTTGCGGAATCTAACACACCCGATCATCACGTGGTGCTTCGAAACAACAAGCTTTAGCAACGGTGCTAACTAAGGGTGAACACTTTATGACTTGAAATTCATGTGCATGAGGGATCATCTTATAATGCTACCGTCGTCTACTAAGCAATACAAGATGCATAAAGGATTAACATCACATGCAATTCAATATATATGTGATATGATATGGCCTTTCTTCTTTGTGCTTCCGATCTCCATCTTCAAGCACGAACATGATCTCCATCATCACCGGCATTGCATCAAGGTCAATGACGCCTCTCCATGGTTGTCTTCCACCGGCTTCAACTATTACAACTACTTTGAATAGACACGCGGGTCTTAACATAAATTAAAGACAACCATATGGCTCCTGCCGGTTGCCGACTTACAATAAGGAACATTGCATACATCAAATATAATCACAATCATGGCCATATCACATCACTGCACACCCCTGCAAAACAAAGTTAGACGCCTCTACTTTCTTTGCATATTTTACGTGGTTTGGGGCTTTCAATAAGTGTCGTTCTAACTTACGAACATGAACCACAACGTTGACACAAGTATTGTTAATCACCTGTTGTGAATTGGATCTATACTATGCTAGGAGAAACAGACACCCGCAAAGCCACTTATGCAATACAAGTTGCATGTCAAGCGTGGAGCAAGTCTCATGAACGATGTCATGTAAGGTTAGCCCGGGCCGCTTCATCCCAACATACCGCAAGATGCAAAGTACACAAGAAGCAATCGACAATAAAAGTATCAACGCCCACAATGACCATTGTGTTCTACTCGTGCAACAGATCTACATATAGACATGGCTCTGATACCACTGTAGGGGTTCGTAGCATGGAAAACAAAAATTTTCTATCGCATACAAACAAACAAGCCAAGATCTATCTACTAGATTGTAGCAACGAGTCGATGGTATAACTTACCCTCGAAGATTCCAAAGCGTTTAACGAGAGCGGATTCTCATGGGTGATGTAGTCGTACTCTTTCCGATCTCAAGATCGTTCAGACGATCCTTCCGGCGCCACGTTCCGGCAGCGCTCCCGCAGTCGGTCACACGTTCGGTACTCGACGAAGACCTTCCTCTCCCTTGTTCCAGCAGGCAGCGGAGGTTGTAGCACTCTCCTCGCGATTCCGGCAGCACAATGGCGTGGTACCGGAAGTAGAGGGGAAATCCCGCAGGGCTTCGCCTTAAGCCGGTGCGAGTATGGTGGAGCTTATGAGAGAGGCTATTAGTGGTCTAGTAATTAGACACACCAATTAGAAGGCTCTAAACCAATTAGAAGGCTCTAAACCGCTGGCTAAAGCAATTAGAAGCTCTAAACCAAAACGGCTCTAAACCGGAGATTAGAGGTAGAAAGTTGTGTGTCTAGGAGGGGAGCCCTGCCCCTCCTTTTATGGGTGGGGAGGCGCGTCCAGGGGAGGGGAGTCCCTCCCCAAGTCGGCCTTGGGTGGCGCGCCAGCTTGGGGAGGAGACTCCTCCCTCAAGTCGGTTCCAACTCCTCTTGCTGCTTGTTTCCCACAGTTTCTTGTTTTGGCCGTTTGACTTTCAAACTGGACATTTGACTTTTCTGTTTTAGGATTCAATTTAATCCTTTATTTGGGACAGCAAGAACACTTAGTACATGATGCAATCATTCCAATATGTAATGACACATTCATGTACCCCTCCCCCCCCGGAGTGCCGGACAATCCGGAACCTTCTAGAACATTCCCGATGAAAACACCGGAATCATTCCCGAACTCCGAAACGGGACTTTCCTTATATGAATCTTATTCTCCGGACCATTCCGGATCACCTCGTGATATCCCGGATCCCATCCGAGACTCCGAACAACATTCGGTCTCTTTCTCATAATACCATAACTACTCAAACAACGTCGAATCCTTAAGTGTGTCTCCCTACGGTTCGTGAATTATGCGGACATGATCGAGACACTTCTCCGAACAATAACCAATAGAGGAATCTGGAAATTCATATGGCTCCCACATATTTCTACGATTACTTTGCGATCGAATGAACCACTTACATACGATACCAATTTCCCTTTGTCTCACGATATGTTACTTATCCGAGGTTATGATCGTCGGTATCTCTGCATACCTAGTTCAACCTCGTTACTGATAAGTACTCTTTTCTCGTTCCCGTGATATGTGATCCCTTGTGACCAAGTCACATGCTTGCAAGCTAATTGGATGACATTCCACCGAGAGGGCCCAGAGTATATCTATCCGTCATGTGGATGGACAAATCCCACTCTTGATCCATGTGTCTCAACCAATACTTTCCGAACACTCAATGCCACCTTTATAACCACCCAGTTACGGTGTGGTGTTTGATGTCATCAAAGCATCCATCCGGTAAAGGTGATATGCATGATCTCATGGTCGAAGGAATTAGGTTACTATGTATCAGAAAGCATATAGCAATTGAACTATTGAAATGACTTGATCTTTATGCTACGCTTATCTATAGGAGTATGTCCACCATATCATTCTCCTAACGATATGATCTTGTTGTTGATAACATCTCAATGTTCATGATAGGGAAACCACAATCATCTATCAACCAACAAGCTAGTGAAGTATAGAGGCTATACTAGGGACTTCAAATTAAGTTTACAAATCACACAAGTATCAATGTTTCCTTGTTAATACTATTATAGCATGAATGTAAACATTTATCATAAACACAAAGATATAATAATAACTATATTTATTATTGCCTCTAGGGCATATCTCCAACACCGCGTGAGTCTCAAAGATCAATTTGAGATCACGGACAATATCATGTGAGTCTGAATTCTCAAACCTTTTCTAAAGCTCCGATTCTAAACCATACAAGATAGCACACTGAACTGTGGAGTACTGAGTCTTTCGAGCGAGGTAAACCTTCTTTACTTCATCGGTAGCAGTAGCTGCAGGTGGGTCAAATTGCGGAACCAATCCGCGAAGTTGCTTCCGTTGTTTTTCAACTTTTCTTTCTCTAGGAACGCATTAAAATTGATGGTAGGGGCCGCCATTGATCTACAACATATTTGCAATAGTTTAGACTAAGTTTATGACAAATTGAGTTCTAATTAATAGTTAAATTAATCTAGGTGAACTCCCACTCAAAACAATATCCCTCACATTGTTTTAGTGATGACACGAACCAAATCCACCACATCAACACCGATCATCACGAGAGTTGATGCAGCTTCAATGGCGAACAATCGACATGTTCATCATATCTACTATATGATTCATGCTTTACCTTTCGGTGATCCGTGTTCTGAGACCATGTCTGTACATGCTAGGCTCGTCAAGATCAAACCTTAGCTTCCGCATGAGCAAATCTGGCTTGCTCACATTGTATACACTTGCGGAATCTAACACACCCGATCATCACGTGGTGCTTCGAAACAACAAGCTTTAGCAACGGTGCTTACTAAGGATGAACACTTTAGAACTTGAAATTCATGTGCATGAGGGATCATATTATAATGCTACCGTCGTTAACTAAGCAATACAAGATGCATAAAGGATTAACATCACATGCAATTCATAATATGTGATATGATATGGCCTTTCTTCTTTGTGCTTCCGATCTCCATCTTCAAGCACGAACATGATCTCCATCATCACCGGCATTGCATCAAGGTCAATGGCGCTGCTCCATGGTTGTCGTCCACCGGCTTCAACTATTACAACTACTTTGAATAGACACGCGGGTCTTAACAGAATTTAAAGACAACCATATGGCTCCTGCCGGTTGCCAACTTACAATAAGGAACATTGCATACATCAAATATAATCACAATCATGGCCATATCACATCACAGCACACCCCTGCAAAACAAATTTAGACGCCTCTACTTTCTTTGCATGTTTTACGTGGTTTGGGGCTTTCAATAAGTGTCGTTCTAACTTACGAATAAGAACCACAACATTGATACTAGTATTGTCAATTACCCGTTGTAAATTGAATCTTAACTATGTTGGGAGAAACAGGCACCCGCAAAGCCACTTATGCAATACAACTTGCATGTCAAGCGTGGATCAAGTCTCATGAACGATGTCATGTAAGGTTAGCCCGGGCCGCTTCATCCTGTCATACCGCAAGATGCAAAGTACACAAGAAGCAATTGATAATAAAAGCACCACCGCCCATAATGACCATTGGGTTATACTCGTGCAACAGATCTACATATAAACCTGGCTCTCATAACACTTTAGGGGTTCGTAGCATGGAAAACAAAATTTTCTACCGCATACAAACAAACAAGCCAAGATCTATCTACTAGATTGTAGCAACGAGTCGATGGAATAACTCACCCTCGAAGATTCCAAAGTGTTTAACGAGAGCGGATTCTCGTGGGTGATGTAGGCGTACTCTTCCCGATCTCAAGATCGCGTAGACGTTCCTTCCGGCGCTGCGTTCCGGCAGCGCTTCCGCAGTTGGTCACACGTTCGGTACTCGACGAAGACCTTCCTCTCCCTTGTTCCAGCAGGCAGCGGAGGTTGTAGTACTCTCCTCGCGATTTCCGGCAGCACAACGGCGTGGTACCGGAAGTAGAGGGGCGATCTTGTAGGGCTTCGCCTTAAGCCGGAGCGAGTATGGTGGACTATGAGAGAGAGCCTCGGCGATCTAGGGTTTAGACGCACCAAGGAGGGGTCAAGGACGGTGGCTAGGGTTTGCCCTAGGCGGTGGTGGCGAGTTGCCCTAGGCGGCGACGGCTATGGAGGGCGGCGGCGGCTAGGGTTAGGGTTTAGAGGGCGTGGTGTTGTGTCCTTGGAGGGGCAGCCCTGCCCCTCCTTATATAGGTTGAGGGGGCGCGCCAAGGGGAGGGGAGTCCCTCCCCAACTCGGTCTCCAAGTGGGCCGGCGGTGGAGGGAGGGAACTCCTCCCCAAGTAGGTTTCCTACTTCCCCTCCACCTCACAAAATAGCCGTTTGACTTTTTCAAATTGGCGTTTGACTTTTCAAACTAGGATTTGATTTAACCCTTTATTTTGTTCAGCGATGACACCTAGTACATGATGCAATCATTCCAACTTGTTATGACACATTCATGTACCCTTCCCCTCCGGAGTGCCGGACATTCCGGAACCTTCTAGAACATTCCCGATGAAAACACCGGAACCATTCTCCAACCCCGAAACATGACTTTCCTTATATGAATATTATTCTCCGGACCATTCCGGATCTCCTCGTGATATCCCGGATCCCATCCGAGACTCCGAACAACATTCGGTCTCTTACTCATCATTCCATAACTACTCAAACAACGTCGAATCCTTAAGTGTGTCTCCCTACGGTTCGTGAATTATGCGGACATGATCGAGACACTTCTCCGAACAATAACCAATAGAGGAATCTGGAAATTCATATGGATCCCACATATTTCTATGATTACTTTGTGATCGAATGAACCACTTACATATGATACCAATTTCCCTTTGTCTCACGATGGTTTACTTATCCGAGGTTATGATCGTCGGTATCTCTGCATACCTAGTTCAACCTCGTTACTGATAAGTACTCTTTTCTCGTTCCCATGATATGTGATCCCTTGTGAGCCAGTCACATGCTTGCAAGCTAATTGGATGACATTCCACCGAGAGGGCCCAGAGTATATCTATCCGTCATATGGATGGCCAAATCCCACTCTTGATCCGTGTGTCTCAACCAATACTTTCCGAACACTCAATGCCACCTTTATAGCCACCCAGTTACGGTGTGGTGTTTGATGTCATCAAAGCATCGTTCCGGTGAAGGTGATATGCATGATCTCATGGTCGAAGGAATTAGGTTACTATGTATCAGAAAGCATATAGCAATTGAACTATTAAAATGACTTGATCTTTATGCTACGCTTATCTATAGGAGTATGTCCACCATATCATTCTCCTAACGATATGATCTTGTTGTTAATAACATCTCAATGTTCATGATAGGGAAACCACAATCATTTATTAACTAACAAGCTAGTATTATAAAGAGGCTTTACTAGGGACTCTATTTTAGTTTACAAATCACACAAATATTAATGTTTCCTTGTTAATACTATTATAGCATGAATGTAAACATTTATCATTAAAACAAAGATATAATAATAACTACATTTATTATTGCCTCTAGGGCATATCTCCAACAGATAGAGCTCCTCTATCTCTGCCACCTCGCCATCCAAGATATGGTTCTTCTAGGACCTCTTCGGCTGGATTATCTAGGTGGAGTCGAAGGGAGCAAGGCCAAAATTTTGCCCGTCCACTGTGGAGTCGCGGATGTAAAACCAACGCCTCCGCCAGTATTGGACAGACTCAGACATATAAAAAGAGAAGAAGAGAAAGTTGGATTTAAGGGAAATGATACATCCGCCGATCGGATAAACTCCATCGGAGCCAGATTGCCTCTTCACGGAATAAAGTTTCCGAAAAAGGCCATAGTGCGGCTCGATACTGAGCCAGCACTCGCAAAAGGCGATGAAACAGGCAATGTGAAGAAGGGAATTTGGCGAAAGATGATGGAGTTGGATTCCATAGAAGAAAAGCAATCCACGGAGAAAATCGTGGAATGGAAGAGAGAGGCCCCGAAGGACAAAAGCAATAAACATGACCCGAAACTCAGCGGGTGGACGGGGAATTACCTCGTCGCCGGGAATCTTCACGGCCTCCTTGTCCCGCGGGATCACACCCCGCTCACGAAGCTTGCGCAGGTTGCCCTCACGCGTCTCCAACCGCTGCCAGCCACAATCGGTAACGCGAGTGCCGGCGGTACCCTTCTTACCACAGGCAGCAGTACTGGTGCCCACTGCGGTGGAGGCCTTCTTCGACTTCCCCATTGCAGTACGACGACAGCTGCGGCGTGAACACAGAAAAGAAGACGGGAAAAATCGAAGAACTTCCAGTGCGCGGCAAGAAAAGTTCAAGAAAGTGGTGAAAACAAACAAAATTTTCCCCCACGGATTATAAGGACGAAGACGATACACAAGGACCGTTCATCGGGAAGCCCTAGCGACAGCATCAAAATCCAACTGACCACGTGTCAGCACAGCAGCAAACCGTCGCTCACATGCCGTCCACTACGCACGGAAAGAATGGCCGTGGTGAAAACAAACAAAATTTTCCCCCACGGATTATAAGGACGAAGACGATACACAAGGACCGTTCATCGGGAAGCCCTAGCGACAGCATCAAAATCCAACTGACCACGTGTCAGCATAGCAGCAAACCGTCGCTCACATGCCGTCCACTACGCACGGAAACCGAGGCGACGCCATAATTATCTCCATGTCGCGCGTGACCGATCAATTCAAAGTCAGAAGGTGGGACCCACGTTCGCCCAGTCACGTCGCCTCTAGCACCGCAGATGCTTGAGATCACCGATCGTCAGCACTGACGTCGTCAAAAGCTATACTAGCAACGGTTACAAATCTTTGACTACACAACTAAAGTACTCGCTCGAATCTACGATTCGAGTAACTACTCGGGGGCTACTCCTATCAGGAGCGCTGGTCGCGCACCCGAAGTATGACTAAGGTACTACACCACTGAGCTATTCTTCGAGTCCTACGTCAAGTCTGCGACTCCATTACAGACCCGGGGGCTACTCCCATAGGGAGGATGGATATCAAGCATCCGAAAAATTTGTGTCCTACGGACCTAAAGTCGACAACGACTGAATTAAAGTCTCTGCTCAAGTCTACGACTTGAACAAACACTCGGGGGCTACTCCCATAGGGAGCACTGGTCGCGCACCCTATGAATTCTTTGACTGCGATCCTTCGGATCAGCACGCAAAAAACTTTTTGGCAACTCTACCCCAGCCAAAGCTAAGTGAGTAAACATTCTCCTTGGCCACCCGAAACACCTCCGCAGTGATAAAATTTTGGATGTTGTTTCTGCGACACAAAGATAATACCTACAGATACCATCTGGTGGCCTGGCAACGCACACGAATACGCTCTGCTAGTAATAATCCGTGCCAACAGGCGTGATGAAAATCCCGACGAACGCGTTGGGTACATCATTCAAAAATTACTGGAATTCTACTCCTATAAGTCCTCGACGGCCTGAGTTGAATTACGCCAGCATTTGTTCCGGGTTCGAGTCGAGGGACTCGAATCTTAAGAAGATCGCGTTGCTTTGTCCTGAGACAGTTAACTGGCCCTGATCCGTCGGGAGAGTCAGGCACGCACATCAACAATCCCTACACACTAAAATCATTCTCTGATGAACAGAAAACAACTGCACTCGAAAGATTGAAGAGTCCTCAGCTGAATCTACGATTCGACTGAACACTCGGGGGCTACTGACATAGTTATATCCCACGGGTACACGACCTTAGCATATTTGGTCCAGCCCAAGGAAGGCCCACCAGAATATACACGGCCCATGGAGACTTTCGGGTGGCCCAAGCCCATGACGCATTTGGATCCTTGGGGAACAAGACTTGATTAAATAGAATATTTAAAGGGGCAAACCATAAATCTGTAACCGACTCGATCTGTGCCCGGGACCTACCTACCTCTATATAAGGCTAGGAGGGCACGACGAGAAGGGCACTTCGCATACACACCTCCACGCCAGATTGCATCTGCGTACCCCTATAACTTTCGGTTCCGCCGTAATCAAGAGCAGACAAGCAGGAGTAGGATTTTCCCTCCGGGAGACTGAACCTAAGTAAACCTCGTGTCCCGTGTTGCTTGTCTGTTAACCGTTCCGCGATCTCCAGCATCCCCATATTTTCCAAAACTCAAGTCCATAACAATGGGCATTGACGAGATTGATCCTCGTCATCTACGATTAATTACCAGGTCTAATTAGTCTATGACTAGAAGAACCAGATATTATGCAGCAGTACTTCGAATGCAATATTAATGCCAACAATCTTTCCATGTACAGCAAGTCCAAAACCATTACAGTTCTCAAAAGCTTTAACTCACCTAATAGTATACATATTCAAGTAATATGTAGTAAAATATATTCGATATGTGTCATCTGAGTACATTCAAAACTTTACCATGGATATGGGCATATACCATTACCAGGAAGATTATTACATTAAAGTATTATGTGTGAATCATACTAAACGTTTCACGACACGTTACATTAAAGTGAGGCCAAACCAACGAGATCAAATGGTTTTCCAATGGCAAAAAGCAACCTAGCTTTGAGGTCTATGCTCTCACATTCATGGAGTTATAACTTAACAGACCTGTGAAATATTTGCTTGACAGCAATATTAAGCTTTTAGACATTATAGACAACTAAGGAACCTTTCTTTCCTTTAGAATAATTAAATAAAAGTTTTATTATGCAGGTGCCAAGATGCAGGTTCAAGTTAAATGTAACAAGAATATTGTGAACTTGTTTTGGGATACACATTATCAGGTGTATTTACATATACATGGAAAAGGCACACAACTGCATCAATAGATTCCAGATTGCCATGTTTCATCGCAGATAGAGTAAAGTTTGTGAGCACAACCGTACTGTGAAATTTGTGAAAAAATGTGTCTTGTGGTACTTGGAGCTATATTATAGTTGTTTCACAGATGAATTTACAACTATCAAGGTGCATAACATATTTATTATAAAGAATATCCTGTAGGGCTACTAATATGAAGCACTGAACTTGGAAGATAACCTGACACTGATGCGCACATTATCTTTACTTTGAAAGAAAAAATTGCATAATCTAGACAAAACTATTGTCCATAACCTGACACTGTTGTTTGCATGTGTGTATCTCATATTTACTAGAACATTCAAAACAGAGTCAAGCTTATATCTGGCGTTATGCTGGACACAGCTGTTGCTGATATGGTTCAGAACAGATGGATAGCAGACAAGGATTTATGTAAGTGGTGAATGCAAACGTTGCAAACATGATCCTCTGTCCCAGCTTGTACACAACAATACACAGCTTGATGCATGTTCAAGAGAGAGATAAATTTTATGTTAGGGCATTCCACAAGCACATGCTCAGAAGAAGGGAGAGGCGGGGAGGGGAGGGAGAGGCTCACATGGTGGATGCGCAGTGTCGTCTTGGTCCTGTGGTGGCTCCTCCTCCTGTGGTGGCTCATGGTCCTGATGCGTTCCAGAGGTGCTCCTCCTCCTGTGTCGTCTTGGTCCTGAGGTGCTCCTGGTCCTGATGCGCAGTGTTGTCTTGGTCTTGGTCCTGGTCCTGAGGTGCTCCTCCTCCTGTGGTGGCTGCCAGAGAGGGGAGAGGTTAGAGAGGGGGTGGGAAGAGGGGAGGGGCAGAGGGGAGGGGCAGAGGGGAGGGGAGATCGAGGCAAGCGGCGGTTAGGGTTCGTCGGTTCGTCAGCGAGGGGGATGAAGAGAGATGGGACAGGGCGGCGGCGTACCTGCGGACGGGAGGCGGTGGCGGGCGGTCCGCCGAGCGGCGGGGGAGCGAGGCGAGAGCGCACGGGGAATTTGAGGAAGAATGGGAGAGAAGGGAGCGAGGCGAGACCGTTATTTTGGCTAAGAAAGGGCATTTCATGGCGCACCCCCATATCGGTGCGCCACGGACAATTATCCGTGGCGCACCGATATGGGGGTGCGCCACGGATAATTGTCCCTGGCGCACCGATATGGGGGTGCGCCACAAACTCCCCTGGCATTACTTAAAAAGACTTCGCGGTGTAGTGTGACAGCAACACTTCTATAGCCCAGTGGTTCTGCGGTTGGTTGTCTTGTTTAATTCCTGGCACTCTAACACTTTTTTTTGTAATAAAAAATATTCTTTTGCAATTTTTAAGTTCCATATGTAATGAATATCACTTACTCATTACAAATAATAATTTTCTACTATTTCTAAAACATAGTAGCTCCAATATTTTCAAGATATGAAGTGAGAACATGTATATAATTGCGGGTAGTATTTTGTCGACTTGACGCACACGATCGCACACATGCATACATCACACACAAAAAAGGTCACTTCGTGCGATGTTGCTTCCGAACGAGCTAGCGTCGACGTCTTGTCACAATCTTCTTGTCCTTCTTCGTCGCGGTAGAGTAACCGAGCCCTAAAACTTGTGGATTTCTTCTCGTGTACGGACATCCTTTAGCGGGGAGGGTGGTCTTCCTTCTAAGATGAGGATACACGCTAGGGTTGTCGAAGAACTTGTCGAATTCCTCTTCTATCTTCGGATCGTCGTACTTGTCGAAGTCCTGCTCGATGGCGGCTCCCTCCATTCCGATGATGCTCCTTTTCCCCCTCCTGACGACAACGCGGGTAGGCCTTGTAGGATCGGTAATGAAGAAGCATTGATCCACATGGCTAGCCAGTACCCATGGCTCGTTTTTCGCCTGGACATTCGCGCCGGCTCCTTTGACGCTTTGGCTTCGGGTATAACCATGGTTGTGAAATACCGGCCTTCTTTTTTGACGTTCTTGGCCCATCTGACCCGAAACATCGGCATCTTCTCTCCGCAGTAGTCGAGTTCCCAGATCTTCTCGATCCTTCCGAAGAACCTTTCCTTCACATTGGATTCCTCATCGGCGTAGGATAGCATCGTGACCCCCGAGTTCTGGTATTCGCTGTTCTTGTCCTTCTCCTCGGTGTAGAAAGTGTACCCGTTGATGTCGTACGCCTGATAGTCCTCACGTTCAACGAGGGGCCCTGCGATATGATGAACAAGAGTCTATCATCGCCAGTAGGCGCCTTACCCTCATTAAGAAGGAGCAGCTCCTTCTTGAACCAACTCGTGAAGGTAGAGTTGTGCTCACTCGTCATGTCTCCCATCGTCCTCCGCCGGCCCGGGTCGTTCAACCTATTATCAATCAAGCTTTTGTGCTTCTCCACCCAAGGACCGACCACTTGTATGTGATGTAGCGCGACTTGGTGTGCCCTGTCATAGTCTAGGCGCCGACCCTTGAAGATGGCGTGCACTGCTGCGAAGCCCTCGCGGTGACCAACTCCAGCGATCCTGCTGAAGTGCTTGCGCTTCGGGAGACCAACAGGTTCCTCGGACTGCATATAATTCTAGGAGAACGATATGCACTCATAGAGAATGAAGCCCTTGGCTATGCTTCCATCCGGCTTCGCCCTGTTTCAAACGTATCCTTTGAGCACACCGTTCAGCCTTTCGAACGGCATCATGTTGTGTAGGAACGGCGGACCGAGCTGGATGATGTCATCGATGAGGTGGACAAGCAGATGCAACATGATATCAAAGAACGCGGGGGGAAGTAGATCTCGAGCTCGTTGAGTATCACGACGATCTCGTCCTGCAGG
This sequence comes from Avena atlantica, assembly GCA_910589765.1. NCBI lineage: Eukaryota > Viridiplantae > Streptophyta > Magnoliopsida > Poales > Poaceae > Avena > Avena atlantica. The sequence continues at coordinate 484,282,971 of OU342736.1, forward strand.
GTCTCGAGTTGCTTCATCCCGATCTCCTTCCTAGAGATGACGTCGAAGAAGTTGCAGAGTCCAAACAGTGTCTCACGGACGTGCTCGTCCATGATCCCTCGGATCACAACTGGGAGTATCTGCGTCATCAAAACACGTGACAGTCGTGTGACTTCATCCCACTGAACCACTTCTTCTGTATGTCCAGATATCTGGATATCTTCCCTCTGTAGCCGATAGGAAGCTTGATTCCTATGAGGGTGTTGAAAAACTGCTCGAGCTCGTCCTCGCTCATAGTGAAGCAGGAAGGGGGGCAGTAGTATTTGTTCGCCTTAGCCCTCTTGCGCCGACCTTGAGTCTCTTCCTCGTCGTCGTCATCATCATCATCGGGGCGTCCTCCTCGAAGATGAAGGTCCTGCAGGGCCAAACTTAGCGTTGTCTGCGTGTCTGTGTCTTCTCCGCCACCGGATTCTCCTTCATCATGGTGATCATGTCCGGCATCTCCTTCATCATCATCGTGATGATCATCATGTCCGGCATCTCCTTCATCGTCATGATCATCATCATGTCCGGCATCTCCTTTAACATGATCATGTCCGGGTGCCTCTTCCTCCTCCACGACATCATTGTAGCCGGGCATGAATCCACCCATGAGCAAGTGCTTCTCCAATGTCCCGGAATCAGGTTTGATTAGGGTCCCGAGTTTGCAAGTCTTGCAAGGACATCTTATCTCGGTCTTGTTGGTACGAAGCATGACGGCTGTCGCCCGGGCCTTGTATATAGCCACAATAACTTCGCTCATTTGGCGCACCATGGTTGCCTCAGCACAAGAGAAATGAATCACACCATATATATGCATGCATGTCTCGCCAGAAAATTTCGGCAGCACCTACCCTGTAAATAGGGCACATGGGTGGTGCAAAAGTTGGCCGAAACAGAAATGAATCAACATTTCGGCAACCATGCACCACACCGGCACCTGCACACAAACACACAAAAGCATACACAAGCATATACACGCGACGAAGACGCCGGCGGCCTTCACATACAACACACATCCGTGCCATGCATACACCGCCGATCGACGTCCTGGCCCGCGACACATGCATATGCATGTCCAACAACCTAGTAGACAAGTTGATGGAGACCGTGTGCGAGGGAGCGTGTGTCTTGTGGAGGCTAACTTGATGGAGATGGTGTGACCAATAAATGATGTATATGTGGGGCTTTTAGTGAATCTACATGGTGGAGAGGGACTCCCTCCCTACACCCATCCAACCAAAAGGTGTTTGGCAACCTAAAATGGAGGTAGAATTGAAGAAAATAGGGTGAGGAGAAGGAGGGGGTCGAGCTAGATCTATGGGAAGTAATGGCTTGCTCGTGGTGGTAGGTAGGAGAAGGTGCCACCTTTATGGAAGGTGGGACGACATGTTCATGGCGCACCTCGTTTTCGTGGGCCACAGACTTCCCAGGTTCGTGGCGCACCAAAATAGGGTGAGCCACAAACGTCCATGAAAAATTCTGTAGGGCCTGGCCCACCGTAGTTCGTGGCGCACGTGCTAAAGGGTGCGCCACAGACTCCGCCCATGTTCGTAGCGCACCCCCAATTCCATGCGCCACGGATAGTGGTGGCCGGCCGTTGGATCCTGTCAGAGGTGGACTTCACCTTATGCGTGGCGCACCGATCCAGCGTGCGCCACAGATAAGTTGGGTTTAGTGGCACATAATTCATGCGTGTGCCACAGATAATATAGTTAGTGACACATAATATCAGGTGATAAGAATTTTCCCACTAGTGTGAGATTGCAGAGTCAGATGATACTCGACATGCATGGCGTCACGCATTGTTGGCTGGCCCGATATATGTAATTTTTTGTTGAGGGACATATGCTGGCCGGACATATGTACATTAAGGTGTAGTATTATACCCCCTCGGTCTTATAATAGATGCCTTATATTTTTAAATTGTAGATAAATCTATATAGTATCTAGATTTATCTAAATTTTAATAAATTTGAGATATTTATTTTAGGACGGAGGATGTACATACTTCAAATTTGACGCAAGCACCTATTCTCTCCGATATAGAGGGGCTAGCTTCATCCTTTTCATCCTTTTGTATTCAGCATATTAAGAGAGCAGCCAATGTGCTGGCTCACCTGTGCGCTAAGCTTGCTTGTCACCATGTTGTAACTAGCTGTTGGTTGGACTCAATCCCTAGTTTCCTCGCTACGTGCTGCCAAGTCGATAGTGCAGAAATAGTTTATTATGAATAAATACTTGAAGCTTGAACGCAAAAAAAAAAAAAACTCGAGAGTCCCCCCAAAAAAAACTCGAGAGCGCCTCATCGCGTCAGGTGCACCCTAAAATCTCAGCCGTTTATCAGATCCACATGAAGCGACGTGCCTGCCGGTCTACCACCACTCCCATGATCGATCGAGTTCACTTCGACTTCTACTGGAGAAGAAGAATATCCTCTGATCAGTTTCCCTTTTGCCTGCCTTCTAGCCACGATAGGCCGGGCCAGTGGCGCAGCAGCTCTCTAGCTAGGGAGACATGGACAGTACAATGAAGATGGAGGCGTTGCGCTCGTTTCAAATCTCTCAACACGGGACCTCCCCGTGCTCGCAGGAGGCGACCACCGACCCATGCGGGAGCACAGCACAGGGTAATCGGAGATCCAGTCCGTGCGCTATGAGATTGGGTTGTGTCCGGCCATGGCTGCCGGCAAAGAAGAGGGTCCGTCGCCGCCCTGCGGACTGGAGCACCACGTCGGCGTCGGGACCTGGCGGAGTACCACGTGTTCGCCGCGCGTGACGGCCGCGCCGCCGGCGAGGAGGCCGACGAGCAACGACTTGATTCCAGGGCAACATTATTCAGCTGCATCCACACTGGCGAAGAATTCAGAGAATGCAGTGAAAGTGTGCGGTGACTAGGGTGTGAAGTAGGATCCCGTCAAAATCCCACCTCTAGTTCATTTGTCAAAATCTAGTTTAAATTTTTGCTCCAAATTTACACTAGATTTTAACAAATGAACTAGAAGTGGGACTTAGGCGGGATCTCACTTGACACCCTAGCGGTGACGCCGCGTGTATGAGCATTTGGACACTGCCCGAAACCGAAAGGCTTTTCAGTTACTGCCTTGCTATATCTACCATGTGTAGGTACATACTTCCTCTGTTTTAAAATATAAGATGTTTTAGCTTTGTGAAGCACTTGTATCTAGACTATTGTTACTATATAGGTTCACTCATATTTAGAGTGAATCTAGACACTAAAACATGTCTAGATTTCACGAACCTAAAATATCATATATTTTAAAACGGAGGAAATACATATGTACATATAGCACCCCTCCAGGAAATTAATGTGGTAAAAAACGTGCACACATTACACATACGCATTCCACAGTTTAGGTACATAGAACGAACCAAATTCTTTCTAGAACAAGTAATAGGCGTAAGTAAAACTCATACATTCAGCTAGCGGCTAATCACATCAGGAAACCGGCGTGCACAGGATGGCATGACGCGGACACCAGTGGCGCCGGCCGCGATCTGATCACCAACAAGATATGATCGATGTATCCGGCCCACTGAGAAGATTGTGCACGCATGAACACTGCGAGTGGCGAACTGGCCGATCGATGCAGGCAGGAGATTAGCCATTTTCCATTTCGGCCCGTATATATTTGGCCTGATGAGCAGCCTAACCTGACCTATAACTAGAGCCATTGCAGGCCAGCACTCAGCAATGCGTGTGTATGCGTACGTGCAGCAATTTGTGTAGGAAGGTGTGTATGCGTCACAGCTAGACTCATTACAGGCCAGGCCAGCACTCAACAATGCGTGTGTATGCATGCACAGGAGTAGTAGGAGTATTTATTTATGTACTCCCTCTATTTTAAAATATAAGATATTTTAGCTTTGTGAACTAAATATATTAAGACTTTTTTTAGTAGTCCTATATAGGTCACTTATGTTTAGAATAAATCTACACACTAAAATAAATCTAGATATATTTTTTTCACAAACCTAAAACATTTTATATTTTGAAACGAAGAGAGCAGGAAGGTTTATGCACCATGGATGGATGTTTGCGTGCATGTCCATGTTGGCTGAGTGAGCTATAGCCGAACTCTTTTTGTGCAATTGTGGTTGTTGCATCATCTAAATACATGACTAAAGCATCAACAAAAACTTTCATTTCCAATAAGAGGAAAATAAAGCATTTACGCGTCATGCAATCTATTAAATTATTTTCAGTCGCCTTGGTTTATCATGTGCAACCGTCAGAAGTTGCACCCATAATCCATATACTCTCACTGCTTCTTCATCATGGGTAAGAAGAAGAACCATACGTGGATGCAAGATTCAATAAAAAAGGCTTCCATATAAAATAATATGATCTATGTACCATATACATACATAATTCAACTAATGCTCAAGTGGACTATACATGCTACTTGAATAAGGTGGTGCAAATGTACATCGACTCTTCAAGGAAAACCAAGCCCACCACTAAACTGACGTCTCAGGCAGATCACATCTATATCCATTCCTTTCAATCGCATCAATATTTATGCTTTCCATTTTGTAGATCCACCACTAAGTACACCATTTTACATCGTAGAACCTCTCAAATTTTACACATCATAACCCTTCAATTCTTTCATATCCCTTTATTTGATGCTTGTCCATGCACGCTCATTCTAGATGTACGTGCACGGAGGTGTGGTTGTTGCTATAGTTAAAGGAGATGATGATCAATTGGAAAGGAAGACAACCCCATCCTCAGTACACAACCCCCTCATTTTCCGCTATGGAGGCAACAACGACGTTGTGAATGCCAACGAGACAATGGTGGTTTATAAAGGTCAGGTTGCGGGGGTGTAGGGGTTGTGGGTGTCATGCACTAGCATTAGGCGAGAGATGAGTAGGGAAAGAGATGTGGTAGAGGTGAGAGAAGAGCGGAGAGATATGATTGCCCTCGAGATTTTATTTCATGTTTTCTTGGCGTCTTTTCATCCCGTCGTATTTCTTTTGAGTGTTCCTACCATGGGCAATAATCTTGCTAGATCGGGTAATACCCAACTCCTCATTGCCAATAACTAACTAGCTTGCAGTCGTTTCTTTGAATACAAAATAGTATGAGGGCACACATTGGTCATCTAGAGAGCGCCAACGCATAGAGGAGGGTTGTGTGTGTGCAAAACTATCAAATGTGAATCTCAAATGCAAGACAATCGTTTTTCTTTAAAACGGAAGCAAAAGCTTTGTCTGCCTCATTATTTAAGAAGAGTTTACAAACAAGACCATCTTGTGGACTACTCTCCAGCATGATGGAACTCAAATGCTATCTTGTGGCATCAATTTTGTTTCTACCTATCATAATGCTCGACATCGAGCTCACATTTCCAAAAAAAAAAAACTTAGGCATTGCACTAGTTTCAAATCACACTATTAGACTAGTCGTAGTGAAGAATAATTTAAACTATTTACTAGTTTATGTTACTACCTCCACAGTGGATAGTAACATGTATTTAAATCATGCAAGGTCTCGTATACTTGCGACAATAACGACAAAAAAATTTGAATTCTAATTGTTGGGGTGTATTGTGGCGATTCTTTTGAGTACTATATCTAGAAACCCCCGTCGATTCCTCATTGGCACTTTTTGATGTTCGATGAATGAGCCTGTGGTAATGCTTTTACCTCTATTCCATGTCGCAGCTAATATTTTTCTCATGCCTTTCGTCGTACATGGTTCGATATTCTGGTGTCCTAGGCATAGAGGAACCACACCAATCCATCCGAATTTGGTGGTTAAACTCTATTGCGGTGACGATACTATAGGGGAGGTCCTGCGGCAAAATAAAAAAAGTAGTAGAAGATCACCAGTATTCCTCGTTCTCTAATTATTTAGACACAATTTACCTCTTTCTTAGTCCTATTTGGATTTATGTCGTGCCAATCCAACATAAGCCCCTAATTTATTTACTTTTTCTATCTAATTTGTTTTCTTATCATTCTATTTATATTGACAAAGGTCTATTGAACTAAGTTGTGTAGACTCATTTGTCTCGAAATGTGTTATGCTATGGTTATGATACCACGAAGACTCTTTTCTGTCGTGTCTCCATCGATCATCTGGCATACGTACGTGCATGAAAGTACGTACGTAGCGCGCTCTAGATTTATCTTTTTTTTTTGCTCAAGACTTTGATTATCTCCATTTTATCATACTCCTACTACTTTACAGTTGCACCGCAGTACATACCGACTACTGAGCCTGTCATCGAGAGCTAGCAAGCTCAGCTAGCTAGGCGCGAAGACGTGCGTAGCTTGCTTGCACGCAGCACGGTACAGTGCGCCCGTGCGTACGTACCACCAGTTACTATATGCATATGCTGCAACGGGCTTTTCTACCTGCTGCAACTGGCGCGGTGAGGAAACGGAAATGCATGCTTGGGTGCTGGTTTCACTGGCTGGCATCGACCGATCAGAATTCACGAGCGAGCGAGTGCCCGATGATCGATCTACAGTCACCTACTGGTACGCTGACGGTGGCCGGTAGATGGTGTCCAGTTGACGTGAATAGTGCAGGCTTTAATTCTCCGATGGAGAGAGATCGGTCCATCGACCCGGTGTCGAAGTTGATGATGGCGACGGACACAAGTGACAAAGTGCATGCCTGCAGGGTGTTTGGTCAAGCTAGTTGGGCTCGTACGTGCGTGCGTGCGACTCACCTCGGAGGTCGAATCTCTGCCGGCGAGATCGACGCGGAGTAGTATCGAGCAAGTTGTGTATAATGGTATCTGAGCAAGATGTGCGTGGAGGTCGACTTTGTGAAGAATATCCTAGCAGCCGTTTACCAGACGATCCCCGTGAAGCCGGTCCTACCACTCCCATGATCGATCGATCATCGAGTTCAGTTGGACAGGAGAAGAAGAATATGTATCCTCATCGGTTTCTCTTTCGTCGTCTGCCTTCCGGCCACTGGCACACACAGAACCTCGCCCACGACACATGGACAGTGCAATGAAATACTAGAGGATTTTTACGGTTCCCGGTACTCCATATATAGTTATATGTGTGGGAGTACAAACTAGATCTAACCGTTCATTCGAAAGGGTATTTTAGACTTCTTCTCCTGACCTAATTTCCAGTTTCCACTAGATTTTCCGGATCAGTCACAATTTACAAGCCAATCATCTCCCTGATATCACGCAGCCGTTGCTGCTTCGTCTTCCCCAGTGTCACCGTCTCCGCAAGAAGAGGAACTTGGCTCCTTGGTGGCCGGTGAGCCCTCCCGATCCGACGATTCATAATCCCTAGACAAGTGGAGAGTTGTTGCAGAACATTGATGCAGTAGGGCGGGTCTAGCTAGTTTGTCAGAATCTTGCTAAATAATTATGTTTGATTATATGTTCATCGGCATCGAGTTTCTTTGCTTTTGTTTTCACCTCCCGTACGTGTGCTGGTTTTATATGGAGGCTAAGTCTTTTCATTCCGCCATTAATTTCTTGGCTGACATGTCACCGGAGGCCGGCTAGTCCTACTGCATGATCATCACACCGGATAATTAGGGGAATCTTAACTTTCTAGAGTAGTACGTCACATCTTAATGTCCATCTCAATTACCAATTTGCCCTTAAAATCCACAACTTTTGGTGTTGGTACTCTTATACATCTATTGGAGTACCAAGCATTCTTATCCATCAGATTGGAAAAAATAGAGGGCCTATATTCATTTAAGGGTACCGTAAAAGAGCTCATGAAATAGGGCGTGCTTGGTTGTTTGTTTTCCTATTTATCGCATAAAACGGGAAGAAATAAGGGCGTCTGGTTTCGCACGTGCGGAGGAATATTTGCAACGCACAAGTTTTAAAGCGTCGATCAGCCATGCCTTGGAGGCCTAAATCGGGCGTTTCCATGGAACCAAGTTCTTCTCGCGCTTGGGAGAGAAGAACCTACACGCGCCCGTGTGAGCGATGGATGGCGGGAACTCGTAAATTCCGGCTATTTACACCGCCTCTCCTCCGCTCCAAAATCCCAGCCACCATTTCTCTCAATTTCGAGTTCTCTCTTCAAATCCTCTTATTCACTGACAAGAAGATAAGCGACACCTCCTACTCCGGTGGATCTAGCTCATCTTCAGCAAATCTTCTTCCTCGGATATGTCCGACATGTCGTCCTCGTCGGTCGAAATTGAGATCGTGGTAAGAGATCTAGCCATAACTCTCTGCTACCAATGTTATCGCTCATAGTTCATCTATTCCCGTGTTCTTGCTCCTAGCAGATTTGGACCTTTTGTGGTATATTTTGGGACTCATTTTCCATGTTGTAGTGTGAGAATTGTCATGTGGTGTAAGTAGGATTAGTGTTACAAGTATACTTTTTTGTCTTGAACTCTCTGGTGCCGTAGAAGAAAGTTGTGTCCCTTGATCTGTCGGTGGCCTCTAAGTTACCTCTGCATTTAAGTGTCTCAATGTATTAAAGAAGAAGTTGGCCATGTCATGCGTGACTCACCTCGGAGGTCGAATCTCTGCCGGTAAGACGGACGCATGTAGTATCGAGCAAGTGGCCGGTTCGTATCGCTGTGTGTACCATGATGTCATGCACGTGTATATGGTATCTGAGCAAGATGTGCGTGGAGGTCGACTTTGTCAGGAATAACTTGAGAAGTGCTACCTCACGTGCTTCCTACTAGGGGGTTTGTTTGATTCAAAGAATTTATGAAACGATGAGAAAAATACATAAAAATGGCATGCACTTGGAATCCTATAAAAAAAATGTAGGAGTCAGTACAATGAGCTATTTGATTATTACATCGTCTAAAAAACACGAAAAACTTTTATTTGGTTTAGTTATATGTCATAGTTGTCATAAACATATAGAATTTTTTACAATATATCTCATCTCTCGTTAAAAATTGATTGTAGTGTAGAAAAGTAATGTAGTATGAATTTTGCAGGATTCATTCCGCTAAAACAAACAGACTATATAGAAAAATTACTATGGATTGGAATTCTACTACAGTACTATAAAATTTATTTGAAAATCCTTTGAATTAAACATGGCCCATATCGTAGCGTTCACCGGATCCCCGTGAAGCCGGTCCTACCACTCCCGCGATCGATCGAGTCCCGTTGGAAAAGGAGAAAAAGAAGAAGAAGAAGAAGAATATGTATCCTCGTCGGTTTCTCTTTCGCCATCCGCCTTCCGGCCACTGGCACAGCACCTCACCAAGGAGACATGGACAATGCAATGATATACTGCTGGCCCAGTACCTCTCAAGGGTAGGGTAGCTGCAGGCTGCAGCGAAACGTACTCACACACACATTTTATCTTGCGTGCTCGCTCGGTGGTGCTCCTGCCACCATTTATCTCTCTCTCTCGAGCTCTCTCTCGATATATATCGCCCATGTCGATTCATGTACCTTCCGTCCCCTTTCTGCCGCCACTAGCCGCGCCATCTCTGCGACTGGGACGGGTCCTCAACTACAGTAGCTAGTAGTATCATTTGCTTTGCAACTTTGCGATCGAGTGTCTCATCTGATCTACTAGTACTACTATATGCTACAGGTTCGGTTCAATTGCAAATTTTACAATATCGGCCGATCTACTACTACTAATATACTCTCTCCGTTTAAAAATATAAAATGTTTTAGGTTTATAAAGGAGAACAAGTTTTAGTGTATAGATTTAAATGAATCTAGACACTAAAATATGTTTAGATAAATCTTTTTTATAAACCTAAAACATCTTATATTCCTAAACGGAGGGAGTAAGATTTACTAATAGTACTACTACTAGTATCATTGCTTTGCAACTCTGCGATCGAGTGGCCAGTATCATTGCTTTGCAACTCTGCGATCGAGTGTCTCATCTGACCAAAGGACGGGTGGATGTATGAACCACCGGCCGTGAGCTCCTTCCACTTGGCTTTCCTGTGAACAAAAGAAATGCGGTGCCCGTTTGCGATTTTTAGTTCGGGTTAAAGGCTAGTTTCGTGCAGATACTTTCTGTGTTGCTCGATCAAGCTGGAACAATAATATCAAGCTACACCTCAAAGGATTCTCCGGAAGATTGATTCTGTGCAACAGATCTGAAGAAATTCCTCCTAAAAATCTCCAACTTTGGCTATAAATTCAAGATGATACAAAGCACGAATCTCGGTGTCGATGGTCGAAATGGAACCCTACCGTTGATATGCCTTTTTTTCATGTAAAGCTTGAGTTGATTTGGAGCATATTTGTGTTTATCCCAAGTGGTTGGGATGAACACAGTTTAGAAGAGGAGAGAGAAAAAACAATCAGACGAGTGCGTGCAAGAAATATAATCCCAAGTGGTTGGGATGAACACAGTTTAGAAGAGGAGAAAGAAAATACATCAGACGAGTGCGTGCAAGAAATACATCGATGTTGTTTCACGAAAACGGTCCTCAGCGTTGTTTCTGGGCCTGGCTTTCGACCGCTTTAAGACTCGTGCTGGTGCAGCTCAAACTTGCATACGGGCAACCAAACAGGTCAATTTCGTCTCCCCAAAGACTCTCCAACCCTCATGCATGAACACTGCGAGTGACGAACTGGCCGATCGATGTAGACAGGCAGGATTAGCCATTTTCCATTTCGGCCCGTGTCACAGCTTGAATCATTACAGGCCAGCACTCAACAATGCGTGTGCATGCACAGGAGTAGTATTTATATTTATATTTATATTTATATTTATTTATGTGGGAAGGTTTATGCACCATGGATGGATGTTTATATGTAGAATGCTCATGTTTGCGTGCATGTCCGTGTTGACTGAGCTATAGCCGAACTCTTTTGTGGAATCGTGGTTGTTGCATCAGCATCATCTAGATACATGACCAAAGAATCAACAAAAACTTTCATTTCCAACAAAATAGTATGATTCATGTACCATACACGCATAGTTAAGACAGGTGGATCAGCGTACGTCCACTCACACTCAAATATTCAACAATGTCTCTCAAAAAAAAGTCAACAATGAGTTTTCCATTTAGGAATAGTATTTTGGCTTTTGAATTATAGAGGGTCGTGTCTAGATTTCAGGTTGTTTTTATGTTTTAGCTGAAATTTGTTCTGTATCCCATGCCCTTTCAATGAGCTCCCTCTTCTTCTTAATTTAACGCATGCAGCTCGTCTGCATGGTATGGGGAAAAAAGCTCCTAGTGTGACCTATATACCACCTACAGTTATTACAGGGCAGCACACAATAATGTAGTTGGTGTCTGCATATGCATGTATAAGTATTTATGTATGTAAGAAGGTGTACATGTTTTTTTTCGAAATGGAGTGTAAACTATGGCTACAGCTTCTGCATCAATCGATGCACACTACCATTTTTACGGCAGAAGGTTTAATAGTATTCAAAATTTACAGTTGATGGGTCATATAAGGTTGATACATAAATTAACTAGCAAAATAAGAGTAAAATAAAGCATTTACGCATCATGTAATCTATTAAATTGTTGTCAGTCGCCTTGGTTTATCATGTGCAACCGTCAAAAGTTGCACCCAGAATCCATATACCCTCACTGCTTCACGGGTAAGAAGAAGAACCATACGTGGATGCAAGATTCAATAAAAAAGGCTTCCATTTAAAATAATATGATCCATGTACCATATACATACATAATTCAACTAATGCTCAAGTGGACTGTACATGCTACTTGAATAAGGTGGTGCAAATGTACACACTAGTGCAGAGCCCCCCCTCTAACACCGGTTGGGAGGGCCCTCTAACAGCGGTTCTACAACCGCTGTTGAGGGTTCGGTGTTAGAGGGGGGCCCCCTTTAACACCGGTTCTTATACAAACCGGTGTTAAAGGGTGGCGCACGTGGGGCTGCCGCAGGGCTCAACCCCCCCCCCCCTCCCCCCACCCCCACGAACCGGTGTTAAAGGTTCTCTGCCGCGGCAGGAAAACGGCCTAAGTCTCTGCCGCGGCAGAACCAATCTCTGCCGCGGCAGAGATTTAGGCCGTTTTCCTGCCGTGGCAGCCTCTGCCCCGTTCTGGGCATATTTCTGCGGGAGGGGGGGAATCGATCGGGAGCGGTATACACATACATCGTCATCGGTACATACGAGTACATGAATAATTAAGCAACTATTATTATACACAAACATCGTCATCGGCACATACATCGTCATCGGCACATACATCGTCATCGGCACATAAATCGTCATCGTTCATTTTGGTGGATATCTAAAGAGTTCTCCGCCAGGCGTGACGACCTCATCAAGTATGAACCCCGCCAGTTCCTCTTGAATGGCTCGTATGCGGTCAAATGGTAGGAGTTGGTCCCGCATCCGTTCGATCTGAATATATATGAAGAATGGGGTTAATATATATATATATATAAGAATAAAACTCAACACAATTGATGGTAATAAAATAATGTTGTGTACTTTGTTTACTTACTCTAAGTTGTTCTAGTGCGGCTTGGCCCGTCGCACATATCGTGTTGCGAATGAACTCGCAAACATAGTACCCACATAAGTTATTACGAGAATAGAGAGTTCAATCAAAATAATAATCAATAAAGCATGATATAATAGAATTGGAAGCAGAATCAAAGAGATACTCGGACCTAGCTAGCTAGTATTACTTACATTTTGGTCTACAAATTTTAGTTCTTCTGACCATTCACCCACGGCCCTGCTCGTGAACTTTTTCCAAACCCTGTCCGACAAAGAAAATGGATAAAGGGGTAATTAATTACTTGTTGTCACGAAATTTGCCGATCTAGTGCGATAAAATGATTGAAATTACCTCTAGAGCATCTTTCTAAAGTCTGCTCATATCTCTTTTTATTTTCGTAACGAGTCCATGACAAGGACTTTTCCTGAGTCGGGTTGAATGACTAGCAGAATAAAGTGTAACCTACGCACGCATAACTCATCATCAGTTACACTTAACATCGAGTAAGCTGAAACAGAATGTGTACAAGAGAGAGGGTAACAGTACTCACGAGAAGTTGTAAGGCAATAGTATTTCCCTTTTGGTTTGTTGTCTCGGTAAAGACCTTAGCAAGTAATCTTCTGTTTGCCCGGGTTTGGTTCTTACCACTTCTTCATGAACTCTATTTGGGTCAACGAACCCAATGTCAAAAGGGCCTCCTTTCCTGTATTCCATAACCTTTTTCCTGCATAATAGTATATACATATATGGTGAGCATATATATATACATGCAATTAATGAAGTGAATGAGATGAGATATAAATTACAGAAATAGTACTTACACACAATAAAGGCTGATGGCAGCTTTGTCGAGTTCCTTCTGATTGAATAGAAAATGCAAGTCTTGAATGTTGAAGTCGATCCCGTCGTCTCCGCACAAGAAAATCTCATCTCTTATATGCGCCGTGATCCATTCTTCTTTTCTCGTCTTGCAGAAATCAAGGTACCACTTGTGCAATTTTCGCATCTTTGTTGGTAGATTCTTGAGCTCTTCTTTCTTGACGAGATTCTTCCCATACTTCCATGGCTGTATGGGGTTGGCATCGCATTTGCGCAAGTTGTCTCCCATGATGTTTAAGTATGCAATGTACGTCATCCCCATATCATTGGCCTTTCTTTGTAGCTCTGCCTCGTAATCATTTACGGGAGGAGCGTCCCGTGTGTCGAACATTTGGAGCGGGGCGCATGATTGGTTTTCCTGCTCTCCGAGCATGGGAACTATTTTCTGGGGTGCCTCACGACTACTACTTTCAGTCTCCCTACAGCGCCTTGCATCTTCCTTCAAAATCTGGCGCTCGTAGTCCGGCACAAGTGGGGTTTCAGGTTTCAAAAGATTTTTGTAAAACTTCTCCACCACCGTCGGATTTATTTTCTCCTTTGGCTCGGCCCGTCTAGGTGCAAAGAATTTCTTGACCTCTTCTTCCGAGATCATATTGGTCTCCTCGTCGCTGCGATTCCACGGTAAAATCGGCAATGGCTTGGCGGAAGGCTGCGGGACGTAGTTTTTTGAACTCTTTGGCGTATGGTTTCCTGCGGATTTTCTTTGTGGCAGTGCTACTGATGCTCTTCGTGGCAGTGCTCTTCCGCTTACGCTGAGGAGATGGCTGAAGCACCGGAGATGGCTGACGGGTCGGAGATGGCTGGCGCGCCGGAGATGGCTGCCGCGCAGGAGATGGCTGAAGCGCCGGAGATGGCTGCCGCACAGGAGATAGCTGAAGCGACTCAGACTGCTGACGCTGCAGAGACAGCGGGGGTGCCAGTGGCCTCCAATTTGGAAGCACGATGTGTTCCTTCTTCCAAAGAATGGTTGTTTTCACTGCAAATTTGAGTTGAGTTTTCCCTTCACCTGTAGCAGGGTCAAGCTGTGCTTCCTCATATTCCTTCACAACCTCATCCACCCCCACAATAGCATAGCCATCTGGAATCGGTCAGCAGTGGTAAGTTCCACCAGCTACAGGAGGTAAGGCATAGCCGACAGCCACCTTAATGGGTAAGCCCATTAATCTCACATGCAGCTCAGCGTGTTCGCTCTCCGTGATCTCATCCACGGGGTATCGAGGACCCGCCATTTCAAGCATGGGTTGCACGTTCTTCGTGGAAGCCACGCTGCTTTTCCGCGCAGAGTCTGGGTCGCCGGCAGCTTCCAATGCAGGCTCTTCGTGCCGCTGAGATGGGCCGGTAGCTTGATGGCTCTGTTGTGTATTCACTTGCGCCTGCAGCGCCACAAGTGCATGTTCTATCTGTGTCATCCGCTCTGTACGCTCTTTTTCTTTTCTGTCGCGCCATCTGTAAGAGTCGCTCCACTCGGCAAACCCATCCTTCCACGTCATACCCCCTGTGCCTCATGCATGTCCAGGGTGTTCTTTTTTACCGATGGCGCGTGTGAGCTGGTCATTCTCTCTGTCGGGATGGAAGGTCCTGGCGGATGTTTCCTCGTATGCCGTGATGAGTTCAGTGACGGGTTTGGCAAGGAGGTTTGGGAAGATACACAATCATGTTTCTGGGTCCAACCTTGCCCCGATTCCATAGAACCAAGTCTTTGCACGTAGATCCCACCCATCTGTCTGGGGTGTGATCCCTCTAGCGCGTAGGGCCTTCTCATCTTCCTCCCACTTAGGCCTCTGAGATATGTAGCCACCTGACCCCGTCCTCTGGTGATATTCCTTCTTCTGGGCATTAAGCGTATTGGTTTCTGACCTCTTTTTAGCTATAGCACCTTTTTTATATGTCAAAAATTCGGGCCAGTGAGGTCTTATCTTTGCAAAATATGTGTCTTCGAAATTTGGAGTCTCGCAAGCTTTGACAAATTTGTTCAATTTTGTCTTCCAGTTGCGGAAAGCGTCAGCCATCTTCTTTAGAGTCCACTCTTTGACCTTTTTCTTTATAACCGGGTTGTTTTCATCCTCCTCTGGCGGAAGGGTGAAATTTACCAACAATAAATTCCAAAGCGTTTCTTTGGATCTTTCATCGACAAAGGTACCGTCGCCCTTCTTTGGCATATTCCAATTTTCAATTATGATTGGGATTTGGTCCCTAACAAGAACTCCAGCCTGACGTACAAATTTGTCTGCGGCCTTCTTGGGCTCCATCGGCATGCCATCAACACGGACTGCTTCGATCGTGAACTTTGCACGATCTTTCAACCGATGGCTCGCACCTCGCTTGCTCTTTTTCGTAGAAGAAGATGGTTGCTGGCTGGTCGATCCAGAGTGCTAAAAGAAGAAAGAAGCGTTAATTAATACATGTAGAAGAAGATTGTTGGTGGAAGTCAGCAGAGGCTTAATCAATGCATATACCTCGCCGGACTTTGTAATCACTAAATTGCGTTCACCGGAGTCTTCATCTTCTCCATGACTACTTGAGTTGTCATCATGTCCCTCCAAGTTCAGATATTGTGAGGTGTCCTCATCAATAATGTTCTCCATTATTTCTTCTTCTTCAAGGTTTCTACTAAGTGGATCCATAGTTTCTAAAACAATAATATTATCTAGAGTAAGAGTGTAAACATTCAAGTGGACTTGGATTCATACACAAATATACATATTATTCATACAAAAATACACAAATAAATACACAAATGAAATTAAAACCCTAAGGATGCTTGATCATTTTAAACGAGTTCCGAGGGGTCCAAACCCTAATCAGGATGAGTCAGAGCTCCACAACGACACCCCCAAGAGGGTAACATTGGCAGGATGCAAGTTTGTATACAAGTGGAGCGGGTTTGCGGACAATTATTTAGTCTCAGACAGCTACACCTACACGCAGTCCAATTTGTATACAAGTTTTAATCTATGCATGTAGTACAATTTATATTAGCCGGTGAAACTATGTTGCCCGCGAACCCGCCCCGCTTGACACCCTATCTATACTACTACTCCCTCCATAATTACATGCCATCTTAGTTTCGAGTTTCCCGATTTTGACCATCAAGTTCACCACCAACACTAAGTAAACAATATTATCGATGTTACAACGTCAGAAACTTTACTCAAATATGAATACACGACTATATATTTTATACATCACACATATTCCCCACATTGTTCACCAAATGATGGTCAATATTTGTGGACGGATGGAGTACAAATGTAGTATTTGAGATAAATATATACCCATGGTTTATTTCTCTATTTCTAATCGGATTGATTCAAAGTCTATTCATCTTGTTTTAATGTCATTTCTTTCTACAAAGTTTCACTACAAATAAGTAACAAAGACCTCTCAAAAAAAACAGAGAGACCCCCCGTGCGGCCGCGCCTGGCCACACCGGGGCGCCGACAACGACTGCCGGCCGCCTGCTTCCACTGAGTGCCAACGACGACTGCCGGACGCAGAGGCGTGGACGGAGTGGCGCCACCGCGAGCTCCACTGAGTGTCGGCCGGCGATGCCACCGCGCGCGCGAGCTCCACACCACCGCCAAAGGAGGAAACAGAGGAAACAAAGCTCCTCACCACGAGCACGACGGCGTCGGTGGGGTTCTGGTAGGCGCCGGCGTTGGCGGCGGCTTCGGTGGCGCGCGCGCGGTGGCGGTGGCGGTCTTGGCGCGCGCGAGGGCGACGGCGGCTCCGACGGCGAGGGCGAGGGCGGCGGCTCCGATGGCGCGGCTGCTCTCTGCTCTCTGTTTTGCTCTCTGCGCGCGGCGGCGGGCGGTTCGATCAGGCTCTAGGGGGGAGAAAGGAGGGGGAAGGCGCATTTAATACCCTCCCCCCTTTAACACCGGTTCGGGGCTGGAACAGGTGTTAAAGGGGGAATTCGTTTCGCGTGCGCATTTAACACCCCCCCCTTAACACCGGTTCCAGCCACGAACCGGTGTTAAAGGGGGGATGCGCGCGCGAAACGAAATAAATGCGCCCCTCCCCTTTAACACCGGTTCGTGTCTGGAACCGGTGTTAAAGGGGGGGCATTTATTTCATGCATTAAAGGGGCATTTTTAATTCAAAAAATAGGATATGGATTTAGAAAATTCATATCTTTTTCATTTCAACTCAGAAAAATATGAATAATATATCATAATTTTCAGAAAAATAATATCTATCCATTCATGTAAAAACATTTTATATTTACTTTACATGAAAATTTTCAAAATGATTAAAACACTTACATATAAATTTTGATTATTCAATTCAAACAAAAATAAATTGTCAAATCCTAAACCTTTGAACATAAGAAATATTAAGCATCTAAAAAGGAATCTAACCCTATTTTATTAGAGCAAATTATATTTTAATGCCGCATCTTTTGTATTAACATTTTTGAATTGATTGGATATTTAAATGCCGCATCTTTTGTATACACTTGAATCTGACCAATCCTCGCTCAACTTGCATTGTTTTTTTTATAAAATAGCATATTGTGAACCTAAAAATGAACCTCAACTTGTAAGTGTGAATCGGGACAACTTCTTCTCATAGTCCCGGTCCATCCACAAAACAAGACTAACACTCAAGACATGTATTAATATTAAAAACATGAACTAGAGTTACATAATATGAGCATGACCTTCTTGGCATATGTCCTTCCTTATGATCGCTTCAGAATTAACCATGGAGCATATTCTTTACTTAACGGAATGCTGGGGTCAGTTTTCACTGTGAAGGGCGGAATTTCTTCAAACTTATTATAATCTTCTGACATGTCTGTCGTGTCCTCGATTCCCACGATGTTTCTTTTCCCTGAAAGAACTATGTGACGCTTTGGCTCATCATATGATGTATTCGTTTGCATATTTTTTCTTTTTTTTTGGTCTGGAGGACATGTCCTTCACATAGAAAACCTGAGCCACATCATTGGCTAGGACGAATGGTTCGTCTAAGTTCTTGTCTACCTTTATAAGATTGTTGAGATCCACCGTTGTCATTCCGTACTTCTTGTCTACCTCAACCCCTCCTCCTGTTAGCTTGACCCATTTGCATCGAAACAAGGAGACCTTAAAATTAGGTCCATAGTCAAGTTCCCATATCTCCTCTATGAACCCATAATACGTGGTCTTCTGCCCATTGTCTTCTGCTGCATCGAAGCGGACACCACTATTTTGGTTGGTGCTCTTTTTATCTTGGCCTATCGTGTAAAATGTATTCCCATTTATCTCGTACCCTTGGAAAGTACATACAGTCGAAGATGGTGTCCTGGCCAACAAGTACAGCTGATCCCAAACAGTGGTGTTATTTGTGAGAAGTCTTTGCAGCCAGCCGCCAAAACTCGCCATGTGTTCACTTATAATCCATTCATCAGACTGCCCCGGGTGTTTGAGGCGTATTAAATTCTTGTGTTCATTGATATACGGGGCAACCAAGATAGATCTTTGTAAAACCGTGTAGTGTGCTTGATTGAGAGAATGCACGTCCCTACATATCATTGCTTTACATCCTAGGGTGCCTTTTCCACGCAGTCTCCCCTCATGTCGTGATTCTGGAACACCAATCGCCTTAAGGTCAGGAATAAAATCAACACAGAACTCAATGACCTCCTCTGTTACATAGCCCTTGGAGATGCTTCCTTCTGTCCTAGCACGATTATGAACATATTTCTTTAAGACTTCCATGTACCTCTCAAAGGGGAACATATTGTGTAGAAATACAGGACCGAGAATGGCAATCTCTTCTACTAGGTGAACCAGGAGATGCGTCTGTAGGGGTTCGTAGCATGGAAAACAAAAATTTTCTATCGCATACAAACAAACAAGCCAAGATCTATCTACTAGATTGTATCAACGAGTCGATGGTATAACTTACCCTCGAAGATTCCAAAGCGTTTAACGAGAGCGGATTCTCGTGGGTGATGTAGTCGTACTCTTTCCGATCTCAAGATCGCGTAGACGATCCTTCCGGCGCCACGTTCCGGCATCGCTCCCGCAGTCGGTCACACGTTCGGTACTCGACGAAGACCTTCCTCTCCCTTGTTCCAGCAGGCAGCGGAGGTTGTAGCACTCTCCTCGCGATTCCGGCAGCACAACGGCGTGGTACCGGAAGTAGAGGGGAGATCCCGCAGGGCTTCGCCTTAAGCCGGTGCGAGTATGGTGGAGCTTATGAGAGAGGCTATTAGTGGTCTAGTAATTAGACACACCAATTAGAAGGCTCTAAACCAATTAGAAGGCTCTAAACCGTTGGCTAAAGCAATTAGAAGCTCTAATCCAAAACGGCTCTAAACCGGAGATCTAGAGGTGAAAGTTGTGTGTCTCTAGGAGGAGCCCTGCCCCTCCTTTTATGGGAGGGGGGTCTTGGCGCGCCAGGGGAGGGAGGGAGTCCCTCCCCAACTCGTCCTTGGGCTGGGCGCCGGCCTGGAGGAGTCCTACTCCTCCTCCAGGTTGATTCCAACTCCTCTTGCTTGTTTCCCACAGTTTCTTGTTTTGGCAGTTTGACTTTCAAACTGGACATTTGACTTTTCTGTTTTAGGATTCAATTTAATCCTTTATTTGGGACAGCAAGAACACTTAGTACATGATGCAATCATTCCAATAAGTAATGACACATTCATGTACCCCTTCCCCCCCCCCCCCCCGGAGTGCCGGACAATCCGGAACCTTCTAGAACATTCCCGATGAAAACACCGGAATCATTCCGCAACTCCGAAACGGGACTTTCCTTATATGAATCTTATTCTCCGGACCATTCCGGATCACCTCGTGATATCCCGGATCCCATCCGAGACTCCGAACAACATTCGGTCTCTTTCTCATAATACCATAACTACTCAAACAACGTCGAATCCTTAAGTGTGTCTCCCTACGGTTCGTGAATTATGCGGACATGATCGAGACACTTCTCCGAACAATAACCAATAGAGGAATCTGGAAATTCATATGGCTCCCACATATTTCTACGATTACTTTGCGATCGAATGAACCACTTACATACGATACCAATTTCCCTTTGTCTCACGATATGTTACTTATCCGAGGTTATGATCGTCGGTATCTCTGCATACCTAGTTCAACCTCGTTACTGATAAGTACTCTTTTCTCGTTCCCGTGATATGTGATCCCTTGTGACCAAGTCACATGCTTGCAAGCTAATTGGATGACATTCCACCGAGAGGGCCCAGAGTATATCTATCCGTCATGTGGATGGACAAATCCCACTCTTGATCCATGTGTCTCAACCAAAACTTTCCGAACACTCAATGCCACCTTTATAACCACCCAGTTACGGTGTGGTGTTTGATGTCATCAAAGCATCCATCCGATAAAGGTGATATGCATGATCTCATGGTCGAAGGAATTAGGTTACTATGTATCAGAAAGCATATAGCAATTGAACTAATGAAATGACTTGATCTTTATGCTACGCTTATCTATAGGAGTATGTCCATCATATCATTCTCCTAACGATATGATCTTGTTGTTGATAACATCTCAATGTTTATGATAGGGAAACCACAATCATCTATCAACCAACAAGCTAGTGAAGTATAGAGGCTATACTAGGGACTTCAAATTAAGTTTACAAATCACACAAGTATCACTGTTTCCTTGTTAATACTATTATAGCATGAATGTAAACATTTATCATAAACACAAAGATATAATAATAACCACATTTATTATTGCCTCTAGGGCATATCTCCAACAGTCTCCCACTTGCACTAGAGTCATCTAATCTAGATTACATGGTAATATACCGAACACCCATGGCAGTTTGGTGTTGGTCATGTTTTGCCCTCGGGAGAGGTTTAGTCAACGGATCCGCCACATTCAGATCTGTGTGTACTTTGCAAATCTTTATATCCCCATCCTGGATATGTTCTCGAATAGCGTGAAAACGTAGCTTGATATGCTTCAGCTTCTTGTGTGACCTTGGTTCTTGCGCATTGGCTATGGCGCCCATGTTATCACAGTAGATAGACATTGGGTCCAGCGCACTAGGAACCACACCCAGCTCTGTAATGAACTCTTTCATCCATATCGCTTCTTGTGAAGCCTCCGAAGCAGCCATGTATTCTGATTTAGTTGAAGATCTCGCCACAACGCTTTGCTTTGCACTCCTCCAGCTAACTGCTGCACCATTCAAAATAAATACGTATCCGGATTGTGATTTAGAATCATCCGGATCGGTGTTCCAACTAGCATCGGTGTAACCATTAACAACGAGCTGTTCATCACCTCCATAAGAAAGAACCATATCCTTAGTTCTTCTCATGTACTTAAGGATGTTTTTGACCGCTGTCCAATGATCCACTCCTGGATCACTTTGATATCTGCTAGTTAAACTAACAGCATATGCAATGTCGAGTCTAGTACATAGCATGGCATACATTAGAGATCCTATGGCTGAGGCATAGGGAGTCTTACTCATCCTTTCTCTATCTTCCGCCGATGTCGGACTTTGAGTTTTACTCAAGGTCGTATTGGGCAACATGGGCAAGAACCCTTTCTTGCTTTCTTCCATTCCAAATCTCTTTAGAACTTTGTCCAAATATGTACTCTGTGACAATGATATTTGGCGTTTCGATCTATCTCTATAAATCTTTATGCCTAATATGTAAGCTGCTTCGCCAAGATCCTTCATTGAAAAACTATTATTCAAATATTCCTTGACACTATTAAGAAGGTCTACATTATTCCCAATCAACAATATGTCATCCACATATAGTATTAAGAATGCTACAGAGCTCCCACTCACTTTCTTGTAAATACAAGCTTCTCCATAAGTTTGTATAAAACCAAAACTTTTGATTACCTTATCAAAACGTTGATTCCAACTTCGGGATGCTTGCTTCAATCCATAGATGGACCGTTGAAGTTTGCATACCTTGTTAGCATCTTTAGGATCGACAAAACCTTTGGGTTGCATCATATACAACTCTTCATCAATGTCTCCATTGAGGAATGCTGTTTTGACATCCATCTGCCATATCTCATAATCATAATATGCAGCGATTGCTAACATAATCCTCACAGACTTTAGCTTCGCTACCGGTGAGAAAGTCTCATCGTAGTCAACTCCTTGAATTTGTCGAAACCCTTTTGCGACAAGTCGAGCTTTATAGACAGTAACATTACCATCAGCATCTGTTTTCTTCTTGAAAATCCATTTGTTCTCGACAGCCTTTCGGCCATCCGGTAAGTCCACCAAAGTCCATACTTGGTTTTCGTACATGGATCCAATCTCGGATTTCATGGCTTCTTGCCATTTATTGGAATCTGGGCTCATCATCGCTTCCTCATATGTCTCGGGGTCATCGGTGTTGTCCACCACCATGACATTCATAACGGAATCATACCAATCTGGAGTGGTACGAGTTCTCGTTGACCTCCGAGGCTCTGTAGCAACTTCAACCGAAGTTTCATGATCACTATCATTAGCTTCCTCTCTTATTGGTGCAGGCACCACAGGAACTTCTTCCGGTGCTGCGCTACTCGCAATATCGAGAGAAGGTTCGACAACCTCGTCAAGTTCTACTTTCCTTCCAGTCAATTCTTTCGAGAGAAATTCCTTCTCTAGAAAGGATCCATTCTTGGCAATGAAGATTTTGCCTTCGGATCTATGATAGAAGGTATACCCAATAGTTTCCTTCGGGTATCCTATGAAGACGCATTTTTCCGCTTTGGGTTCAAGCTTGTCCGGCTGTAACTTCTTTACATAGGCTTCGCATCCCCAAACTTTAAGGAACGACAATTTAGGTTTCTTCCCAAACCATAATTCATACGGTGTCGTTTCAACGGATTTAGACGGTGCCCTATTTAAAGTGAATGCGGCTGTTTCTAATGCATAACCCCAAAATGATAGCGGTAAATCTGTAAGTGACATCATAGAACGAACCATATCTAAGAGAGTTCGATTACGACGTTCGGACACACCATTACGCTGTGGTGTTCCCGGCGGTGTCAATTGTGAAAGTATTCCGCATTTCTTCAAATGCTCGCCAAACTCGTAACTTAGATATTCACCTCCACGATCAGAACGTAGAAATTTAATCTTCTTGTTACGTTGATTCTCTACCTCACTTTGAAACTCCTTAAACTTCTCGAAAGTTTCGGACTTATGTTTCATGAAATAGATATACCCATATCTACTCAAGTCATCCGTGAAGGTAAGAACATAACGATAACCACTGCGCGATGCTACACTCATTGGACCACACACATCGGTATGTATGATTTCCAATAAGTCTGTAGCTCGCTCCATCATACCAGAAAATGGAGTCTTAGTCATTTTTCCCATCAGACATGCTTCGCATCTTTCAAGTGATTCAAAATCAAGTGATTCAAGAAGTCCATCGGAATGGAGTTTCTTCATACGTTTCACTCCGATGTGACCAAGACGACAGTGCCACATATAGGTCGAATTATCGCTTGATTTCAATCGTTTAGCCTCAATGTTGTTGATATGTGTATTTCCACTATCGAGATTCAATAAGAATAGACCATCTATCAAAGGTGCATGTGCATAAAACATATTACTCATATAAATAGAACAACCATTATTCTCGGATTTAAACAAGTAACCGTCTCGCAATAAACAAGATCCCGATATAATGTTCATGCTCAACGCAGGCACCAAATAACAATTATTTAAGTATAAAACTAATCCCGATGGTAGATGAAGGGGTAGCGTGCCGACCGCGATCACATCAACCTTTGATCCGTTTCCTACGCGCATCGTCACCTCGTTCTTCGCTAGCTTCCGTTTATTCTGCAGCACCTGTTTCGAGTTACAGATATGAGCAACCGAACCAGTATCAAATACCCAGGCACTACTACGAGTACTAGTGAGATACACATCAATAACATGTATATCAGATATACCTTTCTTCTTGATGTTGCCGTTCTTCAAATCCGCCAAGTACTTTGGGCAATTCCGCTTCCAGTGACCTTCTCCCTTGCAGTAAAAGCACTCAGTATCAGGCTTAGGTCCAGCCCTGGTCTTCTTCGTCGGCGTGGTAGCTTTCTTACCACCCTTCTTGAAGTGTCCCTTTTGCTTAGACTTGCCTTTCTTGAATTTGGTGGTCTTATTGACCAACAACACTTGGTGCTCTTTCTTGATCTCCACTTCTGCAGATTTCAACATGGCAAAGAGTTCTGGCAACGTCTTGTTCATGTTTTGCATGTTGTAGTTCATCACAAAGTTCTTGTAACTTGGTGGTAGTGATTGGAGGACACGGTAAATCCCCAAAGCATTAGGAATCACTATACCCAAGCTTTGAAGTTTGTTTGCGTGCCCTGACATCTTAAGCACATGCTCACTGACGGAGCTGCCTTCTTCCATCTTGCAGTTAAAGAACTTTTCAGA
Organism: Avena atlantica; assembly: GCA_910589765.1. NCBI lineage: Eukaryota > Viridiplantae > Streptophyta > Magnoliopsida > Poales > Poaceae > Avena > Avena atlantica. The sequence goes on from OU342736.1 coordinate 484,307,670, forward strand.
AGCTTCATAGCTTTCAATTGCCGCATGAGTCTCAAAATCAATTTGAGATCCTCGACAATATCATATGGGTCTGAATCCTCAAACCTTTTCTGAAGCTCCGATTCCAAACCATACAAGATAGCACACTGAACTATGGAGTACTGATTCTTCCGAGCGAGGTAAACATTCTTTACTTCATCGGGAGCATCAGCTGCAGGTGGGTCACCTAGCGGTGCATCCAGCACATAGGTCAAATTACCAGCTGTGAGGACAATCCTCAAATTGCGGAACCAATCCGCGAAGTTGCTTCCATTGTTTTTCAACTTTTCTTTCTCTAGGAACGCATTAAAATTGATGGTAGGGGCTGCCATTGATCTACAACATATTTGCAATAGTTTAGACTAAGTTTATGATAAATTGAGTTCAAATTAATTAATGTAATTAAACTAGGTGAACTCCCACTCAAAACAACATCCCTCACATTGTTTTAGTGATCACACGAACCAAATCCACCACATCAACACCGATCATCACGAGAGTTGATATAGTTTCAATGGCGAACAATCGTCATGTTCATCATATCTACTATATGATTCATGCTTTACCTTTCGGTGATCCGTGTTCCGAGACCATGTCTGTACATGCTAGGCTCGTCAAGATCAAACCTTAGTTTCCGCATGAGCAAATCTGGCTTGCCCACGTTGTATACACTTGCGGAATCTAACACACCCGATCATCACGTGGTGCTTCGAAACAACAAGCTTTAGCAACGGTGCTGACTAAGGGTGAACACTTTATGATTTGAAATTCATGTGCATGAGGGATCATCTTATAATGCTACCGTCGTCTACTAAGCAATACAAGATGCATAAAGGATTAACATCACATGCAATTCAATATATATATATGTGATATGATATGGCCTTTCTTCCTTGTGCTTTTGATCTCCATCTTCAAGCACGAACATGATCTCCATCATCACCGGTATTGCATCAAGGTCAATGACGCCTCTCCATGGTTGTCGTCCACCGGCTTCAACTATTACAACTACTTTGAATAGACACGCGGGTCTTAACATAAATTAAAGACAACCATATGGCTCCTGCCGGTTGCCGACTTACAATAAGGAACATTGCATACATCAAATATAATCACAATCATAGCCATATCACATCACTGCACACCCCTGCAAAACAAAGTTAGACGCCTCTACTTTCTTTGCATATTTTACGTGGTTTGGGGCTTTCAATAAGTGTCGTTCTAACTTACGAACATGAACCACAACGTTGACACAAGTATTGTTAATCACCTGTTGTGTATTGGATCTTTACTATGCTAGGAGAAACAGGCACCCGCAAAGCCACTTATGCAATACAAGTTGCATGTCAAGCGTGGAGCAAGTCTCATGAACGATGTCATGTAAGGTTAGCCCGGGCCGCTTCATCCCAAAATACCGCAAGATGCAAAGTACACAAGAAGCAATCGACAATAAAAGCATCAACGCCCACAATGACCATTGTGTTCTACTCGTGCAACAGATCTACATATAGACACGGCTCTGATACCACTGTAGGGGTTCGTAGCATGGAAAACAAAAATTTTCTATCGCATACAAACAAACAAGCCAAGATCTATCTACTAGATTGTAGCAACGAGTCGATGGTATAACTTACCCTCGAAGATTCCAAAGCGTTTAACGAGAGCGGATTCTCGTGGGTGATGTAGTCGTACTCTTTCCGATCTCAAGATCGCGTAGACGTTCCTTCCGGCGCCACGTTCCGGCAGCGCTCCCGCAGTCGGTCACACGTTCGGTACTCGACGAAGACCTTCCTCTCCCTTGTTCCAGCAGGCAGCGGAGGTTGTAGCACTCTCCTCGCGATTCCGGCAGCACAACGGCGTGGTACCGGAAGTAGAGGGGAGATCCCGCAGGGCTTCGCCTTAAGCCGGTGCGAGTATGGTGGAGCTTATGAGAGAGGCTATTAGTGGTCTAGTAATTAGACACACCAATTAGAAGGCTCTAAACCAATTAGAAGGCTCTAAACCGTTGGCTAAAGCAATTAGAAGCTCTAATCCAAAACGGCTCTAAACCGGAAATCTAGAGGTGAAAGTTGTGTGTCTCTAGGAGGAGCCCTGCCCCTCCTTTTATGGGAGGGGGGTCTTGGCGCGCCAGGGGAGGGAGGGAGTCCCTCCCCAACTCGGCCTTGGGCTGGGCGCCGGCCTGGAGGAGTCCTACTCCTCCTCTAGGTTGATTCCAACTCCTCTTGCTTGTTTCCCACAGTTTCTTGTTTTGGCAGTTTGACTTTCAAATTGGACATTTGACTTTTCTGTTTTAGGATTCAATTTAATCCTTTATTTGGGACAGCAAGAACACTTAGTACATGATGCAATCATTCCAATAAGTAATGACACATTCATGTACCCCTTCCCCCCCCCCCCCCCCCCGGAGTGCCGGACAATCCGGAACCTTCTAGAACATTCCCGATGAAAACACCGGAATCATTCCGCAACTCCGAAACGGGACTTTCCTTATATGAATCTTATTCTCCGGACCATTCCGGATCACCTCGTGATATCCCGGATCCCATCCGAGACTCCGAACAACATTCGGTCTCTTTCTCATAATACCATAACTACTCAAACAACGTCGAATCCTTAAGTGTGTCTCCCTACGGTTCGTGAATTATGCGGACATGATCGAGACACTTCTCCGAACAATAACCAATAGAGGAATCTGGAAATTCATATGGCTCCCACATATTTCTACGATTACTTTGCGATCGAATGAACCACTTACATACGATACCAATTTCCCTTTGTCTCACGATATGTTACTTATCCGAGGTTATGATCGTCGGTATCTCTGCATACCTAGTTCAACCTCGTTACTGATAAGTACTCTTTTCTCGTTCCCGTGATATGTGATCCCTTGTGACCAAGTCACATGCTTGCAAGCTAATTGGATGACATTCCACCGAGAGGGCCCAGAGTATATCTATCCGTCATGTGGATGGACAAATCCCACTCTTGATCCATGTGTCTCAACCAAAACTTTCCGAACACTCAATGCCACCTTTATAACCACCCAGTTACGGTGTGGTGTTTGATGTCATCAAAGCATCCATCCGGTAAAGGTGATATGCATGATCTCATGGTCGAAGGAATTAGGTTACTATGTATCAGAAAGCATATAGCAATTGAACTAATGAAATGACTTGATCTTTATGCTACGCTTATCTATAGGAGTATGTCCATCATATCATTCTCCTAACGATATGATCTTGTTGTTGATAACATCTCAATGTTTATGATAGGGAAACCACAATCATCTATCAACCAACAAGCTAGTGAAGTATAGAGGCTATACTAGGGACTTCAAATTAAGTTTACAAATCACACAAGTATCAATGTTTCCTTGTTAATACTATTATAGCATGAATGTAAACATTTATCATAAACACAAAGATATAATAATAACCACATTTATTATTGCCTCTAGGGCATATCTGCAACAGCGTCATAATATTGAAGAAGGATGGTGGGAACACCAACTCAAAGCTGACAAGACATTGGGCCACATCTGTTTGTAACCCTGGTAGGCTTTCTGGATCGATTACCTTCTGAGATATTGCATTGAGGAATGCACATAGCTTCACAATGGGTACTCGAACATTTTCAGGTAGAAGCCCCCTCAATGCAATCGGAAGCAATTATGTCATAATCACGTGGCAGTCATGAGACTTTAGGTTTTAGAATTTTTTCTCTGCCATATTTATTATTCCCTTTATATTCGATGAGAAGCCAGACGGGACCTTGATACTGCTCAGACATTCAAAAAGATTTCCTTCTCTGCTTTGGTAAGAGCATAGCTGGCGGGAGTTAAGTGGCATCGTTTACCCTTCTCGTTCTCAGGATGCATAGGCTCTTTAGGGGCTTTCAGACGTTGCTGGTCCTGCCGTGCTTCCGGTGTATCTTTTGTCTTCCCATACACTCCTAGAAATCCTAGCAGGTTCACGCAAACATTCTTCGTCACGTGCATCACGTCGATTGAAGAGCGGACCTCTAAGACTTTCCAATAGGATAGGTCCCAAAATATAGATTGCTTCTTCCACATGGGCGCGTGTCCAGCATCGTCATTCGGAACAGATAGACTGCCAGGACCTTTTCCAAAGATTACTTCTAGGTCCTTGACCATACCAAATACCTCCTCACCGGTACGGAGGACAGGCTTCCTCCGGGGTTCTGCCAGACGTTTGAAATGCTTGCCTTTCTTTCTTACTGGATGCAGGTTCGGAAGAAATCGGCGATACCCTAGGTACACAACATTCTTACATTTATCCAAATATACACTTTCAGTCTCATCTAAACAGTGTGTGCATGCATTGTATCCCTTGTTTGTCTGCCCTGAAATGTTACTAAGAACAGGCCAATTATTGATGGTTACGAAAAGAAATGCTCATAGGTCAAATGGCTCCCCTTTGTGCTCATCCTACATACGTACATCTGGTTTGGCCCACAGCTGTAAAATTTCTTCAACTAATGGCCTTAGGTACACATCAATGTCGTTGTCGGGTTGCCTCGGGCCTTGGATGAGCACTGACATCATAATGAACTTCCTCTTCATACACAACCAAGGAGGAAGGTTATAGATACATAGAGTCACAGGCCAGGTGCTGTGACTGCAGCTCTGCTCACCAAAAGGATTCATGCCGTCTGTACTTAGACCAAACCTTAAGTTCCTTGTGTCACGTGCGAAGTCCGGGTACTCTCGCTCGACTTTTCTCCATTGTGACCCATCAGCGGGGTGTCTCAACATCGCGTCTTTTTTACGGTCTTTCATGTGCCATCGCAACAACTTGGCATGCTCTTTATTTCTGAAGAGGCGTTTTAACCGTGGTATTATAGGAGCATACCACATAACCTTGGCGGGAACCTTCTTCCTAGGGGCCTCGCCCTCAACATCGCCAGGATCGTCTCGTCTGATCTTATACCGCAGTGTAGTGCATACCGTGCATGCATCCAAATTCTCGTACTTCTCACCGCGGTAGAGGATGCAGTCATTAATGCAGGCATGTATCTTCTGCACGTCTAATCCTAGAGGGCAGACAACCTTCTTTGCTTGGTATGTGTTGTCGGGCAACTCATTATTTCTTGGAAGAAGATTCTTTATTTTTACCAACAACTTTGAAAATACGATGTCAGTCACACCGTTCTCTGCCTTCCATTGCAGCAAATCCAGTGTGGTACCTAGCTTTTTGTGGCCATCTTCGCAAGTTGGATACAACAATGTTTTGTGATTCTTTAACATCTGCTCCAGCTTCTCCTTCTCCTTTTCAGTTTCACATTCTTCCTTTGCATCAGTAATGGCCCGACCAAGATCGTCATCAGCGGGCCCATCTGCTCCCTCTTGATCTTCATTATCTACCCCCTTTGCAGTATCATCATATTCAGGATACATATTATGATAGTTGTCATCATCCTCTTCTTCTTCGTTGTCTTCCATCACAACCACTTTTTCTCCGTGCTTGGTCCAACAATTATAGCTGGTGAGCGTGAATGGTTCTGTTATTTGAGTAGTCTTTCTTGTTCTGACAGTGAACACACGGACAGCACATAAAACCATTGTGACCACGGTTTGCATTAGCCACAACGATGAAATTTTGGAGGCCCGTAATGTACTCGGAAGTGCGGCGGTCACCGTACATCCATTGCCGGTTTATCTGCATTAATATGTAGTATATATCAAAAATTAATAGGGAGATGACCATTTATATATATAGTACATCAATGACACATGAAAGGATAGTTGCCGACCTCGACCGAGAAGGAAAGAGCAACGAGAAAACTTATTTTGAGCTCTCGGGCATTTCACCAAACACCTCTTGTGCATATGAAAAAAACACAAACTAGCACTCTTCACACCCTCTTGCTAGGCTCCAAAATGAGATAGTGAAAAAATGGAAGAGTGGGGTGTGTGGGCTGCGGTGGTGTCTTATATAGCCCACCCCCCCCCCCCCTTAACACCGGTTCATGCCACGAACCGGTGTTAAAGGGGGGGCTGCGCGGGCCACTGTTGCAGGGTCCTTTAACACCGGTTCGTGGCACGAACCGGTGTTAAAGGGGGGCTCCTTTTTTGCCGCATGGGCCACGCTGGTACGGCCCCCTCTTTAACACCGGTTCGTATTTTCCAAGATCAACGAAAAGCCTCGTTTCCACTAGTGACATCGACTCTTCAAGGAAAACCAAGCCCACCACTATACCGACGTCTTAGGCAGATCACATCTATATCCATTCCCTTCAATCGCATCAATATTTATGCTTCCCATTTTGTAGATCCACCACTAAGTACACCATTTTACATCGTAGAACCTCTCAAATTTTACAAATCATAACCCTTGAATTCTTTCATACCTCTTTCGTTGATGCTTGTCCATGCACACTCATTCTAGATGTACGATGGTGTACACAGAGGCGCGGTTGTTGATGTAGTTAAAGGAGATGATGATCAATTGGAAAGGAAGACAACCACATCCTCAGTACACAACCCCCTCGTTTTCCGCTACAGAGGCAACAACGACGTTGTGAATGCCAACGAGACAATGGTGGTTCATAAAGGTCAGGTTGCGGGGTGTAGGGGTTGCGCTGCGCGTGTCGTGCACTAGCATTAGGCAAGAGATGAGTAGGCGATGAGATGTCGTAGAGGTGAGAGAAGAGCGGAGAGATATGATTGAATCCCCTTGAGATTTTCTATCATGTTTTCTTGCCTATTTCCATCCCGTTGTATTTCTTTTGAGTGTTCCTACCATGGGCAATATTCTTCCTAGATCGGGTATTGCCCAACTCCTCATTGCCAATAAGTAGCTCGCAGTCGTTTCTTCGAATACAAAATAGTATGAGGGCACGCTAAGGATGGCAATGGGCAGGGCAGAGAAATACCATACCCATACGCGTGTAGTCAATGGGTAGAAAACTTTACCCATATCCGTACTCGCGGGTATAAATCTTTAGCCATGCCCATACCCGACAGATACCCGTACCCGTACCCATTGGGTACCCGACGGATAGATCCAATAGTACACAAGTTATCGTGATTATACATTAATCAATTTTGTATTTGACTAAAAAATAAGTATCTCTACTCAATAATAGGTAGATGAGTAAATAAAAATTATCAAAGTTTAAAATCGCTATCTCATACCTGCCCCTAGTTTACTCAACTGCATAAGTTGAAACTCTACATGTAAGTTTTACAGGTCAGTCTAAATGGGCAGGGTACATGTATACCACGAATACAATCCTATACCCATGCCCATACCCGTGACTTACCCGGCAATGGTACGGATATTACTCATGGGTATAAAAATATGCCCATACCCTATCCATGCAGGTACGATACCCACGGGTATCCGTACCCATGGGTAAAATTGCCATCCTTAGGGCACGCATTGGTCATATAGGGAGCGCCAATGCATAGAGGAGGGTTGTGTGTGTGCAAAACTATCAAATGTGAATCTCAAATGTAATACAATGGTTTTTCTTTAAAACGGAAGCAAAATCTTTGTCTATCTCATTAGTTAAGAAGAGTTTACAAACAAGACCGAAAGGCTAAAGTGAAAATAAAATTACAACATCAACGGACTACTCTCCCGGCATGATGGAACTCAAACGCCATATTGTGGCATCAATTTTGTTTCTACCTATCATAATGCTCGACATCGACCTCACATTTCAAAAAAAAAAAACTTGTCGTTTGCACTAATTTCAGATCTATCAACACGCTATTAGACTAGTGCAGTGGAAAATAAATTAAACTAGTTACTATAGTCTATGTTATTATCTTTATAGTGGATAATAACGTATATACATACGGTATCATGCAAGGTCTCGTATATTAAGTTGTAGACTCATTTGTCTGTTATGCTATGGTTATGTTACCACGATGAAGACTCTTTTTGTCATGTCTCCATCGATCATCCGGTATACGTACGTGCATGAAAGTACATACGTACGTACGCGCTCTTGATTTATCTTTTTTTTTTCTCACAATTGATCTCCATTTTAGTACACTCCTACTACTTTTTGCACCGCGGTACATACCGACTACTGAGCTGGCTTCGAGAGCTAGCAAGCTCGGCTAGCTAGCTAGCCGCGACAGACGTGCGTAGCCTGCTTGCACGGTACAGTGCGCGCGTGCGTACGTACCACCAGTTATATAAGCATATGCTGCAACGGGCTTTTCTACCTGCTGCAACTGGCGCGGTGAGGAAACGGAAATGCATGCTTGGGTGCTGGTTTCACTAGCTGGCATCGATCAGAATTCACGAGCGAGCGAGTGCCCGATGATCGATCTACAGTCACATAGTACTCTGATGACGTTGGCTGCTGGTTGATGTTGTCCAGTTGACGTGAATAGTGCAGGCTTCCCCCGATCGATGGAGAGAGATCGGTCCGTCGACCTGGTGGCGAAGTTGATGATGGCGACGGACACAAGGGTGTTCGGTCAAGGTAGCTACTGGGTCTCGTGCGTGCGCGACTCACCTCGAAGCTCGAATCTCTGCCGGTGAGATCGATGGTGCTCTTTCCGTCTAGAAGATAAATTTTAGATTTGTCTTTTTGTGTATAGGTCTATTCTAAATTTAGTGGACGTATCCTGTCCGTAGGAGGTTCTTGCGGGCCTTGATGCTCCTCCGGCTCCCAGGAAACTAGTGTCCGAGCCAGTTTCGCTAATAAAGAGGTGGATGTCTCCGATAGGAACGATCAAACACCGCGTAGGGTTCGTCTTCGGGATCCAGAACTTGTCGGGAGGGACGATCGGAACGTTGCCGGAGAAGAGAACGCGACCGATGGCTACGGTTTCGCCGATTTCCGCGAAGATCTTGGTCCTCGCTCGCTGAAGAGCCTAAAGCGCCTCTTGCCCCACGGTGGGCGCCAACTGTCATGGTATTGCCGACGAGTACGCCATGGAGGGTTCTCACAGTGCGTGTTTAGAGACATGGGGTAAGGAGGACGGTTGACGGGTATGAGGTAACACAGCTTACCCAGGTTCAGATCCACAACGGTGGCGGAATCCTACTCCTACTATAAATCACTAAAATGGAAATACGCTGAGTTACAGAGATAGATTCGTTGTGCCAGGTTGTCTGAGATTGTCTAAGTTATCGTGCCCTAAAGGATCCCATAGGCCTGACTTATATAGTCGCCAGGTCCTAGGGTTACAAAGAAAAATCCTAGCCGGACAGGTTACAGAGTCCTACACCGTCTATTACTAGTCTTGCATGTCTTGTACTCCAAGGCTCCGGGTACGCTGGTGACTCCACCGTAGCCTTCCTTTATCCGGCATGGGCCTCCCTTCTGGATCCATCTAACTGTGGGCCATGCTACCAACTGTGGGCCACCCGGGTTATCTGGATAGGAGACATGCTATGAGGATACCCATATAGCATATCCCCAATATGCTACTGGGTCTCGTGCGTGCGCGACTCACCTCGGAGCTCGAATCTCTGCCGGTGAGATCGATGGTGCTCTCTCCGTTCAGAAGATAAATTTTAGATTTGTCTTTTTGTGTATAGGTCCATTCTAAATATATACATAAAAGTCGTCATAGATATATATACATTTATTTTTACAAGGGGTTTGATCCAGTACAACCCCATTTTCGAAAACTCGTATAAATACATTGACGTATATATTAATATAATATTATCTATAGAGGTATATGTACGTATATGGATCTGTAGTTATACATAATTCTAAATTCCCACACGCACATGATCCGACTTGTCCCACTGCCAGCCATCGTCGCGACCGACGCCGCTTCCGCCAGACATCGTCACGACCGCCACAACCAATCTCTCATACGTCGCCTTCGTCGGACAGTCCAGCGAGCCGCCAGACAAGTCCTTGGACAGTCCGACAAGCCGTCGGATAAGTCGTCGAACAAGTTGTCGGATAGTCCAGCGAGCCGCCGAAAAGGTCGCCGGACAGTCCAGTGAGCCGCCGAAAAGGTCGCCGGACAAGTTGCCAGACAGCCCAGCGAGCTGCCTGACAGTTCGGTCGCCGCCACCAAGCTCTCCCACGCTGCCGTCTCTGTGCGCCGCCGCTGCCGCCGCCATGCCAGCACCGCCAACACACATCTACGAGGCCAAGCTAAGGCGTGCACTGCTCAGGCCGAGTCATCGGTTCGCCGGACCTAACTACCAGCACTACCACCGCGCGGACACAGCCCTTACCGGCGATGATTCGGCATACAGCCATAATTTGTTTCCTTTGCATAGGGATCGTACTAGTACATGTATGGCTGGAAACGTATTATTTAGTTAAATTATATGGGATTTTATATAAGTTTATATATACGTGTATATACTAATTATAAAGGGGTATCAAGTGATCTGAACCATTCTTGTGTTTGACATTATACGAGTTTAGGAGAGAGGGGTAGTACCGGATCAGAGTCCTTTTTACAAAACTAAAACGTCTTATATTTCTAGACGGAGGGAATAGTATCATTGTATGTACCATATGATGTCATGCACTTGTATAATGGTATCCGTTTACCAGATCCCGGTGAAGCCGGTCCTACCACTCCTATGATCGATCATCGAGTTCAGTTGGACAGGAGAAGGAGATGCCCTAGCTAATATCCGATCCTCATCTTCATTCGTCTGCCCTCCGGCCAGTGGCACTGGCACAGCACCTCGCCAAGGAGGGAGACATGGACAGTAGTAGTACAATGATATACTACTGGCTGGCCCTAGCTAGCTAGGCGCGCGCGCGTGCGTGCCCGCGTCGTAGCCATAGCTCCGCCACCTCTCAAGGATAAGCCGCTGCTGCTGCTGCTGCAGCGAAACGTACAGACACACCGTGCAATCATATGTGCAGTGTGTGCGCGTACGTGTCCGGCCGGAGTTTCATCTCGCCTCCTCGGTGCTCCTACCACCATGCATCTGATCTCACCCGATCAAGCGCTCGAACGAACGAACGAACGAACGGCCATGCCGACGATCCCACTTGCTGTGCGATCTCTGCCTTCTGACACCGTGAGAGTTCCTCCTGCAACCCGCTCTCCTGTGAACAAAAGAAATGCTGTGTCCTGTGACTGTGAGTTCGTCCTACAACCCGGCTTTCTTGGTTCGAACAATAGTTGGACGCAGGCTTTGCTTTCGGTGCGAGCTGGTGGACGCCGGTACAGCTAGCAGTGTACTACTAGTGGTAGGGCGCTCTCCACTTCACCTACCGCTCCTCGCTCTCGCTCTACCCCTGCAGCGGGACAGGGGACACAGATATTTTGCATCGGATTGTCCTTGCAAAAATCAAAAAACAAAAGGCACTGTATATGTTGCTTCACGAATTGTTGGAATTAGTAATGGGCAATGATAAACAGGTTGGCCTGTGGCCCCGAACCGACGAATTTCCATGCGGCAGTAAGTGCTTTCATCCATCTCGAAGTGCCCTGCTTCGTAACTGTTCGGGTTATAACCAAACAACCGTTAGCTTTTGTTGTAGTCAGATACCTTCACCTTGCTTACACCAAACGAGGAAGGCCAAAATACTCCGGTGACCAAAGCGGATCATCTGCTGCAGTTGCCATTCTGTCCGTATGCCTAGTACAAATGCATCTGGAGAAACACATAATTCTTATTCCCCTCTACCCACATCCTGATGCTAGCTCAGTCATCTAGATCCAACTCATGTGTATGTAATATACCTTTTCATGATCATCCCAAGCTTGTGGGCATTGCGAAGCAAGGCTGTCAAGAGCAGGAAAGTGCGGGTAGAGCATTGACCTTTCGCGTTGGAAAGGTACTCCAAACAGTGGATAGAGCTGTGGAATCTCTCTAACCAGTGGAGACCCTTGATGAACGAGCAATTGGACGATATATACACAGTGGGATTTAGCTGGGACGACCTGGCTTTTGGAAGGACATGCCCCAGCAACCTTGCAAGTATAATATACTGCTACTAGTACAAAGCAGCCTCCAGTTCTCCGGGAGTAGCAATCTCTTAGCTAGGCAACCATAAAGTACACAACAAGTACATAAAAATATTGATTTCGCAGCTAAGAAATTACAAGGGTGAAAAACTCAAGCAGCAAACTGAAAAGGGCACACCTTCTTACAGACTGATCCAATAATAATATATACAGACAGATAGATAATCCAAGCCACACACACCGAGTTAAAGCTCTTCAGTTATTTTTTTTCTTTTCTTAAAACACCAAACAGGAAGTGCATCAGAAGAACTGATGCCCTTCCAAGGATGAAACGACGCGGCTAAGAAAGCATTCAGGCATATCCTAGGTGAAAGGCACAAGCTCACAGAGTTACACAAAAGGCTTTGGTTCTTCAATTTGGAGATCAGACGGGGGTTTTTGTTCACTGTTTGAGATCAGACCCAATGCGGCGTCAGAAAGAGGTGTCCGGTTTTGCTAGTGAGTTCCACTGGTTGTGCCGTGGCCACTACTGATCGATCCCCAGGTAGCCTCAGTTCCCATTTGCACGGCGATGCTGTCCATCGACTCTGAGGTCCCACTTCTGTGACCCCAGCTTGATCGTCTCGAGTGCATACCAGCTCTGCCTTCCATAAGCTCAGCCGGAAGGGCTTCTCTGCTCAGGTCCGGGGATGCATGGGTTATTCTGCCCTCTTTCTCATCCAACATGCCACCCATACCAACTTCCAAATCTCTTATATCAGCTGCTGACCGAGGTTCGTCCCATGATACTGGCTTCCTGCCCAGTTCAAGATCGCCAACAGGTTTGCCCATGTTTGGGCTCATGAATCCTCTAGTTGGTGCACGAGATTGCTGTAAACCTTGGTCTACTGGGACCCTAGCTCGGAAATTGTTCTTGGAAGCAGGGACAGCAGTGCAGAAGATCTCCAGGAAGTTGTTCACAACACCTCTATTATGTGGGTTAGCCCGTCGGTCATACCGATACCTAAAGTTCTCGTAGGTAGTCTGCAAAGTTGAAAAGATTGGATGATTAGCAGGTTGTGGGGGAAATGCTTAAAACACCAATTACTTCCAAGTGGTAATAGAGGAAAGGGAAGCAACCTGGTTGGTGCTTATGAGGTAGAAATGGAAGACAGAAAGACCACCAACAAACCACACACAAATAAAGCAGTAGATGATCAGAACCATGGAGGCTGGTGTCTTCAACATTGCCTTCCAAATCGATGAATCTTCTGCATTTCTGATCTTGATTATGTACACCCAGCAGAAGCCAAACACGTAGAGGCAGAGTAATGTGGTTGAGAATACAAACATATAGAAGAAACGATAATTACGCTGCACCAGATAAGCAGGTAGTTAGCATAGAATAATAATTAGTACTAGTAGCAATTGAAATAATCCACCAAGCAGATTCGGAAAACAATGACGTAGTACTAAACAGTGAGGCATTGAGATACTTACCAGTCCTATGCATTGACCAACCCAAGGACAGTGATGATCAAAACGCTCCACGCAGTTGTTACAGATAGAGCAGTGAGAGCATCGAGGTGGTCGATACAGCATGCAGGTGTCACAGTACTTGACCTTTACAATGACTCCATTTACATAAACATCCTTTGTTCGTGGCAGGCGCAATTGTTGTGGAGTCTGACCATTTCCGGTGTCGTTGTTCAAATCACTGGGTTCAGGTTCAGGAGGATGGGTGTTACGAGGCACTATACCAGGATCTCTACCAGAGGTAAGAAGCAGCAGAGTCAAATCCTGGAAAACATAAGGAACGTGCTTCAGACAAGTGTGAACTCTACAAAAGTGCATATTCATACAAACTGAGGATAAAATAAATGCATCAGTTTTACCCCTTTAAATCAATCATGATGTTCCTCTTTGTGATTGTATAGTAGTAATGAGTCTAATGATAAACATTTCTCTTTTTTTCTTAAAATATACTGTGTTTACTTCTATTACAAGGATCCACTAAAGAGGTCAAGTGACAGAGCAGTCTTTGAAAGATTACACCAAAGTGTTCCACAGGTATGCGAAGAAACATTTAAAGAATGGTTGCTTTGAGCTTAATCCAGTATGTAAACTAATCCTTATAAAGAGTAGTATCAATCAACCTTGATCTGAGCTGAACAAATATTTGACTAGATAGAAAAAAATTGCAGATCATCTATATCCAGAGAATTTAGTTAGTAAGACTAATTCTACTGCACTTTTTTACTCAGATAATCAGATCATGCCTTCCAATATCCCAACGATTTGAACCTACTTTCATTCTATCAAGAACATTTAAAACCCCTAATTGTAATGTTAACATGGCACAAGGCACATGGTGAGGCTCTCCCAGTCACCATAAGCGAGAAACAGGAAGGCCATCCATGTGAACACGGTTTTTAGGTTTTCAACAGCTACTTGATGAACAATTGCCAGAATTTCAGAAAACATGGAACGCAGAGCTGGGGTGGAGATGAATGAATCAAGGAGGTACTCTGAAAAATACTCATCATCAAATATGTAACGTGTAACAGTACAACCTTGCATTTTTTAGGCACTCTTATCTGCGTATTCATTGGTGGCCACTTCTGACAGATTTGTGCAAAACTTTATCTATAAGAAGATGGACCAACCAAACTAAGGTGTGATAGTTGGGATCCCCCAGTATATAATTCGACTAAATAATTACTTCTGTGTAAAATCTTTGATGAGCATTCAAGGGAGCATGCTGTACATGTCAATATGAACTGCGCAACTCCAGACTAGCTGGTTAAGATTGCTATGAAATAATCACAACTAAACAGAAACAAAGTTATAAGAAACACTTACATATACCGTGAAGACAACCACTACAACCATAACTGAAATCCCCCAGTGATCAGGAAAGTCGTTGATTAGATGGCTAGCCACAAATATACAGAAGACCAACACTGGTGCAAGAATGAGGAATATAGTGAGAAACAGTGATCTCACATCAGGTCCAAATATGAACCTCCCTTGCAAGAGAAACTCCTGAAAGAACAATCAAAGCTCTCATCAACAAAGACCAATTGATGAAAGTGAAAATGACAATTGCAAAGGAAGAAGCAGTTAACTCAAAGTAGCATGTCATCAATGAAATATGATATGGTTTGCACAACACATTAAGGTTAACCACTGCTAATGGAAAATAAAGACAGGAGATAACTAAAAGCTCTAGAGAGCAAACAACAATCCAAAATTAAAGAAGTATGCCAGTACATGCACGTGTGCACCGGCGCACACACTAGTCCTTGGCATGTGTCCTGTTACCACGAGACTTAAGGAAGGACTTAAACATGGCAACCTCTCTAACTTGTTATAAAATGAAAGGCAATTTGGACAATCTAAAAACGCTGCCTCCCAAATACACACACACCCCTTGGTAACTTTATTCTTACCTGGAAAAAGTTTTTTACCATCCAGAAATCAGTTTAAACTCCGGTTCTTTACAAATCCACGAAAAATACACGAATAAAAACATGGCTAATATGTGGTCACCGACAATTTTTATTCTCAGCCATGCAGGATGCAATGCATTCTGCCTGTCCTCACAACTCGTAGCTCGTAGCCTACATACAGAGAAGCAAATATGGCTCATTTATAAAATTTATAGCGCCGTGGAGTATCGACCAATGAATGGTAGTGGAACAGATTGCCGTCCAAGGCCGTTAACTACCCCAATCAGCGAGTCAACATAAGTATACAAAGGATCAGTGTAATATATAAGAGGTAGATATATGGGGATTTGTCCGTGGGCAAATGCCTCCGCGGACGTTGTTCAATATATGGATCACTGATTTACATTAATTTATTGGCAGTACACGTGTCAGAGCAGAACTGGGGGCTGCGCATAACACGTGCACGAGGGCGGCACACAGATGCATTTCTCGTGCAGATAAGGTGGATTTTTACTGATAAGCACAAAACAAGTCATTGCATGACATTGCATCAAAAGGCAGTTAAACATGTCTCCAACTGGAGAGTATTACAATCCCACATAAACTAGTACATACCCTGCCAAACGTGATCAATGCACTACAAATATTGACCTCTTATGCCAAATGTTATCAAAACTAATGAAAACAGTCTAAAGAAAGCACACGACTTTCCTGGTTGTCATCAAACACGTCATGATCCATACAATCATACCAGCGCAAAGCCAGGTCCACTAAAAGTTGAACATTTCCAACTAAAGTATCGTCATCATGCAAACTAAGTGGCATTTCCCACACAACTTGCTTAAAACACTGAAAAACAGAATAACTCTTTGCACTCCATGTAAGTGCTCATATCCAAAGATTCCGACCAACATTCCATATGCGTAGGGCAACTGCGCAACAGACGCTAGGATGTAGTAGTCCACTACTTTTCCGATCCCCCAGAGCAACATTTCCCGACAAAAAAGCACTACTGCTACAACAACACAAAGCTTGGTTTAACGTGACCCAGTTTTGTCGCCATACACGGAGGATTCGAAACCTCGCAAGGACAGAATCGCGAACGTGTCGAACCGCGGAGACAGCAGCGGAGCATCTGGTTCCCCGCGCAATCGGACGGAATGGAGGCTAAATACACACGCAAACCCCTAGCCAGCCAGTCATGGCACGCGCGCGCGCGTCCAGATCCAGATCCGCGGTAGACGAGCACACGGCATGGAGACGGAGAGGGGGGAAGGGCGCTTACGTTGCTTCCCCGCCAGACTTGGTAAACCCTAGGCTGCTCCCCGGCGGAGCCGGAGCCGGAGCCGCCCGCGCCGCGGGACGACTGCGGCGCGTACATCCCCGCGCACCACCAGCACGCTGGAGGACTTCTTCGCGTCCGGTGAGCCCTGGAACGCTAGGCCGCCTGCCGCGGCTGAACTACAGCAACCTCCTCCTCTTGAATGGAACCAGAGCGGTAAACCCCGAGATCTCGCCGCACGGGGCGCGCACAGGCCGGCCGCCAGAGAACTAGCACCTCCCGCGCCGTCAGGGACAGTGGCAGAGGCGGCGGCGGGCGTGGGATGCGGAGGCGAGAGGCGAAATGGAGAAGCAGGAGGGGGGTGGGGGGGAAGGGAAGGGAAGGAATAGTCTTGGGGGGAGAGCACCCGCGGCTCGCGATGCGAGAGGGGGGGAGGGGGATGTGTGTACGGGCTTGCGGGTTGGGGGACAAGCCGGCGTGCGCCTAGCAGCAGCTGCCGCAGCCACCACCGGTGGGGCCTGCCTCGGGGTTTGGTCCCGCGCGTCAGCGAGGTGGCGGGACCGTTGGGAAACCGGTGGGGTTTGAAAGGCTGTGATGATGGGTGGGGGAATTATTTGACCTTTTCTGTCGTGGTACGCTGCTTGACTGTTGCGCTTGCGCGGATGGTGGTGGTACTGCAGCGGGCGGCCGAGTGGGTGAGCGGCCGATGATGAAGGATCTCTGCAGCATTGATGCCGATCGTTTGACCCGGTTGCGTAATCTACGTGATCGATCGGAGAGGTTTCACTGCTTTGTTGACTACCACGAAGGGAGGAGAGATGGTAATTTTAGTACTCCTATTCATCTTCTTGATTTGGATTGAATGTTCGGCGTCTGCGATGATCTCGCCGAATATCTATAGGGTCGCCGGAATTCGATGGATAATATTGTCATCAACTAGATTAACGGTGATAGCGCCCGCGGGGACATCACCGTTGTCAAATTGTTAGGATAGCGTACCGTTAACTTTTATCGAACCTTGTGGCCGTGACAGTTACCGATGCCGATGAAGGAGCGTTGGACGGTATAGCCTTCGTGGTCATGGTTTTTTGTCGTATATGGAAAAGGAGCAACGAGAGGGGAGGAGGAGGATGCATCACAAAGAGGGGGACGATGGAGTTTGCAATGCAATTTCCCAAATAAAATCATAGAGCAAGGGGAGAGAGATGGTAATTTTAGTTCTATATACTGTAGGTGAATATTCATCTTCTTGAATTTGGATTGGATGTTCGGCGTCGCGATGATCACCGAACATCTATAGGGTCACCGGAGTTGGATGGGTAATAAGGTCATCAACTATATTAACGGTGATAGCGCCCGCGGGGACATCACCGTTGTCAAATGGTTAGGATAGCATACCGTGGACTTTTATCGAACCTTGTGGGGCGCGACAGCTACCGATGCCAATGGAGGTATAGCCTACGTGATCATGGGTTTTTGACTTTTTATCATACAAAAAAAGGAGCAATGAGAGGGGAGGATGATGCATCACAACGAGGGGGCGATGGAGTTTGCAATGCAATTTTCCAAGTAAAATCATAGAGCTCTGTTAAGATGGAGTACAAGGTAAGACTAGTAGCATTCGATATTAGGCATACATTGACCAAGATTTAATTTGGCCTTACAAATTATTTCAAATATATAGAGTATTACCGTAGAAAATAAAGGAAGCTTTTAAATGGATTAAATTATTTTGTTGTGGATGACAAATATACAGTGTGAATTGCCCAAGTTGCCTAACCAAACTCAAAACAAACCGATGGCGGGGATGAGCCACGTAAAAATTGAAATACGGAAAACCACAGAGTAGCACTGTGCATGATATTTAATAGTCTGGCTCTGGCACCATGCTTTAAATAATATAATTATTTCATCCCAAATTTATCAAAGATGGTCAGCTAATACTTCATGAGACGCTTAATGCAGAAAGGGTCGAATGCTACTAGTACTGTATATCTTAACACGTTCAGAAATGTTATAGTACTCCATGGAAAATAAGTTATATCCGTACCACATCATGCCATTTGTAGCAAATGAGCAATGAGCACCGTAGCGCTGACGACATTAGACTAGATCTAGTCTAGGATCAAACTGCGAGGAAATGGAGCGGTCAGCCGTACAATTATATATAAAATTCAAGGTTAGTACTAGTGTACATGCGATAGATCTGGCGTGGAAAAGTAACCATTCTTCAAAATGGAACAAGTAGTGAGAAATGGAGGACGATCGGGAGGTGACGTTCTTTCTAAACAGATGGAGTGTGATGAAAGTAAAACGAAGTTACTGTCTCCGTTTTTTTCTCCCTACAAACAAGGACAAGACGAGTTTTTACAAAGGATTAATCGTGGTCGTACTTTTTAAAATTTAATTTATACCGACACTTTTCCCTTTTTTCTATCTTCTTATAATGAAATGACATAGCGTACGCATATTAGTACTATGACTCGTGCATATGTGATGACGATTGTACCATTTCCATTGACTTTTCCGTCGGATAGACTTGGTACATATATAAGCCTGCGTGTTTTTAGAATTTAACAGGAAATCGAGTTATTATTTATTTTTGAAAGAAAAAGATTAAGACAGGGGAAGCAGGCTCTCAAAAGTCAGTATTGTGACCGTGGTCTACATGTAGAACGGGCACCACCAACGGCAAAAGTCAAACACATGAGTGCTAGTCAATTTGTTCGTGTGTGAACATAAAATAAAGAGCGGCGTCATGGCAACCTGTCGGCAAGTGCCAGCTGCCAGGCAATGTTCCGTTCTCACGAACCAGTTCTACTTATTTACTAAGTCAATAATAGCATCTGCTGTTCAACTGTGTTCTCGCTGAAAAAAAATTAAGTAAGATGCTCTGCCATAATGCACTCCCTAGATTTCCAGTGGAATCGTTCTTTTTACTCGTGGTTTTTCTTAAACCCACTTGTACCGAGACAACGGTAGTCTGAGCCTACATAGGGACGATTTTTCTATTCGTTTTTTCTATAAATTTTACAACATTTGATGAAATAAAAAATGTTCATATTTTGAAAACATTGAGAAATTATAAAAATAATATTTGAAATTTTTCATTTTTAGAAAAATAATATTTTCTAAATTGTTCAATTTAGAATTTTCTTCAAAATAATTATAAATTATAATTTTTAAAAAGTTATAGGAAAAAAAAAGGAAACAAAAAGGTGAACATACCTGGGCCGGCGGGCAATGTATGCCCCGCGAGCGTCGTTGTAGTCGATGCTACAAGTGCCCGTTGGGGATTGCTAGAGACTACATTATCCCGTATTAGGCGGAGAATAGGGTTTCCTCGCTCGGAGCAGCCATGTCGTGCACCTCCCCTTGCGGTACATCGTGAATCTGGCTTGGCATGACTTGCTCACCTAGGTTGTTTTTTGATCTTTTTTATCTTTGGTTTTTTTGTTCATTCTATCTATTTTTTCTGTCCAAGCTTGTCTATTTCATGTTCTGTTTTTACTTGATCAGTATTTGAAAATGTTTAGATTTGAAAAAAAAATCAAATTAATAAAATATTTAGATTTTGAATATAATGTAGATTTAAAAATGTTCAGATTTCAAAATATTCATGATTTGTAAAGAAATTATATATATTATTTTAAAAATATAGTGTGTTGACCGCCTGCTATTTACCACCCCCTCTGGCCACCCAGCCTCCCTCCTCCCTATGCTCTCGCTCCGTTTCGAAAGCCTGCGGGTGGGGGAAGACATGGGCCCCAAGATCGTGGCCCAGATCTCAATTCAGACGTGAACCTCCCCTATTGTTCTGGCCACTATACCTCACGGACGCACCGTTGTTTTAGGATGCCCCGAGACAGCCTGATATCACCACTGGCATTGCACAGTCCTCCTCCTCCTCCTCCAAGCCACGGGAAACCGGCCAGGAAGCTCCAGAATCGAGTAATGGAAGTCATCTTCCCTGACGCCGAAGAAACTCTTCGTCGACCTTGTCATCTCTCCCGACCTCCTATGGCAATGTCGTGACAACTCATGCACTCCTGGTGAGATTGCGGTGCTCATGCACCTCTTTGATTCGTCCCTACCCCTCTATAGTGTGTTGTCGCCTTTCACCGTCGCCGTCTGTTGCTGGCAGTCCTCTCCTCGCCCACATATTTTTTATGACCTCGGAGGATCCACCACTAGTATGCATGGACCGATCTCCTCTATAGACTGCGGCAAGTCTGACGTCCCATGCGCGCCCTCCTCTGTCGTTCCCCGTTGTCGGTCGATGAGTCAATGGGAGAGGAAGTCATATGTCTTGGTCGTGGCCATGACCTGGCCTTCCGGCCCTCCTATTTTTTTCAGAAATTTAATGTTTAATTCGGCTAACATGTGGGACCTAGTCCATGTAAAAAATATACATATTTTCCCACCCTGGCACTGACAAACGGGCCCACCTATGAGTTTTGCTGTCAATTCACTCTTAGACCGTCATTTGCTCAAACTGCAAAATCCGTGCACTAGGGTGACAAATTTACATTGTCAAAATGTAAAGTACCATTTCGTAAATTTAGCTTAAAAGTGGTAGTTTTGTGCTATTAACTCCAGAAAGAGAGATGCGCCCAATGACTATGGTGCTCATAATGAGTCTTCTCATAATTAAGTGTTTCTTGGTAGTAAGCTTTCTTAGATCTAGGGTTTGCTAAATAGAGAGGACCTCAATAGGATTTATTTTGTAAAAAATCACATCACCGCCCATATAAATGGTTGCAGGGTAATGTAATGAGTTATGTGTAATTAAAATACAATTTTATATCATTATGAAATTGAAATTATAATTCGAATAAAATGGATAAACAAATTTATTAGCATTGATTGTCTCATTTGTGCCTCTACACATCACTTATTTTTGCCGTCTTTTAATCTACCAAGGCGCATTGACCAGCTAGCACGGGATAGATCGCACGATCAGTTCTATATGGTGCAAGGAAAAATGGCGGCACGTTCACTTTTACCGATTCAGTTATTCTCGCTAAAATTTTAATTGCCGCATAAGTGTGAGCGTGGCGTTTAGGTATGTGACTGGATGTTCGAAACCACCAGCGCCCAGTTGCGATGTTGTCGTGATTAGATTCACATTTGAAAAACGTTTCCAAAAGTATAATTTTTGTGAAAATAAATTATATTTTATTATGTATTTTAGGCGAAAAATGCTAGACGTGTTTGGGATGATCCATGGATTACGGCTAGTTACTCGCGAAATCTCCTTATGAGGAACTCAGATTCAGAGATCACAAAGGTTAATGAGCTTATAAATGAGAACTTGATGTGTTGGAATAAAGAAAAGGTAACTGAAAACTTTGAACCTGTTGATGCTGCCGCTATATGCACAATCCCAATTGGAAGATTCTCGGAAGATGATTGGGCCTAGTTCTATGAGAAAAATAGAAACTTCTCGGTAAGATCAGCACCTTAATGTCATGGGTGTTAGATTGTTGCTAGATGTAAACTAGATTATTGACTCTAGTGTAAGTGGGATACTGTTGAAATTATGCCCTAGAGGCAATAATAAAGATGTTATTATTATAATTCTTGTTCATGATAAAGTTTATATTTCATGCTAGAATTGTATTAAGCGGAAACTTTGATACTTATGTGGTTTATGAACAACACCGTGTCCCTAGTATGTCTCTATGGACTAGCTCATTGATTGATGCTGGTTAAAGTTTCCTAACCATAGACATGAGTTATCGGTTAATAATGAGATCATGTCATTAGGAGAATGATATGATGTATAGACCCAAATTAAGCAGAGCAATTAGATCGTGTCATCATGTTCATTTTTGCGAAGCTTTTTACTAAGTCAAGTATTGTATTCCTTAGAGCATGAGATAATACAACTCCCTGGTATCGGAAGAAAGCTTTGAGGTCATCAAACGTCATCCTATGTGAGGGTGATCATAAAGGTGTCTCTCAGGTGATCGGAAAGTACTTGTTGGGTTGTATGTATCGAGATGGAATTTGTCCCTCCCAAGTCGGAGAGATATACTTCGAACCCACTCGGTAATCGATATCAACACCGCTTGCAAGCACGTGGTTAAGGAGTTAATCACAATGTGATATCGGATTACGGAATGAGTAAAGTACTTGCTGTGAACGAGATTGAACTAGGTATGCCGATACCAACGATCGAATCTTGGGCAAGTAAAATATCGCGTGACGAAGGGAATAAATATATGGGATTAATTGAATCCTGGCATCGTGGTTCATCCGATATGATCATCGATGAATATGTGGGAGTCAATATGGGTTTCCAGGCCCCGCTGTTGATTATTGATAGAAGATCTTGTCTGCATATTCTCGGACCCGTAGGGTCACACACTTAACGTGCATCGACGCTAGGATATAATGGATAATTGGTTTATGGGTTTTTGTTCGGAGTCTCGGATGAGATCCAGGACATCACGAGAGGTTCCTAAATGGTCCGAAGAATAAGATTCATATAAAGGAAAGCAGTTTTTGGATTTCAGAATCGTTTCGAAGTATTCGGTTTTGTACCGGAAGGTTCTAGAAGGTTTCGGAGTGGGACCAACGTGGGGCCACTTGGCGGAGGCCTGTGTGGGCCTAAGGGGAAGTGCCCTAGCCGCTTTGGGCCAGGGGAACAAGGCCCTAAAGTCCCAGCCAGCCAAACCCTAGGGGAAACCCTTCTAGAAGGAAGGGGGAGGCTTGCCCCCCACTCCACCCTTGGGGCCGCCGCCCTAGGGATTGGAGGAGGGGCCAAGGGGGCCGGCCAGCCCACTATATAAGGTGGGTAGGGGCGCACCCTCCCCCTCCTACTCCTCCAACCCTAGTTGTCCTGCTTCCCTTCCACCTCTCTCTCCCGACTGCGCGTAGGCGAAGCCCTGCTGCAGAAATTCTCCACCATAAGCACCACGCCGTCGTGCTGCAGATCCAATCTATCTCTCCACCCCACTTGATGGACCAAGGAAGGAGGAGATGTCGCGGCACCGTACGTGTGCATCTCTCGGAGGCGCCGCCACTTGCAGCGTGGGATCGGATCGGATCGCGAGGAGGAGACGGCGAGTACGACTACATCAACCACGTTCTGTTGAACGTTTCCGCTGTGCGATTTATTCAAGGGTATGAAGATCTCGTCTATCTATCTCGTTGATTGTATCTCCTAGATTAGATCTTGACTTTCTTGGTCGCATCCGTAGAATTTTTTTGATTTACTATGCTGCGAAACCCTTTTAGTGGTATCAGAGCCAAGTTCTATACGTAGATGTGTTTCACGAGTAGAACTCAACATGCTTGTTGCGGGCGTTGATGTTTTCTGTTGCAAGCCTCTTGTTATGTATTTCTTATGGCGCGGCATAGTGAGATCGAAGCGGTCCAGGCCAACTTTACGCGACCTCGTTCGTGAGACCGGCTCCGCACTTGACGTGTGGCTTGTTCCACACATGCGGCTGGTGGATGCCAGTTTCTCTCACTATAGTAGTCATGGGATTTACACCAGATGTTGGCAACCATAATATCACCGTTGTGGCTTTCCGTAGGTAAAAATCGTTCTTAGATTGTTACTCCCATAAGCCACTTTAAACATGCAACAACACAGTAGAGGCGTTTAACTTGTTTTTGCAGGGAGTGTTCTGTGATATGGTATGGCCCCAGACATGATGTGTATGATGTATGCAATGATCATGTTTTGTAATATTTCACGACTTGCATGTC
Source organism: Avena atlantica (assembly GCA_910589765.1). NCBI lineage: Eukaryota > Viridiplantae > Streptophyta > Magnoliopsida > Poales > Poaceae > Avena > Avena atlantica. Next base: position 484,332,010 of record OU342736.1, read on the forward strand.
AATGAGTTCACAACCGGCAGGAGCCATATGGTTGTATTTATAATTGTGTATGACCTGTGTGTCAATTTCTTATACGCCATGTAATAGCTTTACTTTATCGCTAAGTAGTTAGCAATAGTTGTAGTTGCTATTAATGGTGGAGGCAATCATGGTGGAGTGATGGAGATCATGCTGGCGCGCACAAGATGGAGATCATTGCGAAGAGATTGGCTATACCATGTCACATAAAATTATATGCATGTGATGTTTATCCTTTTATGTATCTTATTATGCTTAGATCGCGGCGGTAGCATTATAAGATGATTCCTCACTTAAAGATCAAGATAAAATTGTGTTCTCCCCATATATGCACCGTTGCGAAAGTTCGTCGTGTTCAAGCACCTCGTGATGATCGGGTGCTATAAACTCTACGTTCACATACAACGGGTGCAAGCCAATTTTGTACACGCGGAAATACTTGGGTTTGACTTGACGAGCCTAGCATGTACAGACATGGCCTCGGAACACATGAACTGAAAGGTTAAACATGAGTCATATGAATGATATGATCGACACTTTGTTGTCCACCATTGAAACCACATCTCTTCTCGTGAAGATCGAATTAGGTGTGGTGAATTTGGATCATGTTCACTAAACAACTTGAGGGATGTTGAATTTAGTGGGAGTTCATCTAGTAATTTGATTAAGTTGAACTAGTTATCATGAACATAGTCTAAATTGTACTTGCAAATTTTGTAGATCAAATGGCTAAGTCCAACTCCAACTTCAACGTTTTTGCTGAGAAAGAAAAGCTTAAAAACAATGGGTCTAACTTCACCAACTGGTTCCGCAATCTGAGAATCATTCTCGCTAGCGGACAAAAGGACTATGTACTAGAGAAAGCGCTAGGTGACGCCCCTGCTACTGATGCGTCGGCTGATGAAAAAGTTGTTTATCAGTCGCGCAAAGATGATTATGGAGTGATTAAGAGTACCATGTTGTTTGCTATGGAACCAGACCTTCAAAATCGTTTTGAGGAGTTCGACAGGCCCTTTGATATACTTGAGGAACTGAAAACCATGTTTCAGACTCAGGCCCGTTCTGAGAGATATGAGATCTCTGAGAAGTTCTTTAACTGCAATATGGAGGAAGGGAGTTCCGTTAGTGAGCACGCCATTAAGATGTCGGGCTACACTCAACGTCTTGAGCAACTGGACTGCAAGATTCCAGAAGAGCTCAAGATTGGCAGAGTTCTGCAATCACTCCCTCCTACCTACAAAGGTTTTGTAGTTACTCACAATCAAATTGGTTCCACTGATACGATCACTGAGCTCTTCGCTAAGCTGAAAGCTGCGGAGGTGGATATCAAGAAAGATAATCATGTGTTGATGATCAACAAGACCCCTAGCTTTAATAAAGGTAAGGGTGCAAGGAAATCCTTCAAGAAAGGCAGCGGCAAGCGCGTTGCCCCTGCTGAGAAGCTCAAGTCTGGACCTAAGTCGGACACTGAGTGCTTCTATTGCAAGGACAAGGGTCATTGGAAGCGCAACTGTCCCAAGTACTTAGCGGACAAGAAGGCTTGCACCACTAAAGGTATATTTGATATATATGTTATTGATGTTTACCTTACTAGCGCTCGTTGTAGTGCCTGTGTATATGATACTGGTTCAGTTGCTAATATTTGTAACTCGAAACAGGAGCTACGGAATAGATGGCGGCTAGCAAGGGAAGAGGTGACGATACGCGTTGGCAATGGATCAAAAGTTGATGTGATGGCCGTCAGCACGCTCTACTTAGTTTTACCTTCGGGATTAGTTTTAAACCTTAATAAGTGTTATTATGTGCCTGCGTTGAGCATGAACATTATATCTAGATCGTTTTTATTGTAAGACGGTTATTCATTTAAATCGGAGAATAATGGTTGTTCTATTTATATGAATAACATCTTTTATGGTCATGCACCTGTTGTGAATGGTTTATTTCTTCTGAATCTCGAAAGCGATGAAACGCACATCCATAACATTGAGGCTAAGAGATGCAAAGTAGATAGTGATAATCCAACTTATTTGTGGCACTGTCGTCTAGGTTATATTGGTGTAAAACGCATGAAGAAACTCCATTCTGATGGACTTTTGGAGTCTCTTGATTTTGAATCATTTGACACGTGCGAACCGTGCCTCATGGGGAAGATGATCAAAACCCCGTTCTCCGGTATAATGGAGCGAGCAACGGACTTATTGGAAATCATACATACCGATGTATGCGGACCACTGAGTGTTTCGACGCGTGGTGGATATCGCTATTTTCTCACTTTTACTGATGACTTAAGTAGATATGGGTATATCTATTTAATGAAACATAAATCTGAAACGTTTAAAAAGTTCAAAGAATTTCAGAGCGAAGTGGAAAACCATCGTAACAAGAAAATTAAATTTCTATGATCTGATCGTGGAGGTGAATATTTGAGTTATGATTTTCTCACGCATCTTAAAGCAAGCGGAATCGTTTCGCAACTCACGCCACCCGGAACACCACAGCGCAATGGTGTGTCTGAACGCCGGAATCGAACTCTATTAGATATGGTGCGATCAATAATGTCTCTTACAGATTTGTCGTTATCATTTTGGGGTTATGCATTAGAAACCGTTGCATTCACTTTAAATAGGGCACCATCTAAATCCGTTGAGACGACACCGTATGAACTATGGTTTGGTGCTAAACCTAAGCTGTCGTTTCTTAAAGTTTGGGGGTGCGAAGCTTACGTCAAGAAGTTGATGACGGACAAGCTCGAATCCAAAGCGGAGAAATGCGTCTTCATAGGATACCCTAAGGAAACGATTGGGTATACCTTCTACCACAGATCCGAAGGCAAAGTGTTTGTTGCAATGAATGGATCCTTTCTTGAGAAGGAGTTTCTCTCGAAAGAAGTGAGTGGGAGGAATGTAGAGATAGACGAGGTTATTGAACCTTCTCTCGAGTTGGAGAGTAGCGCAGCACCTGAAATTGTTCCAGTGTTGTCTGCACCAACAAGAGAGGAATCTAATAACGAGGATCATGAAACTTCCAACGATGCTACTACTGAACTTCGCAGGTCGACAAGGTCACGTGCCACTCCTGAATGGTATGGCAACCCTGTCTTACCCGTCTTGTTGTTAGACAACAGTGAACCTGCGAACTATGAGGAAGCAATGATGAGCCCAGACTCTGAGAAATGGCTAGAGGACATGAAATCCGAATGGGATCCATGAGCGAAAACCAAGTATGGACTTTGGTGGACCCTCCTAGCGACCGTAAGGCCGTTGAGTGCAAATAGATTTTCAAGAAGAAAACGGACGTGGATGGTAATGTTACTGTCTATAAATATTGGCTTGTCGCAAAAGGGTTTCGACAAGTTCAAGGTGTTGACTATGATGATACTTTCTCTCCCGTAGCGATGTTTAAGTCCATTCGGATTTTATTAGCAATTGCTGCATTTCATGATTATGAAATATGGCAGATGGATGTCAAGACTGCATTCCTCAATGGCAACATTGATGAAGAGTTGTATATGATGTAGCCCGAAGGTTTTGTCGATCCTAAGGATGCTAATAAGGTGTGCAAACTTCAGCGTTCCATTTATGGACTGAAGCAAGCATCTCAGAGTTGAACCTTCGTTTTGATCAAGTGATCAAGAGCTTTGGATTTGTTCCAAATTGCTACGAAGCTTGTATCTACAAGAAAGTGAGTGGGAGCTCGGTGACATTTTTAGTACTATATGTGGATGACATATTGATTATTGGAAATGACATTGGTATGCTTAACGATGTGAAGAGTTATTTGAATAAATGTTTTTCAATGAAAGACCTAGGAGAAGATGCTTATATATTAGGCAGCAAAATCTATAGAGATGGACAAGGACGTCTAATAGCTTTAAGCCAAAGTACATATCTAGACAAAGTTATGAAAAGGTTCAGAATGGATAAAGCAAAGAAAGGTCCATTGCCCATGTTGTCAAGTAAGATATTGAGCAAGGCTCACTGTCCGGCTACGGTAAACGATAGAGATATTATGAGCAAAGTGCCATATGCCTCGGCCATAGGTTCTATCATGTATGACATGCTATGTACTAGACCAGATGTGTCCAATGCTCTTAGTTTGACGAGCAGATACCAAAGTGATCCAGGAGTGGAACACTGGACAACCGTAAATAATATCCTAAAGTATTTAAATAGGACTAAAGAAATGTTCTTGGTCTATGGAGGTGATGAGCAGCTCGTCGTAAAAGGTTACTTCGACGCTAGTTTCGACACCGACCTGGATGATTCTAAATCTCAAACAGGATACGTTTATATTTTGAATGGTGGAGCTATGAGCTAGAGAAGCTGCAAGCAAAGCGTGATCGCGGGATCTACAACAGAAGCGGAATACATGGCTGCTTCAGAAGCGTCAAGTGAAGGAGTTTGGATTAGGAACTTCATCACTGAGCTTGGTGTGGTTCCAAGTGCCTTGGACCCACTGGAGATATTGTGCGACAACACTGGCGCCATAGCACTGGCTAAGGAACCAAGATATCATCCAAAGACCAAGCACATCAACCGCCGTTTTCATATAATTCAAGATTATATAGCAGATGGAGATCTGAAGATTAGCAAAGTACATACTGATCTGAATGTCGTAGATCCGTTGACTAAACCTCTTCCATGAGCAAAATATGATCAGCACCTTAATGCCATGGGTGTTAGATTGTTGCCAGATGTAAACTAGATTATTGACTCTAGTGCAAGTGGGAGACTATTGGAATTATGCCCTAGAGGCAATAATAAAGATGTTATTATTATAATTCTTGTTCATGGTAAAGTTTATATTCCATGCTAGAATTGTATTAAGCGGAAACTTTGATACTTGTGTGGTTTATGAACAACACCGTGTCCCTAGTACGCCTCTATGGACTAGCTCATTGATTGATGAGGGTTAAGGTTTCCTAACCATAGACATGAGTTGTCGGTTAATAATAAGATCATGTCATTAGGAGAATGATATGATGTACAGACCCAAATTAAGCAGAGCAATTAGATCGTGTCATCGTGTTCATCTTTGCGAAGCTTTTTCCTATGTCAAGTATTGTATTCCTTAGACCATGAGATAAAACAACTCCCTGGAATCGGAAGAAAGCTTTGAGGTCATCAAACGTCATCCTATGTGAGGGTGATCATAAAGGTGTCTCTCAGGTGATCAGAAAGTACTTGTTGGGTTGTATGTATCAAGATGGAATTTGTCGCTCCCAAGTCGGAGAGATGTACTTCGGGCCCACTCGGTAATCGATATCAACACCGCTTGCAAGCACGTGGTTAAGGAGTTAATCACAATGTGATATCGGATTACGGAACGAGTAAAGTACTTGCTGTGAACGAGATTGAACTAGGTATGCCGATACCAACGATCGAATCTCGGGCAAGTAAAATATCGCGTGACGAAGAGAATACATATATGAGATTAATTGAATCCTGGCATCGTGGTTCATCCGATATGATCATCTATGAATATGTGGGAGTCAATATGGGTTTCCAGACCCCGCTGTTGATTATTGATAGAAGATCATGTCTGCATATTCTCGAACCCGTAGGGTCACACACTTAACGTGCATCGACGCTAGGATAGAATGGATAATTGGTTTATGAGTTTTTGTTCGGAGTCTCGGATGATATCCAGGACATCATGAGAGGTTCCGGAATGGTCCGGAGAATAAGATTCATATAAAGGAAAGCAGTTTTTGGATTTCGGAATCATTTTGAAGTATTCGGTATTGTACCGGAAGGTTCTAAAAGGTTCCGGAGTGGGACCAACGTGGGCCCTCTTGTCGAAGGTGTGCGTGGGCCTAAGGGGAAGTGCCCTGGCCGCTTTGGGCCAGGGGCCCAAGGCCCCAAAGGCCCAGCCGGCCAAACCCTAGGGGAAACCCTTCTAGAAGGAAGGGGGAGGCTTGCCCCCCACTCCACCCTTGGGGCCGCCGCCCTAGGGCTTGGAGGAGTGGCCAAGGGGGCCGGCCAGCCCCCTATATAAGGTGGGCAGGGGCGCACCCTCCCCCTCCTACTCCTCTAACCCTAGCCGCCCTGCTGCCCTTCCACCTCTCTCTCTCCCGACTGCGCGTAGGCGAAGCCCTGCTACAGAAATTCTCCACCATAAGCACCACGCCGTCGTGCTGCAGATCCAATCTATCTATCCACCCCACTTGCTGGACCAAGGAAGGAGGAGACGTCGCGGCACCATACGTGTGCATTGTAGGGGTTCGTAGCATGGAAAACAAAAAAAATTCTACCGCATACAAACAAACAAGCCAAGATCTATCTACTAGATTGTAGCAACGAGTCGATGGAATAACTCACCCTCTAAGATTCCAAAGTGTTTAACGAGAGCGGATTCTCGTGGGTGATGTAGTTGTACTCTTGCCGATCTCAAGATCGCATAGACGATCCTTCCGGCGCTGCGTTCCGGCAGCGTTTCCGCAGTCGGTCACACGTTCGGTACTCGACGAAGACCTTCCTCTCCCTTGTTTCAGCAGGCAGCGGAGGTTGTAGCACTCTCCTCGCGATTCCGGCAGCACGACGGCGTGGTTCCGGAAGTAGAGGGGAGATCTCGCAGGGCTTCGCCTTAAGCCGGAGCGAGTATGGTGGACTATGAGAGAGAGAGCCTCGGTGATCTAGGGTTTAGACGCACCAAGGAGGAGCAAGGCCGGTGGCTAGGGTTTGCCTAGGCGGCGGCAGCAGGAGGTGGCGGCGCCGGCGGCTAGGATTAGGGTTTGCGGGGCGCGGTGCTGTGTGTTTGGAGGGGCAGCCCTGCCCCTCCTTATATAGGTGGAGGGGGCGCGCCAAGGAGAGGGGAGTCCCTCCCCAACTCGGTCTCCAAGTGGGCCGGCGGTGGAGGGAGGGAACTCCTCCTCAAGTAGGTTTCCTACTCTCCCTCCACCTCACAAAATAGCCGTTTGACTTTTCAAATTGGCGTTTGACTTTTCAGACTAGGATTTGATTAAACCCTTTATTTTGTTCAGCGATGACACCTAGTACATGATGCAATCATTCCAACTTGTTATGACACATTCATGTACCCTTCCCCTCCGGAGTGCCGTACATTCCGGAACCTTCTAGAACATTCCCGATTTAAACACCGGAACCATTCTCCAACCCCGAAACGGGACTTTCCTTATATGAATCTTATTCTCCGGACCATTCCGGATCTCCTCGTGATATCCCGGATTCCATCCGAGACTCCGAACAACATTCGGTCTCTTACTCATCATTCCATAACTACTCAACAACGTCGAATCCTTAAGTGTGTCTCCCTACGGTTCGTGAATTATGCGGACATGATCGAGACACTTCTCTGAACAATAACCAATAGAGGAATCTGGAAATTCATATAGCTCCCACATATTTCTACGATTACTTTGCGATCGAATGAAATAGTTACATATGATACCAATTTCCCTTTGTCTCACGATAGTTTACTTATCCGAGGTCTTGATCGTCGGTATCTCTGCATACCTAGTTCAACCTCGTTACTAATAAGTACCCTTTTCTCGTTCCCGTGATATGTGATCCCTTGTGAGCCAGTCACATGATTACAAGCTAATTGGATGACATTCCACCGAGAGGGCCCAGAGTATATCTATCCGTCATATGGATGGACAAATCCCACTCTTGATCCATGTGTCTCAACCAATACTTTCCGAACACTCAATGCCACCTTTATAGCCACCCAGTTACGGTGTGGTGTTTGATGTCATCAAAGCATCCTTCCGGTGATGGTGATAAGCATGATCTCATGGTCGAAGGAATTAGGTTACTATGTATCAGAAAGCATATAGCAATTGAACTATTAAAATGACTTGATCTTTATGCTACGCTTATCTATAGGAGTATGTCCACCATATCATTCTCCTAACAATATGATCTTGTTGTTAATAACATCTCAATGTTCATGATAGGGAAACCACAATCATTTACTAACCAACAAGCTAGTATTTATAAAGAGGCTTTACTAGGGACTCTATTTCAGTTTACAAATCACACAAGTATTAATGTTTCCTTGTTAATACTATTATAGCATGAATGTAAACATTTATCATAAATACAAAGATATAATAATAACTACATTTATTATTGCCTCTAGGGCATATCTCCAACAGTCTCCCACTTGCACTAGAGTCATGTAATCCAGATTACATGGTAATATACCGAACACCCATGGCAGTTTGGTGTTGGTCATGTTTTGCCCTCGGGAGAGGTTTAGTCAATGGATCCGCCACATTCAGATCTGTGTGTACTTTGCAAATATTTATGTCCCCATCTTGGACATGTTCTCGAATAGCGTGAAAACGTAGCTTGATGTGCTTCAGCTTCTTGTGTGACCTTGGTTCTTGCGCATTGGCTATGGCGCCCATGTTATCACAGTAGATTGACATTGGGTCCAGCGCACTAGGAACCATACCGAGCTCTGTAATGAACTCTTTCATCCATATTGCTTCTTGTGAAGCCTCCGAAGCAGCCATGTATTCCGATTCAGTTGAAGATCTCGCCACAACGCTTTGCTTTGCACTCCTCCAGCTAACTGTTGCACCATTCAAAGTAAACACGTATCCAGATTGTGATTTAGAATCATCCGGATCTGTGTTCCAACTAGCATCGGTGTAACCATTAACAACGAGTTGTTCATCACCTCCATAAGAAAGAACCATATCCTTAGTTCTTCTCAAGTACTTAAGGATGTTTTTGACCGCTGTCCAATGATCCACTCCTGGATCACTTTGATATCTGCTAGTTAAACTAACAACATATGCAATGTCGGGTCTAGTACATAGCATGGCATACATTAGAGATCCTATGGCTGAGGCATACCTTGTTAGCGTCTTTAGGATCGACAAAACCTTTGGGTTGCATCATATACAACTCTTCATCAATGTCTCCATTGAGGAACGCCGTTTTGACATCCATCTGCCATATCTAATAATCGTAATATGCAGCGATTGCTAACATAATCCTCATAGACTTTAGCTTCGCTACTGGTGAGAAAGTCTCATCGTAGTCAACTCCTTGAATTTGTCCAAACCTTTTTGCGACAAGTCGAGCTTTATAGACAGTAACATTACCATCAGCATTTGTTTTCGTCTTGAAAATCCATTTGTTCTCGACAGCCTTCCGGCCATCCGGTAAGTCCACCAAAGTCCATACTTGGTTTTCGTATATGGATCCATTTTCGGATTTCATGGCATCTTGCCATTTATTGGAATCTGGGCTCATCATCGCTTCCTCATATGTCGCAGGGTCATCGGTGTTGTCCACCAACATGACACTCATAACGGTATCATACCAATCAGGAGTGGTACGAGTTCTCGTTGACCTGCGAGGCTCTGTAGCAACTTCAACCGAAGTTTCATGATCATCATCATTAGCTTCCTCTCTTATTGGTGTAGCCGCCTACAGGAACTACTTCCGGTGTTGCTCTACTCGCAAGTTCGAGAGAAGGTTCGACAACCTCGTTGAGTTCTACTTTCCTTCCAGTCACTTCTTTCGAGAGAAATTCCTTCTCTAGAAAGGATCCATTCTTGGCAACGAAGATTTTGCCTTCGGATCTATGATAGAAGGTATACCCAATAGTTTCCTTTGGGTATCCCATGAAGACGCATTTTTCCGCTTTGGGTTCAATCTTGTCCGGCTGTAACTTCTTTACATAGGCTTCGCAACCCCAAACTTTAAGGAACGACAATTTAGGTTTCTTCCCAAACCATAATTCATACGGTGTCGTTTCAACGGATTTAGATGGTGCCCTATTTAAAGTGAATGAGGTTGTTTCTAATGCATAACCCCAAAATGATAGCGGCAAATCTGTAAGTGACATCATAGAACGAACCATATCTAAGAGAGTTCGATTACGACGTTCGGACACACAATTACGCTGTGGTGTTCCCGGCGGTGTCAATTGTGAAAGTATTCCGCATTTCTTCAAATGCTCTCCAAACTCGTAACTTAGATATTCACCTCCACGATCAGAACGTAGAAATTTAATCTTCTTGTTACGTTGATTCTCAACCTCATTTTGAAATTCCTTAAACTTCTCGAAAGTTTCGGACTTATGTTTCATGAAATAGATATACCCATATCTACTCAAGTCATCCGTGAAGGTAAGAACATAACGATAACCACCGCGCGATGCTACACTCATTGGACCACACACATCGATATGTATGATTTCCGATAAGTCCGTAGCTCGCTCCATCATACCAGAAAATGGAGTCTTAGTCATTTTACCCATCAGACATGCTTCGCATCTTTCAAGTGATTCGAAATCAAGTGATTCAAGAAGTCCATCGGAATGGAGTTTCTTCATACGCTTCACTCCAATGTGACCAAGACGACAGTGCCACATATAGGTTGAGTTATCGCTCAATTTCAAACGTTTAGCTTCAATGTTATTAATATGTGTATTTCCACTATTGAGATTCAATAAGAATAGACCATCTATCAAAGGTGCATGTGCATAAAACATATTACTCATATAAATCGAACAACCATTATTCTCGGACTTAAACAAGTAACCGTCTCGCAATAAACAAGATCCCGATATAATGTTCATGCTTAACGCAGGCACCAAATAACAATTATTTAAGTATAAAACTAATCCCGATGGTAGATGAAGAGGTAGCGTGCCGACCGCGATCACATCAACCTTTGATCCGTTTCCCACGCGCATCGTCACCTTGTTCTTCGCTAGCTTCCGTTTATTCTGCAGCACCTGTTTCGAGTTACAGATATGAGCAACCGAACCAGTATCAAATACCTAGGCTCTACTACGAGTACTAGTGAGATACACATCAATAACATGTATATCGGATATACCTTTCTTCTTGATGTTGCCGTTCTTCAAATCCGCCAAGTACTTTGGGAAATTCCGCTTCCAGTGACCTTCTCCCTTGCAGTAAAAGCACTCAGTATGAGGCTTAGGTCTAGCCTTGGTCTTCTTCTTCGGCGCGGTAACTTTCTTACCACCCTTCTTGAAGTGTCCCTTTTGCTTAGACTTTCCTTTCTTGAATTTGGTGGTCTTATTGACCATCAACACTTGGTGCTCTTTCTTGATCTCCACTTCTATAGATTTTAACATGGCGAAGAGTTCTGGCAACTGCTTGTTCATGTTTTGCATATTGTAGTTCATCACAAAGTTCTTGTAACTTGGTGGTAGTGATTGGAGGACACGATAAATCCCCAAAGCATTAGGAATCACTATACCCAAGTTTTGAAGTTTGTTTGCGTGCCCAGACATCTTAAGCACATGCTCACTGACGGAGCTGCCCTCTTCCATCTTGTAGTTAAAGAACTTTTCAGAAGCCTCATAGCTCTCAATTGCCGCGTGAGTCTCAAAGATCAATTTGAGATCACAGACAATATCATGTGGGTCTGAATTCTAAAACCTTTTCTGAAGCTCCGATTCTAAACCATACAAGATAGCACACTGAACTATGGAGTACTGAGTCTTCCGAGCGAGGTAAACATTCTTTACTTCATCGGTAGCATTAGCTGCAGGTGGGTCACCCAGCGGTGCATCCATCACATAGGTCAAATTACCAGCAGTGAGGACAATCCTCAAATTGCGGAACCAATCCGTGAAGTTGATTCCATTGTTTTTCAACTTTTATTTCTCTAGGAACGCATTAAAATTGATGGTAGGGGACGCCATTGATCTACAACATATTTGCAATAGTTTAGACTAAGTTTATAACAAATTGAGTTCTAATTAATAGTTAAATTAATCTAGGTGAACTCCCACTCAAAACAATATCCCTCACATTGTTTTAGTGCTCACACGAACCAAATCCACCACATCAAAACCGATCATCACGAGAGTGTATGTAGCTTCAATGGCGAACAATCGACATGTTCATCATATCTACTATATGATTCATGCTTTACCTTTCGGTGATCCGTGTTCCGAGACCATGTCTGTACATGCTAGGCTCGTCAAGATCAAACCTTAGTTTCCGCATGAGCAAAACTTGCTTGCTCACGTTGTATACACTTGCGGAATCTAACACACCCGATCATCACGTGGTGCTTCGAAACAACAAGCTTTAGCAACGATGCTTACTAAGGATGAACACTATAGAACTTGAAATTCATGTGCATGAGGGATCATCTTATAATGCTACCGTCGTTAACTAAGCAATACAAGATGCATAAAGGATTAACATCACATGCAATTCATAATATGTGATATGATATGGCCTTTCTTCTTTGTGCTTCCGATCTCCATCTTCAAGCACGGACATGATCTCCATCATCACCGACATTGCATCAAGGTCAATGACGCTGCTCCATGGTTGTCGTCCACCAGCTTCAACTATTACAACTAATTTGAATAGACACGCGGGTCTTAACAGAAATTAAAGACAACCATATGGCTCCTGCCGGTTGCCAACTTACAATAAGTAACATTGCATACATCAAATATAATCACAATCATGGCCATATCACATCACAGCACACCCCTGCAAAACAAAGTTAGACGCCTCTACTTTCTTTGCATGTTTTACGTGGTTTGGGGCTTTCAATAAGTGTCGTTCTAACTTACGAACAAGAACCACAACATTGATACTAATATTGTCAATCACCCGTTGTAAATTGAATCTTAACTATGTTGGGAGAAACAGGCACCCGCCAAGCCACTTATGCAATACAAGTTGCATGTCAAGCGTGGAGCAAGTCTCATGAACGATGTCATGTAAGGTTAGCCCGGGCCGCTTCATACCACCATCCCGAAAGATGCAAAGTACACAAGAAGCAATCGACAACAAAAGCATCAACGCCCACAATGACCATTGTGTTCTACTCGTGCAACATATCTACATATAGACACGGCTCTGATACCACTGTAGGGGTTCGTAGCATGGAAAACAAAAAAATTCTACCGCATACAAACAAACAAGCCAAGATCTATCTACTAGATTGTAGCAACGAGTCGATGGAATAACTCACCCTCGAAGATTCCAAAGTGTTTAACGAGAGCGGATTCTCGTGGGTGATGTAGTTGTACTCTTGCCGATCTCAAGATCGCGTAGACGATCCTTTCGGCGCTGCGTTCCGGCAGCGCTTCCGCAGTCGGTCACACGTTCGGTACTCGACAAAGACCTTCCTCTCCCTTGTTTCAGCAGGCAGCGGAGGTTGTAGCACTCTCCTCGCGATTTCGGCAGCATGACGGCGTGGTACCTGAAGTAGGGGGAGATCTCGCAGGGCTTCGCCTTAAGCCGGAGCGAGTATGGTGGACTATGAGAGAGAGCCTCGGTGATCTAGGGTTTAGACGCACCAAGGAGGAGCAAGGACAGCGGCTAGGGTTTGCCTAGGCGGCGGCAACAGCAGGAGGTGGCGGCGCCGGCAGCTAGGATTAGGGTTTGCGGGGCGTGGTGTTGTGTGTTTGGAGGGGCAGCCCTGCCCCTCCTTATATAGGTGGAGGGGGCGCGCCAAGGGGAGGGGAGTCCCTCCCCAACTCGGTCTCCAAGTGGGCCGGCGGTGGAGGGAGGGAACTCCTCCTCAAGTAGGTTTCCTACTCTCCCTCCACCTCACAAAATAGCCATTTGACTTTTCAAATTGGCGTTTGACTTTTCAAACTAGGATTTGATTAAACCCTTTATTTTGTTCAGCGATGACACCTAGTACATGATGCAATCATTCCAACTTGTTATGACACATTCATGTACCCTTCCCCTCCGGAGTGTCGGACATTCCGGAACCTTCTAGAACATTCCCGATGTAAACACCGAAACCATTCTCCAACCCCGAAACAGGACTTTCCTTATATGAATCTTATTCTCCGGACCATTCCGGATCTCCTCATGATATCCCGAATTCCATCCGAGACTCCGAACAACATTCGGTCTCTTACTCATCATTCTATAACTACTCAACAACGTCGAATCCTTAAGTGTGTCTCCCTACGGTTCGTGAATTATGCGGACATGATCGAGAGACTTCTCCGAACAATAACCAATAAAGGAATCTGGAAATTCATATGGCTCCCACATATTTCTACGATTACTTTGCGATCGAATGAACCAGTTACATACGATACCAATTTCCCTTTGTCTCACGATAGTTTACTTATCCGAGGTCTTGATCGTCGGTATCTCTGCATACCTAGTTCAACCTCGTTAATGATAAGTACCCTTTTCTCGTTCCCGTGATATGTGATCCCTTGTGAGCCAGTCACATGCTTGGAAGCTAATTGGATGACATTCCACCGAGAGGTCCCAGAGTATATCTATCCGTCATATGGATGGACAAATCCCACTCTTGATCCATCTGTCTCAACCAATACTTTCCGAACACTCAATGCCACCTTTATAGCCACCCAGTTACGGTGTGGTGTTTGATGTCATCAAAGCATCCTTCCGGTGATGGTGATAAGCATGATCTCATAGTCGAAGGAATTAGGTTACTATGTATCAGAAAGCATATAGCAATTGAACTATTAAAATGACTTGATCTTTATGCTACGCTTATCTATAGGAGTATGTCCACCATATCATTCTCCTAACGATATGATCTTGTTGTTAATAACATCTCAATGTTCATGATAGGGAAAGCACAATCATTTATTAACCAACAAGCTAGTATTTATAAAGAGGCTTTACTAGGGACTCTATTTCAGTTTACAAATCACACAAGTATTAATGTTTCCTTGTTAATACTATTATAGCATGAATGTAAACATTTATCATAAACACAAAGATATAATAATAACTACATTTATTATTGCCTCTGGGGCATATCTCCAACACGCAGCTCTCGGAGGCGCTGCCACTTGCGGCGTGGGATCGGATCGGATCGCAAGGATACGGCGAGTACGACTACATCAGCCACGTTCTGTTGAACGTTTCCGCTGTGCGATTTCTTCAAGGGTATGAAGATCTCATCTATCTATCTCGTTGATTGCATCTCCTAGATTAGATCTTGGCTTTCTTAGTCGCATCCGTAGAATTTTTTTGATTTACTATGCTGCAAAACCCTTTCAGGCACGACGCTGATGAACAGGACGAGTAGAGGGAAGCTCGTTAGAGGAAGAACCGAGCAAGGGTGACCTGCTCAACAAGAACACCTCGCAACATCTGGGAGATATACTCACCAACAGAATCAACACGAAACACACGAATGGGGGTAGAATATTGAGTACAGACCATGGCCGCAAAACGCTGATATATGGAGAGCACTTCACTACGAGAGCGCATAAAATACAACCAAGAATACCGAGAAAATCATCGATGAATAAAAATAGTAGCGATGGCCCCCTTTCAAAGCGAAAGGAGCCGGACCCCAAACATCGGAATAAACTAAATCAAAAGGTCGTTGAGATACAGACGCGCTAGTAGGATAGGGAATCTGAATCTGTTTACCCAACCTACAACCCTGACAATGTAAAGACCCATATCCTGAGACAGACCCCAGAAGACCACGATGAACTAATGACGATAGGCGAGAGTCACAAAGGTGACCAAGACGATGATGCCACTGCTGAAAGGAGCTGGTAGCAGAGGCGACGACCGGAGAAGAACTGGCAGATGAAGTGGCAGCGGAAGGAACACGTAGCCAGTCTAACTCCCAAAGTCCTGAAGAGTCACGACTGTGAGGGCCAGCTCCAACCAGGGCCTGTGTGTGACGGTCCTGGACAACACAAGAATCAGCATCAAGAATGATGCGACAACCAGAGTCAGTAAGCTGGCTAGCAGAGAACAGATTCATCTTAATAAGAGGGACATGAGAAATATCAGGAACAAAAAAAAGAAGAAGTAGAAAGGGTGCCCCGACTAGAAACAGGAAGAGAGGTACCATCAGCCGTGAAAACACGGACAGGGGAAGGGAGAGAACGAAGAGCGGACAGAAAAGAAGACTCAGAGGTCATATGAAAGGAAGCTCCAGAATCCAGATACCACGGGGACGTACCTGACTGTGTAGAAGATGGTGGTCGCGTAGTGCCGGAAGAATTAGTCACATAATCAGCAGTGCCCGTCGAAGAAGATCCTGTAGCAGCAAGCAGACCACAAAGACTCCTGATAATATCCTGATTAGAGAGAGCAACTGCTGAAGACCCAGAAGGAGCCGACTGCCCACGAGCCTGGTGCTGCTGACGTAAACTAGGATCCCGTGTATAACAGGTGGCCCAAGTGTGGCCATCCCTGTTGCAATAAGAGCAGTGACGAAGAGAACCACGACAACCCTGACCACTAGCTTGCTGGTGCTGAATCTGACCCGGAGGCTGCTGGTGCTGACTCTGACCCTGAGACTGCTGGTGCTGACTCTGACCCTGACCTGGAGGAGTGGGTAGTATTGTCGGCGACACAGAGGATCGCGGCTGAGTCGAGGGAGCAGACGGCATAGGAGGACCACGAGTAGCAAGCACAGACGAAACTGCAAAAAGACCAGCACCACGGAGACGGGTCTCCTCAGCCCGAAGCTCAGACAACACCTCAGAGAGCGGAACACGACCACGAGCATTCAGCTGAGCACGCCGGGGCTCAAACTCCTGGCGGAGCCGAGACAGAAACTCATAGATGCGGTGAAACTCCAAATCCGAGCGCACAATCTAGCAGCACGAGCATGTGCCACAAACAGCAGTACAGAGAGAATCAAGCTGACGCCAGATAGCAGCACTCTGAGTATAGAACTCATCAATAGTGGAATCACCCTGCTGAAGAGCATGCTCCTGGCGAACCACAGATAGGTAAAGAGCATCCCTAGACGTCTAATAGCGATGACAAAGATATGCCCACTGAGCGGCAACAGTAGGAAGACTCATGAACTCAACAGCATACTGGGGTAGAACACTGGAGGTAAGAACAGCAGCAGCACGAGCATCCTCATCGACCCACTGAGTGTAGGCAGTCAGAGCGTGGCGATATGACTCGAGATCAGCAGAGTACTGCTTGAACTTCAGGTCATAAGCAGCAACAACACTATCATCATCACTCTGAGCAGCATCCTTGGCCTCCTGAGAGGCATCAGCGCCAAGAACAATCGGCGTCGGCGGAAGAGGAGCCACTGGAGCAGGGGGCACGGCGGATAGGGGACCTCGCCGGAGAGCACACCCCAAAGACGGAGACCGCGCATGTGAACGCGCATAAAGGCAACGAAATCAGGATAATTCGTGCCATCGAAGATCACCGGGCAGCGAGGAATCGCAACATAGCCCGATGAAGAAGACATCTCTCTCTCTATCTATCTCTCTCTTTTTTTACTAGATCTGACTAGAAGTCAACGCTCGCAAATCAGCAATCTCCGGCCAATTCTGCCTAGAACAGGGCACCACCGGTGATCTGAGCACTGGAACAAAGTAGATCGGGGCAGTGCGAACCTATTCCAGGGAAAATTGAGACCGGAAAATAAGGCGGCTCGGATGGGCCCGCCGGCGGCCAGCAGGCTCGGCGAGAAGTAGCACGAGCGATAGGAAGGAAGAGGCGGCGTCGAGCAGACGCGCGCGCGGGTCCCGCGTGGGCAGGCGGGTCCCGCGTGGGCAGGCGACAGGTGACAGCGAGCAGGCAGGCCCGTCGATACCAGGGAGCAGCAGCGTGAATCGATCGAGGGAATCGGGTCCTGTGACAGGGGAAGCAGGGCGTCGGGATGAGTTGCAGGGAATCGATCCAGGAAATCTGAGACCTTAGCTGCAGCAGGGAATCGATCCAGGGAGTGGTGTCCTGATCGGTCGGGGGGCAGCTTGGAACGACTTGGAACGGGAATCGATCCAGAGTCTTGATCGGATCTGACTGCTGGCGTCGAGCAGGCACGAACGGGAATCGATCCAGGGAGTTCAGGGAATCAATCCAGATCTGAAAACGGGGCAAAACAGGCGGCGACCGGCGGCGACAGGAACGGTGGCGGCCGACGAAGTTGCGAGAAAGAGGACGAAGCTAACGTGGCTCTGATACCATGTTAGGAATAGACAAGTTGTATTCCTCTAGAGACCAAAGGCCACAATATATAATACAGGTACAGGTGTCAGGAAAATACAATACTCCCTCCGACCCATATTAGTCGACTTTTATTTGGATGTATCTAGACAAGTTTTTGTGATAGATACACCTAAATTAAAGTCAACTAATATGGATAGGAGGGAGTACAAATATATACATCTAACAGAATCGGAATGGGCTGGCAGCCGTATGTTTATTGGAGTGGAGAGAGCCAAACGGGTACAGCTCGGTGTCTGTACCGGCAGAGCGCTTCTCACAAGAATCGGAGCGGAGCGACAGGGTTTGCTGGAGTGGTGCGTTGCCTAGGTTGGTGCAAATCATGATTTCAGGACCTGAATTTCTCGGTTTCTCTGCACGTCGCCTGTGACCATGATTCCGTAGAATCTTTCCCGTTTGTAGTTCTCCCAATTTTAGGCTCAAACCTCCAGAAGACCCGTAACAGAGTAGCAAAGATCGGAACAGGCAAGCCTAGACTTGCAATTTATACTTTCCAAAATAGTTCTTTACCAATTACACTTCTGGAAACTCCACGAGACCGCTTTTGGAGAAGGCCTGACCTTGGATCGATACATATATAGATCTGGCGTCGGCGATCAATTATCATAAGAGATCTGTGGAAGAAAGATATATGTCCTCAACGGAAGTGCCGCCCGGCTTGGGTACGAGGCCATGGCTGGTCCAGGCAACGCGCGGGTCGACGACGCAGAGTTTCGTGGATTCGTTGGACGGAAGCCTGTACGAGACGGCCATCCCGGAGATGCAAGGCAAGCCATGCACAACGGCGACTGGCTGCTGATGTGGGACGAGCGGGACTCCGAGAGCTTCCTCCTCCGTACGTCTCGCCCCGCGGACCAAGATCCCTCTGCCGCCGCTCGGCGAGCTGCCGGAGCTCCTATCGACTTGCGCGATGCTCGAGTCGCCGCCACATCCGAGCTGCACGGTGATGGTCGCCAGCTCACGAGAGGTGGGCGGGGAGCGCTTCCTGCTCCACTGCCGCCCCGGCGACGAGCGGTGGACCAAGCTGGTGTGCCCGTCCAACGACGCTGTCTTTTCTAGCCTGATGATCAACTACCATGGGCAGGTTTGCACTATCGCTCCCAAGGGCGGCGGCGTCTTTGCTCTGAAACCAGCCGGCGATGGTGGCGGCGGCGTGTAATGAGTTGCACGGTGATCAAGCCGCAGCAGATTGGACCTGCAGGCGGCCGCAAAGCTGAACACGCCAGGGTAGAAAAATACCACCTGGTGGAGTCACGCGGGGATCTCTTCACCGTGTGCACGGAACAATTCGAGTTGTTTGACGACGACGGCACGCTCACAGACATCACCGTGCACCGGCTCGGCCGCGAGTCCATGGCGTGGAGCAAGGTAGAGAGCATAGGCAACGACCGCGTGTTCCTCATCTCCGGGCATTACGGCTTCTCTTGCGCCGCCAGCGGAGGTCTGATCGCGCGGTGCAACTGTGTCTACCTTGTGTGGTCGAGCTGCGACTGCGAGAGGGCTCTACAAGTTCTGCTTGGACGACATGACCATCAGCTTCCGTCAGATCCTCCCGCAACCTACCCAGTCTTGGTGTAGAGCATTCTGGGCGGTTCCTCCTTCAGAGTTAGTTGACGATGATAATGATTCTTTTTTGTACTCGGTTTTATAATATTAGATGTTTTAGCTTTGTGAAAATAATGTATCTAGATGTCTTTTAATACGTAAGTTCGGAGAGGTTTACTACAAATTTACACACTAAAAGATATCTTGATACATTATCTTCATAAATGTAAAATATTTTATATTTTGAAACGGGGGAGTATATATAAACCATCCATCCATGTATACTAACCGTGAATTGGCTGCAGCATCTGAGCGTCACCGTCGTCGGTGACCACCACACAAACATTATTTCTGCCGGCGAATCCCAAAGAGGTCCCCTTCCCGCCCTCAATGCCACTGGACGACGAGCAAGCACGACGTCCATGGCAAGATCTCCCAATAGACTTGCTAGAGCTGGTCGTCACGAACCTAGCCTTGGTGGACCGTCTACGATTTCCTGCCGTTTGCAAGTCATGGAGTATGGTTTCCAATCCAGTCGACCAAGCAAAGGTCTGGCCTTGGCTCATGCACTTGTCTAGACAAGACGGGACGTACAAGTTGCTCGACCCCCTGCATGCGCGGCGAGGAGTACACGATGCGAGTCCCAACATTTGACACTGATGTACACCAGCATATTCTCCGCGCCTCCAAAGACGGCTGGGTCGCCGTCTCGGCCGGTCCCAACATAGACGACATCTTCATCATAAACCCCTTCAGGCCTTGTATTTTAAGGGATGTGAGGAGATTATTTTGTATTCCGTAATTTTTCGATAAGTCGTTTACTAGGCCGGGTTTTGAGGGGATAATTCCGGAATATCCCCACAAATCCCCTCCACACTAGTATATTTTTGACTAGATTAAATACTCTTCATCATGATAGAGTATTTTTGGGGAAAGGATTTGAGGGGATTGAGAGTATTGGGCGAACACCAAATCCCCGCATATCCCGCGTCTTTGTGAATAAAAATAACGGAGAAGTAAACAAGGTCTCACGGGAGAAACTGTGGAGCCTGGGGTATTTGAATGGAGGTACCACTTCGGAGGTTTATCCTTCTCCTCGCCAAACCCGGCGTCTCTAGGTTGCGTCTTCTTCGCGATCAATAGCAGCCATAGTGGCAAATGCGTTGGTGTTCATACCTGGCGCCACGGAGAGCCCGACTGGAGTGAGGAGAGTTTCCAGTATGACCAAGTGTCGTTCCCGGTGGCATACAAACAATCCCGTCTTGTTCCGTGACAAGTTCTATTGCCTTGGGAGGATGGGGAACTTGGGCGTGTTCGACACGACGAACAATGCATGGGAAGTCCTCGAGAAAGCCTGATCCGATATTCCGATCCACACGAAGATGGACCTCTTCGACGACGACCATGTGGGAAGAGAGTTTTGCTACTTGGTTGAGCTAGGAGGGGAACTGATATCCGTGTTCATGCGCAATGCCCATGAGCAGCCTCAGGTGTTCAAGCTCGATGAGACCAAGATGGCCTAGATCGAGGTGCAGGACATTGGCGGCGCAGCCCTGTTCCTGGATTACAAGGCTTCCTATTCCGTGGCGTCGCCAGATGGGGGACATGACAATAGGATCTACCTTGCTCGGTTTTCTGTGGTGGATGGGGATGGTAAGCATGAGGCAGCATTCTATGACATGGAGTCCAAGATGTACTACCCGTCCTTCTATCATCTCAAAGAACCATTACAATGTGTGTGGGTCGTACCGAACTTGCACCGCAATTAGGCTCACGGATTTCTCTTCTTGATGCTTTTTAGTTTGTTCAAATCTGTGAGACTTTAATTGTGCCCCTCAGATTTTTTTTATGTGTTTATTATTGTTATTATCTACAAATTGGAAAAAGAGAAGCAAACATAAATAAATTCATTCTATAAACTGGGCATAAATAAATATTGCACTAAATGAATTAACTTAGCATCATATCTGAAAGAAACCAAATCCATTGGAATGACCGCCTAACTTATTGTCATACTGCAAATAATTAATTTAATTGGAAATTCGATATACCTATATCTTCCTAACCCATACCTGTTGCTCATGCGCCTCATCATCCTCATCCTCAGACCGGCATTTGCATGGCTTGTCCCTTCACTTTGATCATTGCTTGACGTTGATGTCGCCCTTACGATGTGGCCTTGATGGTAAGACAACCAAGCAGTAAAGCACCTGAGCCATGCCCCCAACACTTGGTATGCTAGGATATTCACCATCATGTTATAGGATTCGAGCACACATAAATACACATGAAAACAAATTGATCTCAAGTCATACCTCAACAAACTCTCAAAGGCCTGACTCGGACTCTTACTTAGAGGGTATTTGACCGCTTCCATGACGGCGTTAACATGTTTGAAGAGCTCCTCACGCTAGGAAAAATAATAGAGTAACCATTTTTTTGCTCTAGTTTGGTGGAGATCAGATGGCCAAACTGAACCAACCCGGGAACATGAGCGCCGGCGAGCTGAGTGGAGGTGTGCGCCGGCGGGCGGAGACCCACGAAGTCGGCGGCCATCAGGGCAGAGGATACCGACGAGGCGGCGGAGGTGGGGTGACAGGGCGGAAGTCGTCATACCCTATATCGGTTTCTAGGCAGGATACCATGTGAAACAATAGACAATAGGAAACAATATTGGTGAAACGCACAACCCCTCAGATGGCGTCGTCTAGGCTTTATATATAGACAAGAGTTACAGTAGATTACAACGCGTACACATATACATACAGATATACAATGTATATTCCATCAACAAGATCAAGGAGTTGCAGTAAAACAAGGTGAGCTGATGCTACATATTGCACCGAAAAGTTGAGTTGGGCAAGTGCAATACCTTGTTACTGACTAGTGTGTCTGACTTGGAAGAGCCCTCGCCGAGCTAGGCTCTTGAGGGTGGTGGCATATCTTTATGTTCTTCACACTGATTGACATATGGGTGTGCACAATAGCAACGTTAATGGACGATTCTGTATCAGATCCTACATAAGTTATCGGTCGCAATTTGCAAAATGTGGGGAAAATTGCCTTGTGTGACCTTCCGACAACATCGAAGACCTTCTCGAGGCTGTTTCTTGACGAGTCCTCTGGCAAATTCTCCGCTATGATCATCCGAGGCTGCGGGAAGCAAAAGAAGGTTAAGTTCAGGGTGGCACAGCACAGAAGAGCATTCCTGGACTAGAGATATAGTACAAGTCAGTGACCTGGAGTTCTTCTTTGTGCTTCCCGGTGAATGCTTGCCTGCGCCGGACTTTTTCCCGCCGTCATCGCTGACAATCTGCAGCCAGAATCCAGTTATAATATGTATGAGAAGGATGTTCAATCTAGTAGGTGCAACAAGCAAATGGTATGATTCTGAATGATCATGATTACA
Organism: Avena atlantica; assembly: GCA_910589765.1. Classification (NCBI taxonomy): domain Eukaryota; kingdom Viridiplantae; phylum Streptophyta; class Magnoliopsida; order Poales; family Poaceae; genus Avena; species Avena atlantica. The sequence continues at coordinate 484,354,917 of OU342736.1, forward strand.
AGCTTTGTGGAGGTGCGAAGAGCCTTAACCAGCATCTGGTTGATCTTCTTCCAGGATGAAATAACCGACAAGGGAACTGTACAGGAACATAACTAGCTAGTCTGAATATGTTGTCATGTTTCGCTAGCGAAAGAAATGAAATGTAACCTCTTCGTTTATGTTGGCATGCACTTACCATAACCTTCAGAGTCTCTGTTCATGATCTTGAGCAAGAACTCGTTGGCAACCAGGTTAATGTCGCTGAACTGGTAGTCGACCTGCTTGACGATCTTCTGCGCGACATCGGTGGTGCCGCCACCTGCGCTGCCCTTGGCCTCGCGCTGTTGATGGCGGTTGCGGCTGCGGCGAACTTGGCGTGTGCAAAGTCAGGCATAAAGAAGACGGCTCGTGGTCGTGAAGGAAGCTCCAGTCGGGCGCCGCCTGCATCTGCAGGCCCCCGCCGGCGCGGACATTGGGGTGGTGGAGGTGGTGGGCGACATGGCCAACAAACTCCGGCGCGTGCACGTTGAATTTGAACGACGCCAGAGCTGACATGGGCGTGGGTGGCACCGTGTTGGCGCCGCCATCGCTGTTCTCCTGCGTCCCCATGGCTAGCTGGCTGGTGGTGACCAAGGAAATGGATGGATCGTGACCTGCGGTGCCATATAAAGGCTGGTGGGGAAGGAGGAATGGTTTGGTCTGTGGGTTTCATGGCCGCTTCTCCCGCGCGTATCTCCGTCATAATAAGCACCTACGCCTTCACTAATCTGCAGCATCATGAGGAACCAAGCTAATCTCACATTATTAGTACAAGTACAAATAGCATGTAGTACTTGAATCTGCACTGCTGGAGCAGCGCAAAAAACCCACAAGGTTTGCTAATTCATAACATTGCATATTGCACTAAAATAAAAATGGTTTAAATCACAGTATTTCCATCACGCAGAAGCAACGGTGCCTTCTTGTCCATGAGCGAGACATTTAGCTTAAAGAAAACAATTTGCAAGGATGAAAAGGCGCTACGCACTATATCATGTCCTGAGGACTCTTAACATAGCTCAAGTAAGGTTTTAATCAGAGACACCACGTCAATAATAAAAGATCTCCTCTCAAGCCATGATCTTGGCCGACCTATTGTAAAGGCTCTCCACAACCTTCCCTACGTTCGAAATCGTTTCCAGAGTAGCTGGGAAGATCGCCTCGGTCTTGGAGTCCTCAAAGATGATGAGGCAACCAGCGCCCTGATCCAGGGTCCCTGAGAATTTCTTGTCGAGGATCATCTGCGACAGCTTCTTCTCAACATGGTCGATTGGCAACTCGATCATCTCTGCTACGTGCGCGATCTCCACCCTTGAGTAGGGCTCAATCAGCCTGCAGAGGTTCTGCTCCAGGAGGGTATCATACAGGGATGAGAGGTGCCTGTGGACAATTGGGTCTTCCTCCAGCTGGGCTTTGTAGTCACGGAGAGCGGTTTCAAAGTACTTGAGAGATCTTTTTGAGTAGGCATCAGCCACAGCTTTCATAGCATCCACATCAGGACCAACATACTGCAGGCCTGCCTTAGACGAGATTATTCCTGCAACATCATCAGCTTGGTTAACCATTATCTTGCACAGAAGCATGTATTTCAAGCAGAAGGTGGCCTTAGCATCCTCCAGTGCATTGAATCCTTCAAAGGCTTCAAAGAAGTAACTGTAGGCAGTCTTGTAATCCTTCTCTTCGGCATGAAGGATTCCGCTCTGCAGATCAATAGTGCCCTGCTGCGCTGGCGGAACATAAATGGCATTCGCCGCAGTTCTTGCTGCAGTCAGAGAAGCTTTGGCCTTTGGCAGGTTCCTCAGGGAGAAATGGAGTTTGCTTTCCAGAAGGTCAATGTCAACAAGAAGCAATTTGTCATCCAGCCTCCTCACTTCCTTGATAAGACCAGAAAGAAGGGTAAGAGCTTCAGTGTACTCCTGACTTTCCAACAGAAGGGACGCTAGCCTTGCTTCCACACGCTGCCTGAGGAAGGTACGCTTCTCTGCACGTGTCCATTCCACCATCTCCTTGCAGAGTGAGATTTGAAGATCAGATGTTCCAGGTATCTTGGAAACAGCATCAATGATGCCACGCACAATCTTTGCAGTCTTTGCCTTGGGAATCAGTGCGAAAAATGGCCTGAGCTGGGTCAGTAGATTCCGAAGCTCCTCAGCTCTGTTCTCTTTGGTGAGATAGTTTGTCAGATTCGTAATGGCAAGTTCTTTCACTCTCACTGCATCTGAAGAAGAAGACGGGTCTTCAAGCACACGGTAGAGAATTGAAATGGACTCTGAAGCATCCTTAGCCTCCTGAGCCATTGCAATTGACTCAGTGGTAGCGGGAAGAGATGATTGCATTGCAGACATGGTCAGTACGCCCTGTCACAGCAGAATAAGAAATATTACAGAATAAACCAGGGTCCGCCTAGAAGGCAGGGTAAACAATAATCAATAATCAACAAAGCAAACACAGAATACTCGAGCATCCAGAAGGCATAAACATGAAGAGAAGCTCAGCCATAGAAAAATAAACAGTTTTAATGATTCAAGGGATGATACGATTATTGCATGGCAGACATGGTCAGTACGCCCTGTCACAGCAGAAATATGAATTACTAGAAAATAATTCAGGATCATCTCCAAAGGCATGTAAGTAAATAGTCAATAACACACAGAGTAAACAACATATAATACTTGAGCATCTAAGGCATGAACGTGAATAGAAGCTCAGCCATCACAAACCAAATAAAAAGTTTTACTGGTTCAAATTAACAAGTAACTAGTTGCCGCACCTTATTTGTTGAGGCCTAAAGTCAAGACATGAAAATAAGATATACTCATACAGGAGCTAAGATCAGCCGCTCCATCCGATCAAATTAATTGTTGTAGATTAAGGCAAAATGTTGCCTAAAAGCTGTCTAGGTTCAGTGAACTGTGACAACTAATTTGTATCAGAGGTAGTACTAAATTCAACATTTTGGCAACCAACAAAACATCTTGTTAATACATGAAATATTATACAGTAGTGAATTATCTGGAGAGAAACATATGAAGAGAGCTCAGCCAGAACAAATGATTCAACTACTGTAGTAACTAGTTACTTGTACAGATCCTGAGATCAACCAGTAAAAGCACAACAGCTAACAGAAGAGATTCAAGTTTCATAAGGTATGTCAGGTAATGTTCATTCAACTATATCACATCAGACTCGTTTATCAAAACATATTGCACTAATATCTCGGTCGCTGGCATGGCCCAAACCTTACCACCATGACGGCTGACACGCATCCACATTAGCCACTAGGCTTGAGACACACCAAGTAAAGGAAGCCTATATTTCAGCATCATTAAATAGCAGCAGTCGAACATATGAAGCATCACTATATCTCAACAGGTGAGACAAAGATGTTGGTAATGACGTTTGACATATTTCTTGACAGAAACCAGTAAGGTGTTAAGATGGATAATAACTAGGTCCTAATCTATAACTAAGCAGAAACCTGACACGTTAAGATCCTAGTCGACAAAGGTGGAATAAAAGAAGTCAAGGCAAAATTATTACTACAGACTTGAGGATCTACGAACTACTAGAAACAAAACAGATCATCGCAGCAGGTTCGCAATCAATCAACCAAGCATACAAACAGAAGAGAATACAATCGACCGCGGGCTTTCCTACTGGAAGAGAAGATCTAAGGCTGGTCATAGTACAAGTAACTTCAAGAGTAACTAAGGGTCCAACTCAGCGAAATTGCTTATGTGGCAGTGAATTAATGAAGAGAGAGGAGGATAGAGTAACATATTTAGTTACTGTAACATCACACATACCAATGCAAGATGAGTCTATCACCTAGTAAATGATACTTTGCATGACACCACTTATATGTTACTCTCCACTATAAAGGTACTTCCTCCTTCACGGTTTGTAGGGCGCTCTACAAAAATCTCACAGACCTAGGCGTGTACGTATTGGCTAAAATTAGGCCTATTAGTGAGCGGTTAAGGCGCATGCATTGGTGGAAGACTGTTGCATGCATAGAAAGTTGGGAGAAAAGGTGTCACATTTATTAACAATTAATTCTTATGCGCCTAGGAACGTTGCAGTTCTGGAAAAACCCAAATTTGATTAGGCACCCTGCAAACCATGAAGGAGGTAGTACTAACATAGAGTAGTAACTTGTGTATGTTACTAGTCTATGTTACTCTCCACTATGACCAGCCTAAAAGGCGGCAGACCTTGCAGGACCTCATATGTTGAGATATAGTGATGCCTCATATGTTCGACTGCTGCTATTCAACAGAAGGGAAAGCACATGAAGGTACAGCATGGAGAATTCCCGTAGATCTACTATAAATAAGAGTCAAAACTGATTAAATATCATATATCAGTGAACTACAACGGCTCTAATTATGCCAGCTTGCTGGTTAAACATGCAAGTTAAATTCCCTGTAAAATTGACAACACCCTTATATACAACTAACTTCAAAAAACCCTGGCACGTTAAGATTTACTGTTAAGATGGATAACTAGGTCCTAATAATCTATAACCGAGAAGAATCCTGGCACGTTAAGATTTACGGAAACATAGGTATGGATATACCTAGGTACAGATCCTAGTCCACAAAGGTGGAATCAAAGAAATCAAGGAAAAATTACTAGACTTGCGGATCTACGAACTAGTAGAAACAAAACAGATCATCGCAGCAGGTTCATAATCAATCAACCAACCATACAAACAGAAGAGAATACTCCAATCGACCGCGGGCTTTCCTACTGGAAGAGCAGATCTAAAAGGCGCAGACCTTGCAGGGACGGTTCTTGATGACGATGTGTCCACCCTTGCGGATAGCGCCGGCCTGCTGCGGGTAGGTCTTTGACGCGCTGGAGTCGGCCTTGGACTCGAAGTGGTGGTCCTCGCTGTCCGACGATCCTCCTGAGTCCTTCTAGGACAAAAAGCGGCAGCAACAACAAGGGACGGTTAATGAAAAGAGGAAGATGGGAAGAACAAACCCGAAATCGATTAGATTTACGGCAGATCTGTATAAGGAGAGTGGGAGAGGAGGTGCTCACCGGCGGTCGGCGGAGTGGGTTGGGAGGGGAGAAGAGAGGCAGCGGCAGCGAGGGGATGGATCTAGGAAGCTGGGGATAGCCGCCGTGGGCCGTATGTCACATCAGTCCGTAATGGGCCTACCCCGAGACTCGATAGAGATTTCATCTACGGGCCCATATACAAGAAAACACGCTTATTATGGGGTGCAAAGGCCATTTTTCGTGCAATATTGGGCCATGGTATTGTTCCTTTTTTCCTTGAAGGTAAAACCGCAAAACGTCCAAAAATTCTAATACTAACCTAATAAACCAAATAAAGATAACTTAGGCTCAGGAAGCAGGTGGATGAATCCAGTGGTGGAGGCAGAAAATAAGGCTAATCAAGTTTTTTGCCTCATGCAAATCGTTGGGGAGGGCCGAAATACAGAATTTTAGAAAATTTGAGATATTTTAGAAAAGAAAACAAGGAGTGTATTAACAAAATTCTGCATGTTAGGGGGGCAAGGCCCCTGCTGGTCCCCCTGTTTTTGCCACTGGATGAATCCAGCGTGGAGGTTGCGTTAGATTGGCAGAAAGTACAGAGCCTACAAGTCCTTCGTAAATGAAGAGTTTTATATCTAAAACGGGATGAGGATTTTAGAACTAAGTGTTCCCCTATATTATATAGGAAACGGGGAGGGGAGTAGGTGGAGTCTTTTGTTACTACGAGATCTGGGGTTCAGAAGGGACATAAGGAGTGCGGCGATGTGTTGTTAGAGAACAAGTGTTTCCTGTATTATATAGATAATGTTTGGAGGGATAGAGTTTGCTTTATAAGCCTTGAGAAAGTGAGAAAGAACTCTAGGCATCACTCTCTCAAAGACCCATAAGAGCAAGTTTAATAATACAATCGATTGTTGACTATAAGACACTGTCATGACATTTACAGTCAACACTATAGCCAACATGGGTGATGGCGCTCGGTGTTGATGTAGGCACTTCGTTGGAAGACCCCAAGAGTAAGGTACGATGAGCACAGCAGCAAGTTTTCTCTGAGTAAGAGACCGGGGTTATCGAACTAGTAAGAGGAAGGAAACGACTCAAAGGTGTTGCTAGTTATTTAGAGACCTGCACAACACAAACTCAAGACTTTGCCCCAACGAACAGTGAGGTTGTCAATCTCACCGGTTTGCTGTAACAAAGGATTAACTGTATGGTGTGAAAGGAAATAGTAGCTTGGCAAAAAGTAAACAGTAACAATGGAAGATGTATTAATGGAAAATATTGGACCGGATTCCATGGTTCACTAGAGGTGTTCTCCTTAGATAAACAAACATGGCATGCAGGATAAACAAATTACAGCAGGGCAATTGACAGGACTAAGCAAGGCATAATAATGCAATACTAGACATTCATGATCCTATGAGATTCGATTGGGCAATACAACAAGATACATAGACCGTCATCCAACTTCATCTATGACTAGTAATCCACATTTAGGTTATCATCCGAAACCCCTCCAGTATTAAGTTGCAAGCAACATATCACTGGTTTAAGCAAAGTGTGTGAGGTAAATAATCCACTTGTTCCATGAACAAGACACCGTTGTTTTCTCCCTAGTGGCAACAACACAGCTACTACCTTAGAGATTTTTGTCACTTCCCTTAGATTAAATAGAGGCATGAACCCACTATCGAGCATAAATACCCCCTCTTGGAGTCACTAGCATCTACTCGGCTGAAACGTCGGAAACATATCTATAATTTTTTATGTTCCATGCTTGTTAGTATCTACTTTGCTTTGCTTTGTCTACACTTTGAGGTGCTTTTTACATGTTTTCTGGTACTAACCTATTAAAGTTGTTCAATCTTTATGGAACTTATCTCCATATCTGTTGTTCATCAATGTTGGATATTTCCCATTGATTCACAACTTCTTTAACTATTAGTCTTTAATCTATTATTTGATCTCATCAGAACAACTACTCAAATCTTCTAATGAGGGTAAAGTCCATTAATAACCTTAATCCAATATAAGCTATTAAGAAGATAATTTCAGACAATAAAAGGTAGAACATGATGGGAACCTTAGTAAAGATAAGTGATTCTAGAGAAGTCTTTGCAAACCACATAAATATAATTAGGGATTGAAGTGTAAGTCATGAGAGTTAAGTAATTATAAGATGGTGTTATTCAACTAAAGCTAGTGTAGCATAGAGTCATAAAGGTGGTGTTATTCATCTTTAAGGAAGATTGGGAGTAGAGTTTGAAGGAACTACTAGTTAGATGGAAGATTGTCAACAGTAGAATAGTAGATACAACCAAGCAAGGACTGAGAAAGCTATGAAGTACTTTTTTATCAAACTCATTGGATTCATCCATAAGTTTAGAAGAATGATATATTGAATAAGAAGATTTTAATAAGTAAGTCCCTCAAACTAACCATGGTGATGGATAGAAAGAGGTATTATATCTAGGAAAGGAATTCCTTAATTAGAAACCCAAGATTGAGAATATAGTTATATGTATAAATCATTTTCCTATTTAATCATGGTAAACACTCAACTCTAAATCTCAACTCAAACATAATATCCATCATATACCATTGATCCATCATCTGATGTCTATAGCACTTTATAGAAATAGTTTCCTATAGCAAATTACATAAGCACATCTCTGTTAATTCCACACATCTTAACTATATGTGCTTAATTATATTCACTTCTATAAAACACTCTAATTAGAATTTTCTAATTAAAAGGGAGATTTCATCCAATACTATATACAAAAGGCAATTCACTTAGTTGTTAAATCCTAAATCTTAAAAAGAATCTAAACTTATATAAAATCCTAAAACCAAGGGTAATACTCCAAATTCAAAACCCTAAACTTCTTTGTTTATCACATACATTTCTATTTTCCAAATTAATGGGAGTAATAATCATCATATCAATGTCTTTATATTCCATGCATCAAATAATGGTATAAAATCATTAAACTTATATACAAAGTTTCTATTCAAACTATGAGCTCATTAAAATTAAGTTGATAAGCAAATAAGAACATATCATTCAATAAATCTCTAACTAAAATAGAAAGAGAAAAATAATAAGAAGAAGTTTCTTCCAACTATTAAAATAAAGCCTTATTGAGTAAATAAAAGAAATATAAAAAGAAGGCATAATAAAAGTTCACAAAGGTTACCAAATATAATTTAATATTACTGCAAATGTCCAGCAAATAAATCATACAAAGGAAGGTTTAAAATATAAATCAAATTCCATCTGATTAAGAAAATATAAAATATAAAAATAAAATAAAAAATAAACCTGGCCGCAGCCCAACACCCTACACCTATCTGACGCCTATATGCAGCCCACAACAGCCCAGTAACCAGCCCAGATCCTTTTCTGTCTGTGACTGACAACTGGGGTCAGCAAAGGACTGTAGGTTGAGAAGCAAAGATCGTCCGGGGGTTATCCGCAAAACGACAATCGTCGTCATCGTCACGCACACATACAGCTCGCTGGCGGAGCTCGCCGCCGCCTGATACCGGCATCGTCGTTGTTGCGCCAAGATACTCGCCACCGCTGCCAGGAGAGGATAAGAAGGCCACCGCGACAACCCTGATCGTCCTCATCCACAATCTCGCTTCCCAGAATCACTTTCTTCCTTCACCCGAAAACCTAGCTCGTCGGAGTTCATTGTCCCGCACAGCTCCGACCACCCCTTGCTTCGTGGTAGCCAACATTCGACGCGTCGTCATGGACTAAACCATCTAGGACCAAGCACGGAGCCCCGCTCGCCGGGAATCATGTGAAATCAAGTGATCCTCTTCCTCGGTCGTCATGGCCATTACCGTCGATTCGCCGTCGTCACGCCTCCCCAAGCTTCCTTGACCGCTCTATCGTCATCAGGGTAAGATTACGCATCTCTGGACCCAAGTTTCGTTTGTGGATTCGCACCGTAGGTCTAGTTTTGTTGAGCACCGCCGATGATCGCCGCAGTAGCTCGTCACCAATGACCTTCCGATGACCATTTCCGAGCGGCGCTGCCACTATTAGGTTCACCAGATTGCGCTGATTCAAACCATGTTCATTTCGTTGGCTAGGGCGCCGGAGATCGTCGCCGGTGACCACTCACCGATGGCGGTGGCGATGCTGACACCATGCTTACCTCACGATCGAGCCAAGTCAGCCGTTTGACTAGTCTTTGCCTCACGTGGTGGATGACATGGCCCAAGGCCCACATGTCATCGACAATGAGTAGAGAGGAAGTCAGGAGTAAAAGCATTTATTTCACCTGAGAGCTGAGGTGGACCATGGCCGACTAGTCAGTGATTGGGGCTAGCTCTGAGTACGGTGTAAAAAGTATTTTCTGTTAAGAGTTAAAATAAAATGTTATAATTCAATTAATAAGATTCCAGAAATCAAATAAAGGATTAAATCTTGATTAATTAATAACTTTTGATTTATAATTCAGAAAAATGTGTATAATATATGAAAAATTTCAGAAAAATAAAATCTACAACTTAAACTTATTATTAAAGATTATTGAGATAATTACTTAAATAAATATTATTTAATAAAAGTTTTATAAGTAATAAAACTTTAATAATTTCATATTCCTATAATGATAAATGTTTATAATATAAATAAAATACCAAAAAATCTTAGAAAAATAAGAATTCTAATTTAAAACTATAATCATGTATTATCACTTCACTTAATTAAATATTTATAATTCATTAAGTAATTATAAAGTAATAAGAATTATAAAAATCATATCTTATTATTTATAAGTCACAAAAATAAATGTAATATACCAAAAAGATCACCAAAATAATATCTACATATTAAAAATCTAATATTCTACTTTAGAGGTAAATAAGAAAATTAAATATTTTAATAACTCAAATTTAAACTTACTTACTTCCTTGATAATTCATATAAAGATAAATAAAATTTATTAATATCCCTACCATGAGTTAAATAAAGTATAATAAATAATATTAGTGTTAAAAATAATAATATAATACCATAATGGTTTAAAACATTAGAAATGTCATTATTTTAGAAGTATCCACAACCATAAATGAAGATTATCTCTACAAAGAATTCCACTAATAATAAAATCCTTAAAGAACAACTTGTGAACAATCAAATCTTTTCTAAACTATATTAATTACCAAATTACAAAAACTACTACAACACCATATAAATCCATAAGTAATTAAATAACATTATGTTGGGTTTATAAACTATACTCACATATCTATAAAAGATAAATGATATTACTCCATACTCAAATCAAGAAATCATTACGCAAGTAACATAATAAACATTCCTAAGTAACTTAAAGAACATATTTCAGGTATACAAGATACAAATATACTTTCAAAACTATCTATACTTTAAAGTTAACTTTAGTCTACAAAATCTTAATATAACACTATAAGCATTATTATATGTTTTATAGTTAACTTTGGTCTGAAGTAGTTAAAATATGAAGCAACTCAAGCCAAACCATTTGAGCAAACAAATAACATCAACCACCACTAACTAACCATAAAGTTTGTTTAGACCTTAGAAGAGAAACCTTTTCTTCGAAGGTTATCCTTTTTGCCATTGTAAATAAGAAACCTTGTATAAGTAATCCTAACTAGTATGTCATAAGTATGTATACTTTACTCCTACATATGTGTTGTTTTCAACCACTCATAAACTTTAAGAAAAGAACAACTATGAAATTTATCCAAAAGGACCACACATTCCAAAGTAACCACTTTCGGAATCTAAGCCCTAGGACAACGTTATTCCCAGGATTTGCGCTTAGAACGTGCATCACATTACTTATGCATAAAAGCATATTGCTTCTTTAAACATTAGTCCTTACCGGACCAATGATGCTGATTTCAGATTTTGGATCTTATACATTGACTCGAAGACCGTGAGTGCATAATCTTGCAATCACAAAAGGCAAGTTCACACTTGCTCATGTCCTTTGATTATTTTCTGTAAAGTATTTTACAAATCCAGTGTTGTCATCACCTCCATTTGAAAAAGGATAGAAAACACTATTTTTAATATAAATGAAAACTATTGATTACTGATCCAGGGTGATCAGCTAATCTATTAAATCTGACAGTTGGGATACCACTGTTCAGAACTATATCACCTAGGACTTAACTACCAATGTTGCCAGTGATTCTTGCGCCGTATATTTGAAGGGAATATGCCCTGAGAGGCAATAATAAAGTGTTTATTATGTGTATTCCAAGTATATGATAGATGTTTATTTTGCATGCTATAATTGTATTAATACGGAAACGTTAATACATGTGTGTTTAATAAACAAACAGAAAGTTCCTAGTTATGCCTCTCTCATAAACTAGCTCGTTGATTAACAAGATGATCAAGGTTTCCTGATCATGGACAATGGATGTTGTTAATAACGGAATCACAGCATTAGTGTAATGGTGTGATGAACATTCATCCGAAGTATAGCATTACGATCAAAGTCATTGAGTTTATATTGCTATAACAACTTACGAAGTGATCCTAATCCTTAGACCATGAGATCATGTCAATCACTAACACCGGAAGAGTTTCTTGATAACATCAAACGTCACACCGTAAAAGGGTGATTATAAAGATGGATTCAGAACTAATAAAGTGTTATGTTGAGGCTCATGGAACGAGAGTGGAATTTGTTCATCCCGATGACGGATAGATATACTCTGGGCTCTCTCGGTGATATCACATTGATTAGCTTGCAAGCAAGTGATTTGATCACTAGAATGTTATATCACAGGAACGAGAAAAGAGTGCATGTCGGTAACGAGATCAAACTAGGTATGGAGATACCGATGATCGAATCTCGGACATGTAATATATCGTGAAACAAAGGGATTAAGATACTAGCGTAAAAGGTTCCGACGATCACAAGAAAGTCATCGTTGAATGTGTGGGAGTCAGTATGGGTCTCCAGATCTCGCTTCTGATTATTGATCCGAGAGGGGTCTCGATCATGTCCGCATTATTCACGAACCGTAGGGTGACACACTTAAGAGACACCGACATCCAATTGGAGCAAATGTTTCATGCCGAAAGAATGAACAAGCGCAGGAATTTATTTCACTAGATACCGAAACAGGTTTTCGGGTGAAATTGCATAAAGTGGTTATGCATGTGAAATAGAATTCTAGCAAGGGGTTATTTGTGAATGTTTGTCATTAAAGTAATTGACAAAATTCTGAATAAAATAAAAGAGTTTTATTTAATGAGAGTTTGCATTAAATTTGGTGGAAATTTAATGGGAATTTGAGTGGACTTTTGAGTGGAGGGATTTTAAAGGGCATTTTGTGAGTGGAGTGTCCACCCACATGAATGAAGGAGGGGAGGGGGCAGCCCCCATGGCCGGCGGCCACCCCCTTGGGTGCCCCCCCTCCTCCTATAAAAGGATCCCCCCTTCTCACTTGTCTCTCACACCTCCTCGTGAAGGATCTCTCTCCCCCTCTAGAATTTACCCCCCATGGTCTCGGACTAGCGAGATACATGTTCCCGGTGGCTATTCGGCAAGAAAGAGTTGTGCTTCCGCTGCATCGCTGGAGCGAGGAGGCAGAGGTTGCTCGGTGCCTCGAACGTGTGTGCGAGCACGGATGCGCTGCTGATTTGCGGCGCTAGGACTTTCTCTCGATCTTGAGATCGGCAAGAGATCGTCTATATCAACCACGAGTTGAACTCGTTAAGCTTTGTCGGTCTTCAAGGGTATGTTCTCTACGGATATACATCCGCCCGTTGTTTGTATCTAGTAGATAGATCTTGGTATATAGTTCACATCGTAGGAAATTTTTTGTTTTCTATGTTGCGAACCCTAAAGTGGTATCAGAGCCGGATCTATGCGTAGATACTTTACACGGGTAGTACACATATGAGTATGTGGGCGATGATGATCATGTTGTTGCTCCTTTGTTGTAATTTTGGATATTGGTGGCATAGTGGGATGAAGCGGCCCGGACAAACTTTACATGTCCTCGCACATGAGACCTGTTCCACGCTTGACATGCAACTAGTTTGCATAAGTGGCTAGCGGGTGTCTGTCTCTCCTACTATAGTCAATATCTATTTTGCAAGCGAGTTGTCAACAATTTGATTATCCTCGTTGTGGTTCATGTTCGTAGGTAAGAACGGTTCTATCTCGAAAGCCCTAAGCCACGTAAAACTTGCAATGGATAAATTAGAGGCGTCTAGTTTAGATTGTTGCTGGGCTAGTGTTATGATATGGTAGTGTTGTAAGTAGAAGTATGAGATGATACTCTTACAACACACATAGCATGTAAAATCCATAGACCTTGGATTTACACATATAGGTATGATAGTGATCATACCACGATGCACATGATAGAGATCATCTGCGGGAACCATATAATTTCACTAATAAACATATGATGTTTGATAGCATCTTATATTGCTTGTTTAGCGCTTTGTTAGCATAATAAGATGACCCCTCATTTAAATATCAAGATAAGAATGTGTTCTTCCTTTAGTATGCACCGATTATGTTTTCGTCGCTCCAAGACATCACGTGATGATCGGTGTTCTTGGATCCACGACCATATTTCGGGTGTAAAACAGTTACACACGCGAATATTAAGGTTCTAACTTGGCGAGCCTAGCATGTACAGACATGGCCTCGGAACACGGACCGAAAGGTTAAGCATGAGTCATATAGTTGATATGATGCCCATTTGATGCTCGCCTTTGAAGCTATACCGACTCACGTGATGATCGGACTTGGTGTAGTGGATTTGGTTCATGTAATCACCAAAAAGGCACGAGGGATGTCGTTTTTGAGTGGGAGTTCATTCGTAATATAGATTAGTCGAACTTAATCTATCATACACTTAGTCTAAACTTTACAAATTCTGTTGTAGATGGCACCACCTGCTTTTAATTTCAATGTGTTCATGGAGAAAGAGAAACTAGCAACGAACGGTAGCAACTTTACCGAATGGGCCATGAATTTGAGGATTCTCCTCTCTGCTGCACAAAAGCAATATGTGCTAGAAGCGCCGTTAGGCCCCCCACCTTTAGATGATGCCCCTGACGAGGAGAAGAATGTCTATCAGACTCGTCAGGAGGACCACAACTTAGTTCATTGCGGCATATTGTATGGGCTAGAGCCGGAACTTCGAAAGCGTTTCGAAAACGACAATGCATTTGATACAATGGGTGAGTTGAAAATGATTTTCGACACACATGCTGATGTAGAGAGCTACAACGCTTCAGAAAAGTTCTTTAGCTGCATGATGGAAGAGCACAGCTCCGTTAGTGAGCATGTACTCAAGATGTCGGGTTACGCCGATAAGCTTGTGTCCTTGGGAATATCGATTCCCATTGACTTAGGCATCCATCGTGTTCTGCAGTCTCTGCCACCTAGCTATAAGAGCTTCGTGATGAACTATAATATGTAAGGCATGAAGAAGTCTCTCCCCGAGCTTCTGTTAATGCTTAAAACTGCAGAAGTGGAGATCAAAAAGGAACATCAAGTGTTGATGATCAATAGGAACACTGGTTTCAAGAAAGACAAGAAGGGAAAATGGAAGGGAATTAAGGGCGGCAAGCCTGTTGCCGCGCCTGAAAAGAAACCCCGAGTTGGACCTAAGTCTGATTCCGAGTGCTACTATTGTAAGGGGACTGGCCACTGGAAGCGCAACTGCCCCAAGTATCTGGCAGACAAGAAGGCCGGCAAGGCAAACAAAGGTATATATGATATACATGTTATTGATGTGTACTTGACTAGTGCTCGCAGTAGCACCTGGGTATTTGATACCGGTTCAGTTGCTAATATTTGTAACTCGAATCAGGGGCTGCGGAACAAGCGACCGCTAGCAAGGGGTGAGGTCAAGATGCGTGTCGGCAATGGATCAAGCGTTGATGTGATCGCCGTTGGAACGCTGCCTCTCCACTTACCGTCGGGATTAGTTATAAACTTGAATAAATGTTATCTGGTGCCTGCACTGAGCATGAACATTGTATCTGGATCGTGTTTGATGCAAAGTGGTTATTCATTTAAATCCGAGAACAATGGTTGTTCCATTTATATGAATGAAATCTTTTATGGTCATGTACCGATGATGAATGGTTTATTTCTATTAGATCTCGATGATAATGTTACACATATTCATAATGTTGATGCTAAAAGGATTAAACTTAATGATGATATATTCGCATATATGTGGCACTGCCGTCTAGGTCATATTGGCGTTAAACGCATGAAGAAGCTCCATTCGGATGGACTTTTGGAATCACTTGATTATGAATCATTTGATACATGTGAGCCATGCCTTATGGGCAAGATGACTAGAACGTCGTTTTCCGGTTCAATGGAACGGGCGACAGATTTATTGGAAATCATACATTCTGATGTATGTGGTCCAATGAGTGTGTCGGCGCGAGGTGGATATTGTTATTTTGTTACTTTCACGGATGATTTGAGTAGATACGGTTATATCTACTTGATGAAACACAAGTCTGAAACCTTTGAAAAGTTCAAGGAATTTCAGAATGAAGTGGAAAATCATCGTAATAGAAAAGATCAAATTTCTACGGTCTGACCGTGGAGGTGAGTATCTAAGTTACGAGTTTAGCACTCACATGAAAGAGTGTGGAATTGTTTCACAACTCACACCTGCCAGAACACCACAGCGAAATGGTGTGTCGGAACATCGTAATCATACTTTATTAGATATGGTTCGATCTATGATGTCTCTGACGGACTTGCCGTTGTCATTTTGGGGTTATGCACTAGAAACTGCTGCATTCACTTTAAATCGGGCACCATCTAAATCCGTTGAAAAGACACCGTATGAATTGTGGTTTGGAAACAAACCTAAGCTGTCATTTCTTAAAGTTTGGGGATGCGATATTTATGTGAAGAAACTTCAACCGGATAAACTCGAACCCAAAGCGGAAAAATACGTCTTCATAGGATACCCTAAAGAAACTATTGGGTATTCCTTCTATCACAGATCCGAGGGCAAGGTTTTTGTTGCCAAGAATGGATCCTTTCTAGAGAAAGAGTTTCTCGCGAAAGGTGTGAGTAGTCGGAACGTAGAACTCGAAGAGGTTGTGGAACCTTCTCTTCAAAGTATGGCGAGTAGCGCAGCGCCGGAAGTTGTTCCGGAGTTGGCTCCACCTGTTGAAGAGGGAACTAATGATAATGATCATGAAACTCCGAAAGAGAGTACTACCGAACCTCGCAGGTCAAACAGGACACGTGCAGCTCCCGAGCTGTACGGAAATCCTGTCATGAATTTTATGGTTGAATTATAAAGATGGATTCAGAACTAATTAAGTGTTATGTTGAGGCTCATGGATCGAGAGTGGAATTTGTTCATCCCGATGACGGATAGATATACTCTGGGCCCTCTCGGTGATATCACATTGATTAGCTTGCAAGCAAGTGATTTGATCACTAGAATGTTATATCACAGGAACGAGAAAAGAGTGCATGTCGGTAACGAGATCAAACTAGGTATGGAGATACCGATGATCGAATCTCGGACATGTAATATATCGTGAAACAAAGGGATTAAGATACTAGCGTAAAAGGTTCCGACGATCACAAGAAAGTCATCGTTGAATGTGTGGGAGTCAGTATGGGTCTCCAGATCCCGCTTTTGATTATTGATCCGAGAGGGGTCTCGATCATGTCCGCATTATTCACGAACCGTAGGGTGACACACTTAAGAGACACCGACATCCAATTGGAGCAAATGTTTCATGCCAAAAGAATGAACAAGCGCAGGAATTTATCTCACTAGATACCGAAACAGGTTTTCGGGTGAAATTGCATAAAGTGGTTATGCATGTGAAATAGAATTCTAGCAAGGGGTTATTTGTGAATGTTTGTCATTAAAGTAATTGACAAAATTCTGAATAAAATAAAAGAGTTTTATTTAATGAGAGTTTGCATTAAATTTGGTGGAAATTTAATGGGAATTTGAGTGGACTTTCGAGTGGAGGGATTTTAAAGGGCATTTTGTGAGTGGAGTGTCCACCCACATGAATGAAGGAGGGAAGGGGGCAGCCCCCATGGCCGGCGTCCACCCCCTTGGGTGCCCCCCTCCTCCTATAAAAGGAGCCCCCCTCCTCACTTGTCTCTCACACCTCCTCGTGAAGGATCTCTCTCCCCCTCTAGAATTTATCCCCCATGGTCTCGGACTAGCGAGATACATGTTCCCGGTGGCTATTCGGCAAGAAAGAGTTGTGCTTCCGCTGCATCGCTGGAGCGAGGAGGCAGAGGTTGCTCGGTGCCTCGAACGTGTGTGCGAGCACGGATGCGCTGCTGATTTGCGGCGCTAGGACTTTCTCTCGATCTTGAGATCGGCAAGAGATCGTCTATATCAACCACGAGTTGAACTCGTTAAGCTTTGTCGGTCTTCAAGGGTATGTTATCTACGGATATACATCCGCCCGTTGTTTGTATCTAGTAGATAGATCTTGGTATATAGTTCACATCGTAGGAAATTTTTTGTTTTCTATGCTGCGAACCCTACAATATTACGCGTTGACCATGAGATTTGGAATTGGACGGAGAAGTCGGTTGTATCTTCTTCCTCTCGCATGAATCCGGATGTGCAGGTCGTGTCTGTTATCCTCATAGCGTGCATATTAATTGGTAATTCGTAGAGGATATTGAAAGTACCGACTTGATACGACTAGAGGGGGGTGAATAGGCGTCTACCCAATTTTAATTTGTTTCTCACTTTTAGGCTCAAAGAGAAAGGAAGTTATGTAGATATGCAACTAAGTGAACAACCTAAAGCAAGAAAACAAACACCAACCACAAAAACAGTAAATAGCAAGGAGTAAAGGAAGGGAACGGAGTAACCGGAGAGGGGACACGGAGATGTAATTCCCGTAGTTCACTCCCAAGGAGCTACGTCTACGTTGTAGAGGTGTCGGGGCCACACAAGGTCACCCGAGCGCCACAAAGGCCTCACCTTCTTCTCCGGTGAGCTCCCCCACAAAGGAGGCCTCACGATCCACTAACCGGTGACCTTGAAGGCGCCAACCGAAACCTTTACACCAAGGTTGAGGGTGAGGCTCCACAACTCAATTGGAGGCCCTCAACGACACCTCGAAGCTTTACAAAGCAAGCCTTAGCTCCGAGGATGCCCTACACCGTCTAGGGTTCCAAGAAACCCAAGAGCAACAAGATCCACAAAGGATGGGTGGGGGAAATCAAATCTTCTTTGGTGGAAGTGTAGATCTAGGTCACCTCCCTCACCTCTCAAAAGATCATGTCATTTGAGTGGCTAGAGAGAGATCTAGTGAGGTGAAGCTCAAGCATTAATGGAGGAGAGAGAGAAATTCGAGAGAGAATGGGAGGAAGAAGAGGGGTGCCTTAAATAGACCCCCTCGCGTTGAACCGTTACATCCCCCGCGACCTCACCGGAAGTTCCGGTGAGAGGCCGGAAGTTCCGCCCAGCCTGGCTCCAACGGTCATCAGACCGTTGACGCCCGCTCTAGAAGCGCAACCAGAATTTCCGGTAAAAACAGACTGGAAGTTCCGGTGGACTTCCGACGCAAGTTTCGGCCAAGTTTTGGCAAATAGAACACTTCAAAACATAAGGTTACTGAGCCACCATCGGAACTTGGAGCGGAACAAGGAGCGGAACTTCTGGGTCGCGAACCGAATCTGGCCAGAAGTTCCGGCGTCTGGGCGGAAGTTCCGCTCAGGACCTTTTGGCAGGACAAGTTCCGATGCAAGTTCCGACCCAAGTTCCGGCAATTAGAACACTTCATACATAAGGTTACTGATTCACCATCGGAACTTGGGGCGGAACTAGCGTCGGAACAAGGCTTGAGCAGCTCGCAGAAAAAAAGCCTGAGCGGAACTTCCGGCGCCAGGCCGGAAGTTCCGGTGAGACACAGAAAGCTCCAACAGAACAGGAACTCACTCTCTCACGGAATAGTAGGATGGCTGTGGCGGTTCATATAGGTTTTGTGCAAGAACAAGTGATTTCCCACAGCCTTCCAAGATGGACCCCCTCTTAATAGTACGTTGACCTAAAAACAACAACCAGAGAGAAACTAGGAGGAAACTAAAAAGGCCACCGTCTTCATGAGATCCCAAGAGAGCATCCACCACAAGAGAAGGATACAACAACAATGTTTCCCCTGAAACACAAACGCATTATTAAAAACACAATTGGGATTATCATTAACACCAAAAACATCATGGGAAGATATAGTCCTTTCAATCTCCCCCTTTTTGGTGTTAGATGACAATCCCAAAGATTTGCATAGAATCAAACCAATATTTGCAATGGACGGGACAAGCTCCCGCTCTATGTGTGCAAGGTAGAGAAAAGATCTAAGGACAAGACTGGTACACATACAAGGAGGCTCCACCACCGATTGCAAAGATAGCACAAGGCAGGGTACAAGAAAGGATAGAAATCATACCAGAACCAACCAAATGTGGCGGAGACAAAAGGAGTAATAACAATAAGGGCTATGAGGCTCCACCACCATATGCATGTGCTCAAAAGATGACAACAAGAAACCACACGCACGACATTGCATAAGATATCACATAGTCTCGAACATAACAAGGTCCACAAGCACACATAAGTTCACGGACATAAAGTCACAAGCACACAAATAAAACTAGAGAGTTCGCGAGCACGAAAAGATCAAAGGCAAGAACAGGCTCGCGACTCAACCCATGCAAATCCCATAGACAACCTAATAAACATCTTTCTCCCCCTTTGGCATCGAGACACCAAAAAGGAAGAAAAGATCAATCTAATCGTCCCAGCCATGAGAGGGGGGAGGAGGAGAAGACTCAGGGACCCAAGGACCCCACTCAGGCGACGGACCAGTGACCTCCTCCTCAGACTCATCCTCGTACCAGTGGCAGTTGTCGCGAATCCAATCATCCTTGGGAATAGTGACAGAGCTTGTGATCGGAGAGCTGGGAATGTTGAGAGCGGTCATGATGGCCTTCTGGCGCTGAATATTGTGACGCTGATCTACATACGCCTGATACTCGCGGTCTTGGAGAAAGCATAAAGTCTTCTTCACCTTTCCAAGCAGCTTCTTTGCCCAAGACGGCTGCCTCTGGAGAGAAGGACCACCAGCACGAGTGCCACCAGGAGCAGAGGAGGGACCACCAGCATCATCTCGAGCCTTCTTGAGTTCAGCTTCCTTTTCTTCTTGAGACCGAGGTTGTTGGTGCTTACTCACACGCAGCTTCAACTCCTCATGAATGGTGATGTTGTCTTGAGGAAATCGGGTGCCAGTCGTCTCAAGCCACTTGTTATTGATGAGAGTCTGTATGTAGGGAGCATAGATGCAGGAGCACTTTTCAATAAGATCCGCCCACATCTCTGAGTAGATGAAGTGCATAATATCCATTGACCTGTCAGAGTCACGGCGAATATAAGTTTGATGCATGAGGTCAACCTGATAGCCATGAAACTGATCAAAGTTGCCAGCCTTGGGAGAGATGGTGTTCAAGTACACCCTGCGCATGATGTCAAAAACTGGCAGCAGATGATTCACAAACCCAATAGTTCCCCACCCTTCAATGTAGAGAGGCTCCAGGACCTCAGGATCAGCAGCTTCAGGACCATGAACACGCCAACCATTTGCCCCGCGGCCAGGCTGAAGGGGATAGCCAAGAAGCTCAGCAAACTCAGACCAAGTGGCGGTAAGAAACACGTCGCTAGTCATCCACTTCAACACACCTTCAGTAGAGGACTGCATGTGAATAAACAGTGTTGAGTAAAACTGAGCAATAGCAGTCACATCAAAGTTCTGACGGTGCTCCATGAGTGGAACCAGCCCAAACTTCTGGCAAATATCAAGAGCCTCGCCAAAGTATGCATGCTTCTCTTCCATGTGAGTCACATTGATGTACTTTTGAGGAGCAACCACGAACTTCTTCTTCGATGCATAGATTTCTTCATATATCTGTTCCTGACGGCAGTTGTGAAAGTGAGGGTCCAAGAAAAGACGATCACGAGCCACGAGGTAGGGATCCGTACTCCTGAAAGCAGAGTAAGCTTTCTGAGACCACTTGGAAATCTTGGCTCTGGTCATGTCTGGCCCAGCAGCAGTGGCCTTCTTAGCAAGAGCAGGCCTTTTCCCTGCAGCAGCAGCAGCACGGCGAGCAACAGCCGCCTTCTGACGACTAGTATGAGTGGTTGGACGCACAACCTCAACATCTTCTTCATCAATCTCAGGAGGAATGTCAGAGGATGGTCGACGGGTATGATTGCATTGGCGAGTACCTCCTTGCCCTGAGAGGAAAGCATAAGAATAGGGAGGGAAGGTGGGGTAAGTGCACAAGTTCGGAAAAGGAAACAAAAGAGATAGTTTGGAAAAATACAAGCAGGAAAAAGTTGCTGAATCGCCGGAACTTCCGGTGAAAATGGTCCACCGGAAGTTCCGGTCCTGGCTCACCGGAAGTTCCGGTGAGGCCACGAACTGACGGTTCCAAACAGCAGTTCACTAGATCTAGATCTAAAAGCCACAAGTGCAAAGATTTTCAAGAATTTATTGGACCAATCTACTCTAGGATGATACCCTAGGCCTACCAAGATCTCCCAACAAGTTCTAGCCAAAGAACTAGCCTAGACATGGTGTGCCCTAACTCAAGCCATGGTGAGAGAAAGATCTCCATGAATGGAGGGAGTTGAGGGCAAATACCGGAGTCCATGGCGGGAGATCGAGGTGGGGAAGGTTCCCACGGAGCAGATCTACGGAGGAGTGGCCGGGGACGAAGGGGCCGGAGCACCTTCGCGGAGAGGTCTTGGCCGGCGACTGCTCCAAATAGAGGATGGGTCTTGGGGGAAAAAGGAAGAAGATCCCGTTTTCCCCCAGGGCCCACCTTATATAGGACAGGGAGCACCATCGGAAGTTCCGGTCTGGGACCGGAAGTTCCGGTGGACCGGAAGTTCCGGGTCAGGCTGAACACGTTCCAGGTCAGCAGGTGATTCAGACGAACAACCAGCTGACCGGAAGTTCCGGCATCTGACCGAAAGTTCCGATGACGCCAGGAAGACCTTCTCAGGTTTGGAAGATAACAAGGAAGAACTTGTGCAGGGAATAGAGAGGGCTGGAGGAAAGGAAAGGCTTAGGATAGAGAGCTCAAACTAAGAAGAACCAAAGCCAACAAAAACCAAGAAAAAAACACAAAAAGGTCAAAGACACAAATAAGAACGGGTCGGTGGCCGAGGCCACCTTATATAAGAGTAAATGGCTTGACACCGCGAAGATATATCTTGGGTTCATTACCAACACTCATCATGAAGCTCAAATGGTCTCCTTTAGAGACTATGGAGTATGAAAACTACACTCCCCCTAAATCAATGCCTACATCCAAACAAGATACACATTGAGACGCGGGTATGTGTGCAAGGTACTCAAGCAACATTGCTCGAATCGATGATATTTAGCTCATGCCTTAACTCCCGGAACCTTGCTTCATCAAGACGCTTCGTGAAAAGATCCGCAAGATTTGCCTTGGTGGGAACATACACCAAAGAAATGTCTCCTCTAGCAACATGGTCCCGAATGAAATGATGACGAATCTCAATGTGCTTGGTCTGGTTGTGTTGCATGGGATTGTGAGCAATAGCAATTGCACTCTCATTGTCACAAAGAAGAGGCACCTTGTCAAAATATAGTCCAAGATCCTTGAAGGTTTGCTTCATCCATAGCAATTGAGCACAACAGCTCGCGGCAGAGATGTACTCAGCTTCGGAAGTGGACATAGACACACAATTTTGCTTCTTCGAGGACCAACAAACCAAAGATCTTCCGAGAAACTGACAAGCTCCGGAGGTTGACTTTCTTCCCACTTTGTCACCAGCCCAGTCCGAGTCCGTGTAACCAATAAGATCAAATCTGGCTCCCTTGGTGTACCACAACCCAAAATTTGGGGTATGAACTAAATATCGGAAGATTCTCTTGACCGCCACCAAGTGACTTTCCTTTGGTGCGACTTGAAATCTTGCACACATACCCACACTCAACATAATATCCGGTCGGGATGCACAAAGATAGAGCAAAGAACCAATCATAGATCGATAGAGTTTTTGATCCACTTCCTTACCCTTGGGATCGAGATCAAGATTAACCTTAGTTGGCATGGGAGTCTTGGCACCCTTGACTTGATCAAACTTGAACTTCTTGAGCATGTCTTGAATGTATTTGGCTTGGTTGATGAAAGTCCCTTTCCTCAATTGCTTGACTTCAAATCCAAGGAAAAACTTCAACTCCCCCATCATGGACATCTCGAAGCGGTCGGTCATGAGATTGACAAAATCCTCATTAAAAGTTTTGTTAATAGACCCAAAGATAATGTCATCAACATAGATTTGGCAAACGAACAAGTGGCCTCCAACTTTCTTAGTAAAAAGAGTGGGATCAATGAGACCCACTTCGAAGCCATGGTCTAACAAGAGCTCCCTAAGGCAATCATACCACACACGTGGGGCTTGCTTGAGGCCATAGAGTGCCTTATTGAGCTTATAGACATGGTTCGGAAAAAGTTGATCCTCAAAACCCAGAGATTGCTTGACGTATACCAACTTTTTTCAAAGGACCATTAAGAAAAGCACTCTTAACATCCATTTGATGCAACTTAAAGTTATGATGGGTAGCGAAGGCAAGAAGCATACGAATGGATTCAAGGCGAGCAACGGGGGCGTAAGTCTCACCATAGTCGATGCCCTCAACTTGTGAGTATCCTTGGGCAACTAACCTTGCCTTGTTGCGCACGACAATTCCATTCGCATCGCACTTGTTCTTGAAGACCCACTTGGTTCCAATGACGTTTGTACAGTCTTTGGGCCGCTCAACCAATGTCCAAACATTGTTCCTATTGAAGTTGTGAAGTTCCTCGTTCATAGCATCAAGCCAATCATCATCTTCAAGAGCTTCGAAGACTTTCTGTGGTTCCACAAGATACATAAACGCATGGTGAGAGCTAAAGGAAGCTAGTTGCCTCCTAGTAGTGGAAGCTTTATTGAAATCTCCATAGACATTATCAAGGATATGGCCATCTCGAACAAGTTTGGCGAGACGATAGGCTTGACGGCAGGCTTGTGCTTCCACTCGAGATTCTTGAGCTACCACTTGGCCATTGCCACCAATTGAGCCGCCGCCTTGACTATAAGCACAAACACGAGGGTCATCTTCATCAATTTCCACTTCGGGGGAGTCATCACTTGGAGAGGATCCTTGAGGATCATTGACTTGCTCTTGATCTCGACGAGCTTGACCTTGGGGAGAGCCATGACCTTGAGGAGGAGCCCCATCTTGGGGAGGTTGATGAAGAGCTTGTCCGTGGGAGGTGCCTTGAGGAGGAGCCCCATCGTGGGGAGGTTGATGTTGTTGATGAAGAGCTTGTTCTTTGGAGCTTGGAGAGTCATGAGCATGGGAAGCTTCGAAAGAGCTTGAGGGAGCTTGTGCCAAGAAAGTAGGTCCTTGAGGGCAAGATGATCTTGTGAAAGTGAGGGCTCCACTTGAGTAGAGCTTGGTCCTTCTCCTTCGTCCATAAGGGGATCCTCAATGGGAAGGTGGAAACCCACACCCATTCTTCTTATGGCCTTGGGAGGAATTTCATCACTTGGATCCAAACACCATCTTGCCTAACAAGAGACTCATGATTTTCATCAAACTTCACGTTGCTCGTTTCTTCAACTCTTCCATTGGCTTTGTTGTAGACTCTATAAGCATGGGACTAATTTGAGTAGCCAACAAAAATTCCTTCTTGAGCCTTGGATTCAAACTTGGACAAACGAACTCCTTTTTTGAGAATGTAGCACTTGCAACCAAACACCCGAAAGTAGCTAACATTAGGCTTTTTCCCGGTGAGAATTTCATAGGGGGTCTTGTTCTTTTTCTTGCGGAGATAAAGCCGGTTGGTTGCATGGCAAGCGTGGCCTTGGCACAAAAGTTGTATGGAGACTTGAACTCAGCTAGCATAGACCAAGCCGCATCCATCAATGTGCGATTCTTCCTTTAGGCAACTCCGTTTTGTTGAGGGGTGTAGGGAGTGGAGTATTGATGCTTGATTCCTTCATCACTGAGAAACTCATCCAAGGTATAGTTTTTGAACTCGGTGCCATTGTCACTTCGAATTGAGAGAATAGTTGCATTGTGCTTCCGTTGAACCTCATTAGCAAAGTCGATGACGGTTTGTTGAGTCTCACTCTTGTACTTGAAAAAGAACACCCAAGTGTATCTTGAGAAATCATCCACAATGACCAAGCAATACTTCTTGCCTCCAAGGCTATCATGAGAGGGAGGACCAAAGAGATCCATATGCAAGAGCTCCAAACACCTCACGGTGGTGATCTGATTGAGTGCTTTGTGAGGAGTTTCATGCATCTTCCCTTCAATACAAGCCCTGCAAACACGATCTTTGGCAAAAGAAACATCGTTAATTCCAAGGATGTGGCCCTCGGAGTGAAGTCTTTGCAAAGTTCTCATGTTAACATGGGCTAGGCGGTGATGCCACAACCAGCCCTTGTCGGCTTTAGCATAGAGACATAGAGCATGAGGAGTAGTGGTCCCTAAAAAGTCCACCACATACAAGTCATGTTCTACATATCCTACAAAAGCCACCTTGAGAGACTTGCTCCACATGAGGACCACGGTATGAGAATTAAATAAAGAAGAAAGACCCATAAGAGCAAGAGCACGAACTGAGAGTAAGTTGTAACCAAGAGTTTTGACAAGCATGACGTCAACTAAGGATACATCCGGGGTTACCACCACTTTGCCAAAACCCAAAACCTGAGAGCTTGTTTTGTCACCGTAGGAGACCATGGTGTTGGCAATATTGGGCCTCAATTCGCTCATGATAGACTTGCTTCCGGTCATATGACTCGTCGCACCACTATCAGGCACCCATTTTGATCCACCGGAAGCATAGTCCTACAAGAAAATCAAGCCTTGGTTTTAGGTACCCATTTTGCAATGGGTCCCCTTTTGTTAGTGACAAGAGCCTTTGGCACCCAAATGGCCCAATGATAATCATGCGTGTAAGACGTTCCCACGTATCTAGCATATACATGACCATCATAAGATTTGCAAAGAATATAAGAGGGATTGTTCTTTCCGGCAAAGTTGTCACTTTGCAAGAGGGTTAGGCCATTTGGTACCCCTTGGGCCATGCCCTTGTTCTTTTTCTTCTTTTTCTTCTTCTTCTTCTTCTTCTTCTTCTTCTTCTTAGTCTTGGCAAGTTGATCCTTCAACACCTTGACTTCCTCTATGAAATGCTCATGTTTGCAACAAGGATTAGGAGTGCTAGACAAGTCTATAATTTGCACAGCGGAAGACTTAGAGAGATCACAAGTTAATTGAGTTTGAAGCTGTTCATGGGCTTCAAAAAGATTTGAGAATTTACTCTCCAAGGCTTTGTGTTCCTCTTTGAGTTTCTCAAGATCCTTTTGAGTCCTATCATGACCACCCACAAACTCAGCATTTTCTTTCTTGAGAACCGTAATCAAAGCAAGAGCATGGTCACGTTCTTTAATTGTAGAGCACAAAGTGTTGTTATGATCATTTACAAGCTTAGACACATTTTCTTCAAGATTAATTCTCATATTTTGTTCATCCTCAAGACTTTGAGTAAGAGAGGCAATTTCATCGGCGACATCTCTTTTATTTTTACTTAGCAAGTCAAGAAGTTCTTCCTTTTCATCTAAGGCATCTCTAGCATTGTCAAGTTGTGCAAGTAAGGACTCAAAGCAGGTTTTAGTTTCTTCATCTAAGGTAGCAACAAATTCACACATGTCAATCATCTCTTTCTTCACCTCTAGACCAACAAGATCAAGAGAGGAAGGCTCACTAGAGTTAGGTTGATGAGTGGGTTTTGGTGTTACATCGGTGGCCTTGGCCATGAAGCACTTTTGGTTGGAGAAGATGACATTTTCATTTGGCGAGTCGAAGAGGGATAGACGTGGAGTTGAGGTAGTGGCAATAGCAGCAACTCCCACAATCTCTCCACCATGAACTTCATCATCGTCATCTTCATCCGTGCCCGAAAGGTATTCTTCATGGACCACAATTGCTCGTTCCTTGTTAGTGGCGTTCTTGACGGCGTAGTTCTTGTTCAAGGGATGAGGAGGTCTTGACTTGATCTTGCGAATGAGACGACCACTATTGTCTTCACGGTTCTCAAAGGGACACTTGGCCACGAAGTGACTCTTGTCATTGCAATTGTAGCACGACCTTGCCTTGGGAGACTTGTTGGGTGAGTTGAATCTTGAGTTGTCCCTTGATCTTGAATTGAACCCAGACTTGTTCCAAAAGGCCCTTGAAGGGAGAGCAAGATGTTCGTTGAAGGCACATTTGAGGTCCTCTTGAGACCACTCACTCGATGTATCATCATCATCAACTTCAATAGCCTTGGCCTTCAAAGAAAGATTCACTTTGGTTGACCCAATGGCTCTATCTCGAGCGGACTCCGCATTGTTCTTGGCAATAGTCATGGCAGTTACTTCACTCAAGACTTCTTGGGAGGTCATTAGGTGAAAGTTGGTTCTTCCCTTGATAGAGTTGAGCTTTTGTTCTTCAAATGGGAGGAGAGCTTGAATGAACTTCCTCTTCATAAACTTGTCATCAACATAGTGAGCCCCAAGGTCCCTCATAGTGGAACAAAGGACCTTAAGGCGCCTATACATGTCTTCGGGGGTCTCATCATCTTGCATTGCGAAACCATCGCACTCGTCGTTGATCTCATCAAACTTGGAGCTTTGGATGCTTGCATTCCCAACAAAGAGCTCGGTGAGTTGATCCCAAGCTTCCTTGGCGGTATCAAATTGGCGAATGTGAGCAAAATCCTTTGGAGTCAAGGCCTTTTGAATCATTCCCAAAGCTGTGGCATTGAGTTGCTTGTCCACCACTTCACCTCGTGTCAACTTCTTTGGGTCATATGGAGAGAATCCATCCTCCACAATCCTCATTAACTCAATAGAAGAGCTGGAAATATGTGAGCGCATTAGATATTGCCAATTGGCGAAATTAGAAGTATCTAGCATGAGTGGTGCTCCTTGAGGTATAATATGTGGCATGGGGATGGGTGGATCCGGAGTGTACTTCAGCGGTGGGGGTACCGCCGAGTAGTCCTTTCCTCCATTTTCCTCTTTGGAAGTTGGGTTCTCGGGCTCCTCGATGTTCTCACTTGGAACCTTGGTAGAGGTTTGAGCAACAAAACCAAGTCCCAAGTGAGTGGTGGCGGCCGCGGGAGTTACCCCGGGGGCGGACACCGTAACGGTGGGAGGAACCTCGGTGGGTTGGGGTGTGTCAAGAGCAACCATGGGATTTGGCTTGAGAGACTGCAAGAGAGTCATCATTTCCTCGAACTTGGACATCATGGATGACTCCAATTGCTTGAGGTCATCCATAGTGGCCAAGTTCTTGGATTTTTCGGTTTCACTACCTCCTTCGTCGGCCATAGTCTCTTAGGCGGTAAATCCCGAAATAAGAGCCTTGGCTCTGATACCAATTGAAAGTACCGACTTGATACGACTAGAGGGGGGTGAATAAGCGTCTACCCAATTTTAATTTGTTTCTCACTTTTAGGCTCAACGAGAAAGGAAGTTATCTAGAGATGCAACTAAGTGAACAAGCTAAAGCAAGAAAACAAACACCAACCATAAAAACAGTAAATAGCAAGGAGTAAAGGAAGGAAACGAAGTAACCGGAGAGGGGACACGGAGATGTAGTTCCCGTAGTTCACTCCCAAGGAGCTACGTCTACGTTGGAGAGGTGTCGGGGCCACACAAGGTCACCCGAGCGCCACAAAGGCCTCACCTTCTTCTCCGATGAGCTCCCCCACAAAGGAGGCCTCACAATCCACTAACCGCTGACCTTGAAAGCGCCAACCGAAACCTTTACACCAAGGTTGAGGGGGAGGCTCCACAACTCAATTGGAGGCCCTCAACGACACCTCGAAGCTTTACAAAGCAAGCCTTAGCTCCGAGGATGCCCTACACCGTCTAGGGTTCCAAGAAACCCAAGAGCAACAAGATCCACAAAGGATGGGTGGGGGAAATCAAATCCTCTTTGGTGGAAGTGTAGATCTAGGTCACCTCCCTCACCTCTCAAAATATCAGGTCATTTGAGTGGCTAGAGAGAGAGATCTAGTGAGGTGAAGCTCAAGCATTAATGGAGGAGAGAGAAAAATTCGAGAGAGAATGGGAGGAAGAAGAGGGGTGCCTTAAATAGGCCCCCTCGCGCTGAACCGTTACAGCCCCCGCGACCTCACCGGAAGTTCTGGTGAGAGGTCGGAAGTTCCGCCCAGCCTGGCTCCAACGATCATCAGACTGTTGACGCCCGCTCCAGAAGCGCAACCGGAATTTCCGGTCAAAACAGACCGGAAGTTCCGGTGGACTTCCGACGCAAGTTCCGGCCAAGTTCCGGCAAACAGAACACTTCAAAACAGAAGGTTACTGAGCCACCACCGGAACTTGGGGCGGAACAAGGAGCGGAACTTCTGGGTCGCGAACCAAATCTGGACGGAACTTCCGGCGTCTGGGCGGAAGTTCTGCTCAGGACCTTTTGGTAGGACAAGTTCCGATGCAAGTTCCAGCCCAAGTTCCGGCAATTACAACACTTCATACAGAAGGTTACTGATTCACCATCGGAACTTGGGGCGGAACTAGCGTCGGAACAAGGCTTGAGCAGCCCACAGAAAAAAGCCTGAGCGGAACTTCCGGCGCCAGGCCGGAAGTTCCGGTGAGACACAGAAAGCTCCAACAGAACATGAACTCACTCTCTCACGGAATAGTAGGATGGCTGTGGCGGTGCATATAGGTTTTGTGCAAGAACAAGTGATTTCCCACAGCCTTCCAAGATGGACCCCCTCTTAATAGTACGGTGACCTAAAAACAACAATCAGAGAGAAACTAGGAGGAAACTAAAAAGGCCACCGTCTTCATGAGATCCCAAGAGAGCATCCACCACAAGAGAAGGAGACAACAACAATGTTTCCCCTGAAACACAAACGCACAATTAAAAACACAATTGGGATTATCATTAACACCAAAAACATCATGGGAAGATATAGTCCTTTCAATCTCCCCCTTTTTGGTGTTAGATGACAATCCCAAAGATTTGCATAGAATCAAACCAATCTTTGCAATGGACGGGACAAGCTCCCGCTGTATGTGTGCAAGGTAGAGAAAAGCTCTAAGGACAAGACTGGTTCACATACAAGGAGGCTCCACCACCTATTGCAAATATAGCACAAGGCAGGGTACAAGAAAGGATAGAAATCATACCAGAACCAACCAAATGTGGTGGAGACAAAAGGAGTAATAACAATAAGGGCTATGAGGCTCCACCACCATATGCATGTGCTCAAAAGATGACAACAAGAAACCACACGCACGGCATTGCATAAGATATCACATAGTCTCGAACATAACAAGGTCCACAAGCACACATAAGTTCACGGACATAAAGTCACAAGCACACAAATAAAACTAGAGAGTTCGCGAGCACGAAAAGATCAAAGGCAAGAACAAGCTCGTGACTCAACCCATGCAAATCCCGTAGACAACCTAATAAACATATTTCTCCCCCTTTGGCATCGAGACACCAAAAAGGAAGAAAAGATCAATCTAATTGTCCCAGCCATGAGAGGGGGAAGGAGGAGAAGACTCACGAACATCTAACGGTTTGTACAAACCATTGCCGTAATTCTTTATGTGGGCATGGTGTACACCAAGGAGGCATGCGGGGTCGTGAAGGAGGCAGTGATTGGCTTGGATCATCTTCTGGGCCCCACATCATGGAATTGTGGACGGGAATAAGATGCCCGGTTGTGCAACAAAGAGTTGATCTCTCATGGGTAAAGTAACGCACCTCTGCAGAGTGTAAGAACTATAACTTGTTACTCCTTGTTCCGGGAAGGAGCTGCGAACGCGGCGGGAAAGGAACCCCATGAAGGTTCTAGTAAACCCGTGAAGGCTGACGGACATAGCTTTTCAGAATAAAAGCAACCTTTGAAGAAATTTTTCTGAAAACTTGCATTGCCTACGACCTACGGTCTGTGGCTGTAGTTATAGTGCATCAAACACTCCTTTTCTAGTGAACTTGTTAAGTACGCTCGTACTCAACGTATCTTCTTAACCCTTGCTAGATTCTGAAGCCAGTAAGAAGATTTCTACATCAAGATATGCTCCAGAAATCGTCAAGAGCTAAAGCTTTTCAATAAAGACAAAGAAGACAACATATACTCAACTCAAGTTGAGACGAAGTTACTGATTAGATAGTAATATAATCTCTAGCCAAAGAACATATCTCTATAGTGTGTTGCAATAGCCGCAACACCAAAACCGTAGTTAAAATACTAGTTCTAGTAGTATAATTGTTTTTGTGTTGTTTATCTTTGATTTTTCTTCATAAGAAGTTCTTTCTCTCTCTTAAACCTAGAGTGTTCTCTGGATCTTATGTAAAGACTGAGTTGTAACCTTTATCCATGTATTGGACCCACTGTGTTTCTGTTGTGCCATTCTGAGAGATGTAATACTAGTGAACGGTGTTTCATTGGTGTTATGTCAACGACTATAGTATACTACATCATGCAGTGGTATGCTGGGTCACCGCATTTTCTCTCTCTTTTCTCTTTTCAATATGTCTTTTTTTATAAGAAGAATGCTTCATAGATGTCACTATGGTGATGCTGCAAGTTTTCACCATGATTAGGCAAGGCTTCGGCTAGCGGCCTAGACGTTTATCTAACACAAAATACATAACTCCATGAACTTACAAGCTCCCCTTTTATTTCACATCGACGACATCCATAGACAAAAGAGCATGATATCAACTGTATAGAGATCCAAAAGTGTTGAAAGTGTTCCCCATGAAAACATGGTTCTGCTAATTCCAACGTATAAGTGCAAGCATATACAACATAGATGACACAATGGTTCAAGTTTATTAGGGGCAAGAAATATAAAGTGTTCCATCAAGTTCGTGAGAGTTTAAATCACTAGTTTTTCACGTAATAAAATACTTTTTAATTGGAAGATAGATGAAAACAAGAATATATTTAGAATGGTGTAACACACCATACATAGGAATTTATAGTTGACTCTTTGGAATAACTTGGTTTCTTGGGAGTTGGATGCATGAGTAGAGCTTACTCAGCAAAAGTGAAGGCTAGCAAAAGACTGGGCACAAGTCAATAACTAAATGATAATAGAGGCTAATGGTGACTTGTTAGAGTCATAACATGGTGTGAGCATGTGCCATGTCAACCCAAACAAAGCATCAAAGGAGAATACCACAATGTTATGCTTTTGTATGCTAAAACAACGCATGGTTCATTCAAGACACACTAAGCACTCTCAGTGACTTGGAGCAAGTCATGCTACAACAATAATCACTAAGCATAAGGTAAAAACAACACCTAGCTTGACAAGATAAAGTCTAAGCCATAGTCAAAGCAAGCTCAATTTTGTAACACTATAAGCATAAAACTTTCTACTCTTGGCTTACTCCAACCTTTTTTGTAAACAACACAGCGAAAGAGGGGGTCGAAACTACTTTATTCAAGCAAACTAAACAAACTAAGCAAACCAAACGATAACTTAGACGCTTCAAGAACAACACAACAGTGCATGAAATAATAAAAACGAAGTGTCTAGAAAGACCTGAGCTTTTTATTGATGAAGAAGGGGATGCCTTGGGCATCCCCAAGCTTTGACGCTTGTACCTCTTGAATATTTCTTGGGGTGACACGGGGTGGCATCCCCAATCTTGAGCTTTTGTCCATTCTCCATCTCATTACATCATTCTTCCTTTACACCTAAAAATTTTCCTTCATACAAAACTTCACACAATCTTCATTAGGAACATTAGTGTATTCAAAAAATAATAGACCATTGGGTTTAGATTTAGAACAGCAAAACTTTCACTAAAAACACAAGATACTGTAGCAACTTCCTTCAAAAAGCTCAATTCCCCAAAAGATAACTCAAAAAGAAATCAATAAGAAGCAAATGCAAATAGTGGAACAAATCTGTCAAAACAGACCAGCAGATAGAAACCGATTTTTTTGAAGACCTTCTGTTGCTCAATTCAAAAAGTGTTGAACTAAAGAAAGTTATCTAACATATTGGGGGATTTATTCGTAAAATATCAGATCAATCGGACTTACAGATATTCCTCATGAATTTTTATGGTGGAACACAAAAATCTATTTCGGGACAGCAACTCCTCAAATCTTACTTCCCTCTCATTAGAGGTCATTCTTAGCACAAAAAGCAAATAAAATAATAAAAAGAGGTCATTACTGAAGTAATAACTTCCAAGACTTAAGAAAACTCTTGGGTTATCTTTTAACAAGTACTTTTCTTTAACGCCTTTAAGTTAGGCAAAAGAAGTAAGAATCAAATGTTTTCAAATGAAGAACTAAAATCAATACTTGCAATCTCTTCAACTAGGAAAGGTATCTCATCCAAATGAGTTTTGGATGATCCCTTCTCATCTCTCCTTGGTTCAATACTTTCATCAAAAGTATTTTTAGGAACAATCCAATCAAAATTCTTTTCAAAGGCTTCATGCATTTCTACAAGTTTAAAGGGTATGGGTATCTTAATTTCCTCTCTAGGTTTGGTTTTATCTAGAGTACCCATAACATCTACACATGAGACAAGCATATTAAAATGTTCAAAGACCTTTTTTGGCTTCCTTAACAACATCATTGAACTCTTTCAATAAAGTTTCAAGGATAATTTCTCTCTTTTCAGCATCCTTTTTCTTCTTTTAGTTTAAGGAACAAAATTTGCATCATGGGGTTAAGGTTAACAAACCTAGCCTCCAACATATAAACTAAAGAAGCTGCAACAATTTCATAATTAGGAGCAAGTTCTTCTATAGATCTATCCTTAATATCCTCATGTTTGCTAACATGATTAAGGAATTCTTCGATATTTTCTTTCGCAATTATAGAGCCATTACCTATCGAAAAGTGAAGGGTTTCGCGGCATAGTAAATCAAAATTTTCTACGGATGCGAACAGAGGGAAAGCCAAGATCTAATCTAGGAGATGCAATCAACGAGAGAGATTGGATTAGATCTTCATACCCTTTAAGATTCGCACAGCGGAACGTTCGTCGGAACGTGGGTGATGTAGTCGTACTCGCTTCTCCTCCTCGCGATCCGATCCGATCTAGCACCACAAGTGGCGGTGCCTCCGTGAGATGCACACGTGCAGCACCTCGACGTCTCCTCCTTCCTCGGACCAGCAAGTATGGTGGAGATATGGATTGGATCTACAACACGACGGCGTGGTGTATATGGTGGAGAATTTCTGCAGCAGGGCTTCGCCTACAAACAGTCGGGAGGGAGAGAGGAAGGCAGCAAGGCAACTAGGGTTGGAGGCAAGGTGTCAGGGGGAGGGGGCGCACCAGCCCTCTATTTATAGAGGGGGGGGCGGCCAGCCCTTGCCCCTCCTCCAAGCCTTGGGCCGGCGGCCAAGGGAGGGAGGAGTGGGGGGCAAGGACTCTCCCCTCTTCTAGAAACCCTATCTCTAGTTTAAACGATTTAAACCCTATAGGATCGGCTGGGCCCTATGGGGCCTTGTGCCCCTGGCCCAATGCGGCCAGGACACTCCCTCATAGGCCCATGCCCCCTCCCGGAAGGTGGGGCCACGTTGGTCCCCTTCCGGAAGGTTCTAGAAGCTTCCGGTACAATACCGATTAACCCGGAACAATTCCGAACTCCAAAAACTGCATTGCCTTATATGCATCTTATTCTCCGGACCATTCCGGAACCTCTCGTGATATCCCGGATCCCATCCGAGACTCCGAACAAAAATTCATAAACCAATTATCCAATCTATCCTAGCGTCGAGATACATTAAGTGTGTGACCCTGCGGGTTCGAGAATATGCAGACATGATCTTCTATCAATAATCAACAGCGGGGTCTGGGCACCCATATTGACTCCCACACATTCATCGATGATCATATCGGATGAACCACGATGCCAGGATTCAAACAATCCCATATATATCTTCCCTTCGTCTCGCGATATTTTACTTGCCCGAGATTCGATCGTCGGTACCATCATACCTAGTTCAATCTCGTTCACAGCAAGTACTTTACTCGTTCCGTAATCCGATATCACTTTGTGATTAACTCCTTAACCACATGCTTGCAAGCGGTGTTGATATCGATTACCGAGTGGGCCCGAAGTATATCTCTCCAACTTGGGAGGGACAAATCCCATCTCGATACATACAACCCAACAGATACTTTCCGATCACCTGAGAGACACCTTTATGATCACCCTCTCATAGGATGACGTTTGATAACCTCAAAGCTTTCTTCCGATACCAGGGAGTTGTATTATCTCATGGTCTAAGGAATACAATATTTGACATAGGAAAAGCTTCGCAAAGATGAACACGATGAAACGATCTAATTGCTATGCTTAGTTTGGGTCTGTCCATCATATCATTCTCCAATGTTATGATCTCATTATCAGTTGACAACTCATGTCTATGGTTAGGAAACCTTAACCATCATTGATCAATGAGCTAGTCCATAGAGGCGTACTAGGGACACGGTGTTGTTCACAAACCACACAAGTATTAAAGTTTCCGCTTAATACAATTCTAGCATGGAATATAAACTTTATCATGAACAAGAATTATAATAATAACATCTTTATTATTGCCTCTAGGGCATAATTCCAACAAAAAGTCCTTCAGGGTGAACTTGGGGAATAACATGGTGAGCTAGAGCAAGGTGAAAACTAGAGTAGGAACTATTTTTTTGTGTTTTTATAAGAGAAAGCAAACCAAACTAAACTAATTTTTTTGGAGTTTTTGATAAAAAGAGGCAAACAAAACCAAGCAAAAGAAACTAAGCAAAAAAAAACAAAGTAAAGAGAAAGGTTATGAAGGACTCCCCTTGTGAAGACGTCCTTAGCCTCCCCCGCAACGGCGCCAGAAAAATTTGATGACGCCCGCTGTTGATGTAGGCGCTTCGTTGGAAGACACCAAGAGCAAGGTATGATGAGCACAACAACAAGTTTTCCCTCAGTAAGAGACCGAGGTTATCGAACCAGTAGGAGGAAGGAAACTACTCAAAGGTGCTGCTAGCAACTTGGAGATCTGGACAACACAAACTCAAGACTTTGCCCCAACAAACGGTGAGGTTGTCAATCTCACCGGTTTGCTGTAATAAAGGATTAACTATATGGTGTCGAAGGAAATAGTAGCTTAGCAGAAAGTAAACTGTAACAATGGAAGATGTATCACTGGTAAAGATTGGACCAGGGTCCATAGTTCGAGGTGTTCTCCTTAGATAAAAAACATGACATGCAGGGTAAACAAATTACTGCAGGGCAATTGACACGACTGACCAAGGCATAATAATACAATACTAGACATTCATGATCTTATGAGATTCAATTGGGCAATACAACAAGATACATAGACCGCCATCCAACTGCATCTATGACTAGTAATCCACCTTTAGGTTATCATCCGACCCCCCTCCAGCATTAAGTTGCAAGCAACCGATCACTTCTTTAAGCAAAGTGTGTAAAGTAAACAATCCACTTGTTCCATGAACAAGAGACCGTTATTTTCTCCCTAGTTGCAACAACACATCTACTACCTTAGAGATTTCTGTCACTTCCCTTAGGTTAAATAGAGGCATGAACCCACTATCGAGCATAAATACCCCCTCTTGGAGTCACCAGCATCTACTCGACCAAGATAGCTACTAATAACGGATAGCATGCAAGATCACAAACAACACAGACATGATAAAATCAATAAGACAAAACCATTAATCAATATGACATAGTAATCTCAATATCCATAGGATCCCCACAAACACAACATGCATGATTACAAATAGATATGATCTTGATCATGAACGGAGCTCACAAGATCTAAACATGGTAGCGCAAAGGAGGATATACAACCATCTAGCTACTACATGGACCCGTAGTCCAAGGTGGAACTACTCACGCTTCATACCGGAGAAGAAGGCCTCCGGGATGATCTTCCCTCCGGCAGAGTGCCGGGAAGAGCTTCAGATCCCCCGACCGAGGGACGATGGTGGCGGCGGCTACAGACGGTTTCATGGAATATTGATTGGGTACTTTGGGTTTCTGTATCGAGAGGACTTTATAGGCGAAGAGGCAAGGCAGGGGCGGCCAGGGTGGTCACCCCCTGGAGCAGCTAGGGCTAGGCCACGCTTCCAGGGGTGTGGCCTCCTGGTGCCTCCCCTCCGTCTCATACTCTGGCTCCGTGTTCCCCACGGTAAAATATTGACTTTGGCTTTCGTCCCGTCTAATTTCGAGAATATTGATTTTCTATATTTTCTGGAACCAAAAAAACAGAAGAAAACTAGCAACTGGCACTGTGGCATCTTGTTAATAGGTTAGTCCAGAAAAACATATAAAAACACCTCAAAGTAAATACAAAGCAAAGCAAAGTAGATAATAAACAAGCATGGAGCATAAAAATTATAAATACGTTTCCGATGTATCAGCTAGTTGCAAAAATTACCTACTTTATTAACATATGGCCCACATTCTAATCTCACAAAGTGCCTAGGAGCACGTGCAAGAGTTGGCTTTTGCATGAGAGCCCACTTTTTTTCTCTCTCCTATTCTCTCGCTGCCAACTCAACACAAATATAGTATTTTAAGTCTTACAGCTGACTCATCATTGTTGTACTTGCTCTAAGATGAATATGCCCACTCTTTGTAGGTGTATACGATTACTCATTTTCATCTACTGCCAACAAAAAGTCCCTAGCGCATCTTAATATTAAACAAAGTCCTAGGCCTACACCCTAATGAGCTGGTGGGACAAACTTTTCAGCGAGACACATCTAAACAGGAAGAGGGGTATGTTTAATTATTCTACTATGTTCCACCTACTTTTCACGTCGATTTCAATGCACGACGCAATACAGAATGCCTCCTTCTCCAAAGCGCGTCATTTCAAAATGTTGATCTAGCATGCCACCAACCACGTCACGGAAATCCGCCGATATCGTGACTATAACGGCATATAAGTGGTCGATTCGGAAAATGGTTCCGCTGTTTCTCATCCGCCGGCTAACCAACTTTTGTATAAACTACCAACTTTTGGATAAACTAATCTAGAAAAACCTTTGCAGGAACTTTTCACTTGTGCACCCCAAAAAAGTGCGAGGTGTGGGGATATTTTTGTCATGATAATATTGATAACACTTTATTATGTGTTTTATTAGCATTTATATGGGCAGCACGTCCTAATATAAAGATGATACAACACATCTCACTTATACTCCTCTAAAAATGGAAAAATCTATGCAATCTAGAATTAATAATAAACAGAGTATACCTTTATGTACTTTGACATGATGTTTGAACATTAAATATGCCATCTTGAACAAACAACATCAGCTTGGCTATCATTAGATGATTATAACACATGCATTCAGTTTATCCTTAATAAGGTAACAAAAGAATGGTAAAAACTATAGTGGATCTCGAGTTTTCTATCGCTGCCCAATCCCCACCACCATGTTACTCCATCTAATACACACGCTCTGATACGTCCATTTTGCATCACCATTCTATATCATAATTTGCCTCTATTCATTGATATATTTCATATTAAGAGGTGTTACTTATGTCTTTTCATCCGTTCTTGCATGTTGGATGATTCTTGGAGGATGAAATGCCGGAGTCAGGATTCTGATGGAAAAAGAGGTGTTTTGATGCAATTTCGCGAAGATCGGAAAAATACCAAAAAAACTCAGAAAATATTATTTTCCTAGAAGACGAAGAATGCTAGAAGGGGAGGTGGAGATGGGCCACAGGGGGCCCACACCCCTCTAGGCATGGGCCACCCCTAGGTCACGCTTTACAGGGGGTGTGGCCCACCTCTGGCTCCGCCCTCTCGCCTATATCTTCTCCTCGAAACCCTAATACACGAGGGGGGACCACAGAAAGATTTCGCCGCCTCTGCAGGGCGGAAAACACCGAGAGAGAAAGAGCTCTCGGGCAAACAGATTTCTGCCGGGGAAATTCCTTCCCGAAGAGGGGAGACCGTTGCCATCAACACCATCATCAAGCTAGACTTTATTAGGATCATGATCATCATCATCCACACCATCATCTCCACCAGGACCATCATCACTACTCCATCCCGCTGTAACAATCGTGTTGAATCTTGCATAGTTTTTAGGGGAAACTTTCCCGATATTGATTACTATTGTAGTTGATGCTTGTGAGTGAAACCATTAAATTACTATTTATGTTCAGATTGTTATTCATCACCATATCATCTTTGATCTTGATCCATATGATGTCTCGTGAGTAGTTCGTTTAGTTCTTGAGGACATAGGAGAAGTCATGTTGTTAGTAGTGGATTTGTGTTGAGATATTATTTAATGGTTTAGTATTTAAGTTGTGGTGCTTTTCTTCTTGTGGTGTCATGTGAACGTCGACTACATGATACTTCACCATTTATGGGCCTACGGAAATGCATTGTGTATTTGACTACTAATTGTGGGGTTGTCGGAGTGACAGAAATCTGAACCCCTGGTAGGAAACCATTGCACAAGGGAGTGTAGGATCTCAGAGTTTAAGGCCGTGGTTAGGTTTTTTATCTTAATTGCTTTCTTGTAGTTGCGGATGATTGCAAGGGATTTAATCACAAGTATGTATTAGTCCAAGTAAGGTCGGTACATTAGCACAGGTTCACCCACACAACACTTACCCAACCAAAGAAGACTACTCAGCTATATGAAGCGAAAGCACTTGACAGAATTCCCATGTGTTCTCGATAATGTTTGGTCCTCATAAGTATTTCCACTGGCTTGTCCTTTACTAAGAAAGGATTGGGTCACTTGCTGCAATTATTTCTTGTCTTTATTACTTGCACTTTATTTCCTTGTTTTATCAGAAAACCCCTAAAAATCCGTTTGCTAAGTATTTACAGAGATTTCCTGCTCCATACCACTAGTCAACACCTTCTTCTCCTTGTTGAGATTGACACTCCTATTTATCGAAAGTACTACGATACACCCCCTATACTTGGGGGTCATCACGCTCCTCCACATATGTTTATCCATACAAGTTTGATCATAACAAGCACTTAAAAATGGGTACATAATATGTATCTATCAATACATCTTACACATAATAGAATTCCAATCTCAAATATCAAAACAAAGATTTACCACATAGGAATTACATACATGACCATAATCATGTTGGGAAGCTCATATGGTACTAAAAAATGATAGCACAAGAGAGAGGTGCGAGATATATAGAGATCAAGCTTCTCCACAAACTCATAGTCCAGAGGTGGACTACTCCCTCGTCATCATGGAGATGATGTAGATGATGTTGGACAAGGTGAAGATCCAACCGACGGTGGCTCCGACGGTGTTTCCCCCTCCAATCGTTGCTGGTTCTGACTCTATTTCGGTGTTTGTGTTTTTGCGCCGCCTCCTCCAAGGATGCGTCGGGGGACTATTTTATAGCCTTTTTTAGGTCAAGACTTCGAGGTTGAGATAAATACGGCTGACTGGAAACGCTCCGCGAGGGAAAGAGCAAGGGTGGTGCGGCCCAGCGTGGGACCCACGCCACCTGAGCTCTTTTGGGCCTCCGCGCTCCCCTATTGAGTTTTCGGCACTCCAGATTATTTGTCCTCGCAAAAATTAATCCTCAAGACTTAATTAATCCTCGAAAATCCGTACGTACATTTGACGACTACGTTTATGTCCCTAAAGTTAAAAGTACTCCCTCTGTCCGGGTTTATTGGGCTAGCACGTAGTTTAAAAAATATGTTTGACTATAAATTTGACCAACGAAATATAAATCATATGTCATAAAAATTATATCATTAGAAAGAGCGTTTAAATATCAATCCAATGACATAATTTCTGTGACATATAATTTATATTTAGTTGGTCAAAATTGTAGTCAAACATATATCTTAAACTACGTGTAGTTAAGGTTACAGTTAGCAAAAGTGCTAACCGAATTTTTCTTGTTTTCTTTATTGCTCACTTTCAATACACCCAGTTTGGTCATATAAAAAAAATTCAAAACTACTTTTTTGGCCAAAATTCATTGTTTTTCTTATTTATCTCTTACATGACATTTAGTACGGTTATATAAAATGCTACAATGATATATACGACCATACAAGTTTTACGTTATAAAAAAATCGCGTTAACTATGTTTAGTTCGGTTATTACAAATCGCGTCAACTATGGTTAGTTTGGTTATTACCGAAACCGAACCGATATTTAATGATTATTACCGAACCGTATTTCGTATAAAACCGTATTTACTAAAATATTAAAACAATATTTACATTATAATCGTATTAACTAAACCGAATTAACCAAATTAATCCAACGTGCAGACGGAGTCAGGGTCATGTCACGTAAGGGTGAGCACTGCACTGATCGTCAGAGCTTACAAGAGTAACTCGGTGCGCGTCACAACCAAGCATTATTCAAGCGTGCCGCCCCATTCCTCCGCTGGAGACATGACGACGGATGAGATGATACCTGCGTGAAACCCGGATCGCAAAACATTCCCCGTACGTGAGAAATCAGGTAGTTTCGAAAGAAGAACTTGGCCACGAAACGAAAAATATGACAAATGCGCCATTTTTTTTTTTTGAAGCAGCCCGTGTCATCTTCTTCTTCTTCTTTTGACAACACCGGCAACATATTTCCATCGGTACGCATGCAGTATCCTGAAACGCAAATGCGGTCGAAACTCGTTCAACGGCGACAGATATTCAAAACTTCCGACGACTAAATGCTCATAAAGGCCGTCATCAAGAAAAAAAAGAAAACACGGGTACTACTGGGAACCGATCATTTCGCCTGAGCAGACGTCAGAAGAAAAGAATGTTAAAGGGGGAGCCGAGGCACACGTCGACACAAGTGGAAGAAGGTTACAGGTCGTGTGTGTGTGTGTACTCGCCAAGGAGAGGTCATGTCCGAGGAAGAAGGCTCTGAGCACCGATCGTCAGAGGAGGAGTAACTCGAGCAGAAGGTCAGGAGCAGTGAGCATTCAATCCGGGGGAGACTTGTGTGAGAAGACGTGCATGAAACCCGGAGCGCAACATGCAATTCCCCGTGAAGAATGAAGAAATTTTCAACGAAATCTTTGAGCACGCAGTGCAAGAACCGGAAAATGTCTCGCTGCTCATCTGGCCCTCGTTTGCACCGGCGTTCCCCAGGACTATCACCAGAGACACCAAGCAGCCGTTGCACCTACGCACTGTTTAAGTTACCGCTGCATGCACTGACGTCTCACGATCGTGTTGTCACACACCATACTGCCATCTCCCTAACGAAGGAGACGGCCTGCAGTCATCGTGTTACCTCTTTAGTGATTATTTTTCTGAGCTTTCTCACCTCGACCTCGCTCGATCGGTGCCTTTTTGGACCATGCTCGATTTATCCATGCCGAGAACACGCACATGCAAAATAGTTACTGCTGCCTCCCTCTGTATCTCTCTGCAGGCTGCATGCCCCGGTATGGTGGTAATGGTATGGGCGAGCTGAAATAGTAGGATGCACCCGGACGGGTTCGACCAAATCTCGTCCGATTTCCCTCCCCCACACTCGGAACCATATTTGTCCTTCTTGCTAGCCCTCTAGCCATTGCCTAACAATGGAAATAAAAAAAACCTTTGTAAGAGAATGCAGCGATATATATAGGGCATAATCGGGTCGCATTCTCTCTGTTTCACAGGAGATCACCGTTTTAATTACACTCCGGTATTAGGTCTGTTTCCGTACGCCGGCACACGGCTTGCAGAGGATACCTTCTCGGCGCCAAGCTCCCCGCGCCTTGTTCAGGACCTGACTGGCTAACCCCGTGTTCCAGCGAGCATTGGAATCCATTTTCTTCATTTCTTTCAACATTTCCTCCTGTTTGTCAGCAAGTACTAACGCAGCATCAACTATTCTAGGATTGTGCAATTTAATAGCTCGTTGAATTTCCATTTTCAAGCCAATAATGAATTTAGTAACAAGAAAAGCCTCATCAAAATGTTTACTGTAAACTAGGATGTTGTGTTGAACGACCTCAAATTTATTGTAGTATTTCTCTACACTATAAGTTTGTCTGCACCTCGCCGAAGCCTCAAACACAAAAGTTCTTCCCAATAATATACATCATGCATAGCTTCAAAGGTTTGTAACGAAGGAGCAACATTTCCCACAAAATGCATGGTAGCAAAATTGGCCCATGTGTGTCGTGGTCAACATCGTAGAGCATGAAATAATTTTCAGCTACTTTCTTCCACCACTTAGGATTGTCACCATCAAGACAGGAAAATTCAGTTTTAGGTGGCCTGCAGTTATGATTGTATGAACGAGACTCATGCCTATAACTATCCCCACCACCATCGGATCTATCTATTTGTGACATCGAATTTTTTCCAAGGATACATTCTCGGAGACGTATCGTTTTCATAAAAAAAAGGCCAAGCGGCCGAACGTTTACAACACGCGAGAGCACAAACGCCTAGGCCGCAACTCCACGTTGCCAGAGAGACAACACTCGGTCTCTAGCAACTACTCGCGACATCTCCACCTATCTACCCCACCTAGGCAATCACGGAAGAGCCCAGCTGCCCTCCACAGCTCCGCGTCCAAGGAAATCCTCCGGGTGCCCTCTTCCGCAGAGGGGGTGGCCCCTTCAAAGATAACGCCGTTCTGATGGAGCCACAGGGTCCAGCAAACCAGGGAGATTCCGGTCCAGAGGTCACGCTCCCGGCCCTTA
The DNA here is from genome assembly GCA_910589765.1 of Avena atlantica. Classification (NCBI taxonomy): domain Eukaryota; kingdom Viridiplantae; phylum Streptophyta; class Magnoliopsida; order Poales; family Poaceae; genus Avena; species Avena atlantica. The sequence goes on from OU342736.1 coordinate 484,398,769, forward strand.
CCACCCTTCCTCCCCTGGAGCCAAGAAGAGAGCCCGGAATCCTGCTCTGGCATCCAGTGGATCTTTCCCAACCAGCGCAGGCATATCGCCCACACTTACCTGGCAAGGGTGCAGCCCAGCAGGAGCTGGTCAATGGTCTCGTCACAATGATCACAGAAGGGGCACGCCGCCGGGTGTTGCAGAAGCCGGTCGGCGGTCCAACACCTGTTTCTCACCGCCAACCACAGCGATACCTTGCAGCTAGCGGGGGACGCGGGAGCGCCAGATCTGCAAGGCACCCACCATCAAGGTCCTCCCAGCAAACAAGGCCTGATAGCAAGACTTGGCAGTGTAGCAATTGCTCGGGTCCCACCCCACTTGAGGACATTCTGAGAACCCTCCATTAGCGTAACCTCTTCAAGCCGGCCAGCCACCTCCAGGAGCTCCCTAATGGCATCAGCGCCCATGTCCAAGGAAATATCGTGTAGCCAACCCCGGCGACACCTTCACGCACAATGTGTCTAGAGGCAGCGTTCGCTGATACTGTCGCGAACAGGTTCAGAGCGATCAAGCAAATCCGTCCAGCTGAGAGCCAATTGTCAGTCCAGAATAGACTTGTGGCTCAATCACCTAAGACTGTGACAGTTGCTTCTTCGAAGAGTTGTTTGGCCGCCTCCGGCACCTGGATCTCAAGCTCGTGCCAGGGCTTGTCAGGCTCCACCCACTTCAGCCACAACCATCTGGCCCTCAGTGCAATGTTCATGAGGCACAGGTTAGGTATGTCGAGCCCGCCAAGCTCCTTAGGTATGCACACCCTGTCCCAAGCCACGAGGCAGTGCCCCCATGTGCGTCTTTCCTCCCTTTCCAAAGGAAGTCACGTATAATATTTTCCATGGCAGTGATGACCTCTATAGGGATGTCAAGGGACATCATGGCAAAAATCAGAATGGCCGAGAGTGTGGTCTTCACGAGCTCAAGTCTACCTCCTCTGTTAAGCATGGAGGCTTTCCACGAAGGTAACTTGGCCGCCACCAGGTCGACCAGGGTCTGGAGTTGCGCAGCAGAGGGCTTCCGCAAAGAAAGTGGAAGTCCCAAGTAGCGGAGCGGAAATTGGGTGATTGGGCATTGCAGCTCCTGGGTCACCAGCGCCTTGTAAGCCTCCGAGCATTGAATCAGGTTGGCTGAGCATTTGGATAAGTTGGCGCAGAGGCCAGAGGCTGCACCAAAGTACACAATGATATTGGAGGTCACCCGGAGGTCCATCGCCATAGGGCCTAAGAACACAACCACATCATTCGCGTAGATCGAGATGCGATGACGCAAGCCTGACTCCGCCAGCTGGGAGAGGATTCCCAGGCTCTCCGCCTTGGCGATCATCAGATGGAATACCTCCTTGAGCATGATGAAGAGCTGGGGGAGAGAGGATCACCCTGCCGGAGACCCCTCCTTTTGGCCACCTTAGCACCGGGGCAGCCATTTAGGAGAACGCGGGTGGAGGCTGTGGAGAGCAGGGCACAGATGCATGCGAGTAGGCTTTCCCCAAATCCAAGCTTCCAGAGGACTTCCAGCAGGAAAGCCCAATCCACCGTGTCAAAAGCCATAGTAATGTCCAACTTGAGGAGGACCGAAGGCGTTCTGCTGACATGGAGCTTCCGGGCGGTCCCTTGGACCATCATGAAGTTGTCATGTAGACAACGGCCACGCACAAAGGTACTCTGGTGCACCCCGACCAACTGGGGTAGGATCGGAGTGATCCGGTTCGCAACTACCTTGGCCACTCATTTAGCGATGCCATGAATCAGGCTGATGGGGCGAAAGTCATGAATTTCTTCCACCCTCGGCTTCTTGGGCAGGAGCGTGACAAGGGCGCTCTTCACCGCACCGAATCCACGACAGTCCATACGAGATAGCGAGTGAAAGTCCTCCATGACAATAACTCGGATTATGCTCCAGCAAGTCACAAAGAAGCGAGCGGAGAACCCATCCGGTCCGGGGCACTTGTCCAACGACATATCTCGGATGGCTGCCAGAACCTCCTCTTTTGTGAAGGCCCCATCAATATGTTGCTGGTCCAAAGCCTACAGCCCAAGATAGTCCAGATCGAGTGAGAAAGGCCGGTCAGCAACCACTCCCAACAGGTCTTCATAGAAATTATTCACGGCATCCGCCTTCTCCGCATGGTCCGAGATCCGGACATTGTCCACCATGAGATGACTGATGAAGTTCTTCCTCGTCCGGTGACTAGCATGAGTATGAAAGAAACGCGTGCAGGCGTCCCCCTCCCGCAGCCAGAGGATACGCGACGTTTGCCTAGCCAGCGATCTCTCTAGGGAAGCCAGGCCTAGCAGCTTCTTCTTCAAGAGGTAGCGGAGCCCACGTTCCGCAGAGGAGAGCTGCCTGCTTTCCATGGCGACATCAATCCGGAGGAGTAGCTTGGTGGCCATAAGGATCCGCAGCTTGATATTGCCAATGAATTTGGCACTCCATCGGGAGAGGTCCCTGGTCACCGCACGCAGCTTCATATCGAGACGCTTGAAGGGATTCGGCTCCCAGGACATCGAACTTAACAGGGGTATGATGAAATTTGCGCGTACCCTTCCCCGTGCATCATGTAGAAGGTGGTGCCCTTTAGGCCATGGCGCTTGGTCGTCGTCGTGGGTACGTCCCGACTCCAGTGCCACCACACGCGAGTTGACTTCGGCGAGAGAGATAGTTGTAGAGCTTGAATGGAGCCCTCCATCATGGGCACCCACGAGGAGATGGTTTTGATGTTCTCGCAGATCGTTGTCTGTCCACGAGCAAACGAGTTGCAGGGACTCGTTGACAGCCTTGAGAGTGGTAGCCGTGTCTTCACCTTGCTTTGAGGCCTTTCACAATGGGTGTCTCTAAACTCGTTATCCTAGGTAGTGGTGTATCTTAAGAAACATCTAGCACAATAAATTGTATCTTAAGAGTTGTATCTAGATTTAATGATTTTGGATACATGCATGCATGTGATTGGACTAACTATGTATTTTTCCTATGATACCGTACAAGGCTTGTAGCTAAGCTAAGATACAACATCACCTTCTCTCTTCATTAAGTATAGTGCCACATAAGCAATTTGCCTATGATACCGTGCTAAGAAACACCCATTGGAAAAAGCGTGAGTGAGAAGAGACGAGACAGTTTGCATCTTCTCCATCGCCAATTGGTTGCCGAACTCCCAGACCGTCGCATTTGGTGTCAACGCCCGCCGCTGCCGTCTTGACGCGCCACCAATCGCGAGATGGTTAGGTTACCGAGCTGGAATTTTATGGATCATAAAGGAATTGCCACCAACCGCTCGATTTCTCCCCAATCCTCGTTGCGAGCAGTCTACCGCCGCCTCCGCCTCCGATCGATAAGTTGATGCTCGATCTACACCGATGCCGCAAAGAGGATTTTTCCATGGGATTTTACAAGAAATCTCAACCACGGAATTTGCCGTCTCCGATTTGCCTCCACATGCTTAGATCTCACTGGATTTTAGGTATGGTTGTGATACCATATGAGACAGCACTATATCGATACCCACTCACAATCTATAATATTTTGTTCGATAACGCTCTGCGTCACGCAAGAGCATAATCTTCGGCGATGGTTGTTGCTCTGATGCGTTGGTCTTATGGTGCCTTAGCACGACGACTTCTCATTTGTTTACTACAACAACCTCAACTACGACAAGTTTTGTCCGGCCCCAATGATGGAAGGGCGAGGACGGCGGCGCGCCTTCGGCTCATGCTAGTTTCTGTAGTTGTCGCTAGGTTGTCCATTGACCTATTTGCAATTTCTATTACTTTTATGTCTCATCGTACTGTTGTTGGTGATTATTAATAGACCAGTGGAATTTCGCAAAAAAAGAGGAAGAGAGTTTTCAGAGAATTTCAATAATGACCAAGATATCTTAAGCGGCTATACTATACCTATATTTGACATGGTCTTCTGGGCCATGGGCCTTGCTTATGGATGGGCTTCGCGAGTGTCCCGACGATAGTCATCCCGCTTCTTCTCCTTCGGAGCCTTGGACAGGTGCAGGATCGTGTCACAACGCAACAGATTTCCAAACAGTATCCCAAAACGCAATTCTATCGAGATGTTCACCCGGCGACAGATATTCAAAAACGTCCAACAAAATGCTCATAGAAACCGTCAAGAAAAAGGAAACACCGGTACTACTACTACTGTAAACCGATCATTTCGTCTGAGGCGATGTCAGAAGAGAAAAGAATGTTAAAGGGGGAGCCGAGGCACACGTCGACACAAGTGGAAGAAGGTTACAGGGTGTGTACTCTACTCAACTCGCCCAGGAGAGGTCATGTCCATGGAAGAAGGCTGATCTGAGCGCCGATCGTCAGAGGAGCAGTAACTCGAGCAGAACGTCACGACCAGTGGCCGAGCAGTGAGCATCCATTCGAGCGCGCGCGGCCATTCCCCGGAAGATTTGGACCGATGAGAAGATGTGCATGAAACCCGGAGGGCAACATGCATTTCCCCGTGAGGAATGATGAAGGAAATTTTCAACGAAATCTTTGGCCAGACAGTGCAAGAACCGGAAAACGACCCGGTGCACCTACACCCACCGCTGCACTGACATCTCACGATCGTTGTCACGTACCCTTTATGTAGATTTTTTTTTTGCTTGCTACCACCGTGCCATGATCGATGCAGTGAAGGAGACGACGGCCTGCAGAGCAGACATCGCGTTCCCTCTTTGGTGATTGTTTCCTGAGGAGTTTTCCCGCTCGACCTCGCCCCTGTGCCTTTGTGACCTTGCTCCATGCATATATCTTTGTTAAGAAGAGGAGACAGAAGCAAGAAGATAGTTACTCCTCCTCTGCTGCATCGATCTCTGCCGCCTGCGGCACAGGGCAGGCGTGCTACGGTGTGGTATGGGACAGCTGAAAATAGTACAGTATACTAGCATAGTGCACCCGACGGGTTGGACCAAACCTCTCTTTCGATTTCTTCGATCTCCAAACTCAACTATTTGTCCTTCTTGCTAGGATAGCCTCTCGTTGTTGGTAATAACAATGGGAAAAGGAAAAACTCGTCAGCCGGTACACGGCTTGCAGGCGCCGAGCTCCCTGCGCAGACTCGCTGACCCCGTCCCAGCGAGCGGCGCGCTGACACCGGCCTTGACCAAAGGGGCTAGCTGCGAGAAATGAAGTTTCCCATGGGGCCAGATAGTGGTCCCCGTCTTTTCAGTTTTTGGTCTGCTTCTTCCAGAAGCTATTCTCGACCAGCTTCTTTCAGAATCTCATCTTCAAAATTCGTTCAAACCTTTTAACTAGTAGTTCTAATATTAATAAGTATAAATAATTTTGGCAAATGAGATTCTGGGAGAAGCTGGTCGGCGCCGACCGTTCTTGGAGTTACGCCTCTGACGATCAAGAAACTGAAAAGAAGGGGCCAGTATCCAGTTTATTACAGTAAGTGCTAACGAAGTCCATCTATTCTATTATATACTAAAAGCAATATAAGGATGTTTTTCGAGGCATTAGGTTGATCCACATCACCTAAATTATATTAACCATTAGATCGAAAAAACCCTTTCAAGTCTATTAATCACAACCATTAGATTTATGTAACTATTGGAGACTATCAAGGAGACCTGTCACGCAGCATCCAAAACGAATCAGATAGCAAACGTGTTGGACTTGGACCTCCTAATAAAGAACAAAAAAACTGTACACGTGGACCTCTCAAAAAAAAAAAACTAAAAAGATACACGGGGATAAACGGAGGAAAGCATCGACACGGCTCCGAACCCGTAAATACCCATAGGCGACCACCGTCTAGTGGCCCATGTGGTGTCGTTCTGACTGCCGCAACGGTAGCCTGACCACCTTCAGTCTCTGGAGCATGTCCGATCACCGGCACCCTCAAGTGGTAACGCTCTCTTCGCCGCGCTGGATGACATGCTCAAGGACGACGAAGCGGGCTCCATCGATGGGCCGAGGAGTTCATAGAGGCGTTCTAAGTGTTTACGGTGACATGCTTCTCATGAAGTTGGGACCTCCGGAGGCCAATAGCCTGGGCACAGTGGACAAGATGATCAGAAAACATCGACCACTATAGCAACGGCCATGTTGGCTTCGACGAGTTCAAGTGCATGAAGCAAGGATAACCGTCTGGAGCGCCTGAACGAGTCGTGCTGCCAGTTCGCCGAGGGTCCAATGTGGATCCCGTCCAAATTGATGAAAAGCTGGTGATGAACCACTTCATGCATACTACTATTATAAGTAGAGGAGCCACCAAGGCGTATGGCATGAGGTGCACCATCTACCAAGTTCCAAAAAATGCATTGTACCATACCACACAGTAACAAAGCTAAATGCAATTGCCATCTTGCCATATTACTGAAACTACTAATCTGTCGAAATATGGATGAGTGATTCACCCTGTCGCATAGCCCGCGGTGACTGTTGAATGCTATTCTTACCATTAACATATAAGTAAACTAATATTTATAGTCATACAACTCTTTTCAAGAAAAACAGATCATCACATAGTATAATTTTTTTCCAGATGATGATCAGAACATAGATTCTTATTAGTAAGTTCATGAAGATAGTAGAGTTTGATTGCACTAATTTCAACAAGTCATTTTCCAAATAAGCACTTTGTATAACTAACTATATATCAACAATTATAATAAAAGAAAAAGATCTACTTTATCATTGAAGAATTTATTTGTTTCACTTTTTTCCTTCCGGTTTAAGGTTTTAGTGAGAATCTTTTGTACATGTCTTGTATGGTTCATCAATATTTTATAAACAATATAAATGGCACAATAATTTCTTCAACAAATATTTAATAAAATTGAATGTATACTTATTAACCATCTATGGTACTGTTAGATCTTAGTCGTACCGCCTTTTATATTCCTCTTCCTTCTTTTACTTACTGCATTGTTACTACGTAATATGGTACTTTCTGTATAAATCAAAAATAAAATTGTTAACATCCCCATTTTTATTGTGAGTAATTCTTGAACTTTAGATATTCATGGTTTAATTTGACTTGCTAGACCATGTTTTTTCAAATGCTTAAAACATATTGTAGTTATTACTAAAATTTATTTTGTGGTATAAAGACACAACCAAGGGCGACGAGCATAGAAGAAAAATAATATGCTAAGCCGTGATATAATTTCTAATTTGAGTCTCCCAAACCTATGTGACATATCCTATCCTGGATTTATTTATTCCTTCGAGTGTTGTATAGTGTTCAATTTTAGTCTGCAGAATATGTAGTGCTCTTTATAATAAAATATATAAATTATTTATATATTTGATTTTTTGGTTGGATTATAAACGATATTCACATGTTATTCTTGATTTAAGTATGCCAGTATTCACCATATACATACAAATGCTATCCATGTATCTTTTGCCTCCAATACCATCTTATGCTTTTTAGACGATTGATACTATTGTCAACCTACATTTTTGAGGGATATATTCTAAAAGAACTTAAGTGTGAATAGGCACCAACAATAGCATATAAGGAGAAGTACATAAATGATTGTGTTGATTACACTACAACAAAAAAAACTTGAGGCCACGCTGATCAATGTGTTTTTAAACTATTGCTCTTTATACAAAAGATGGTCCTTAATTATAATATTGTTAGCAAGGATCTGAGTGCGAGTTACTATTTTGTCAAGGATGAGAGCAACAAGCACACTGGATTAGTATATATAGACACGCAAAAAAACACAAGTAGACCATATATTAGAGAGCATTTGTTAGTTGATCTCTTGGAGATTACGTCTTTATTCGTTGGTGTCCTCACGGGCCACTTTTGACATATAAAATATTATTGAGACAAAATTAATATCATTAGTTCATTTAAGACATGTTTCATTTTCTCATAATTCCGTAGTAACATAATTGTATGTTAATATACAAAACACAACTTAACTTATACTCCCTCTATTTCATAATATAAGATGTTTTAGTTTTGTGAAGATAATGTATCTAGACTTCTTTTAGTGTATAGGTTCGGAGTAACACATGTTATATTTTGAAACTGATAGAGTACTTTTATGACAATATGGTTTTGCAAGACATTGTGTAATAAAAAATTAAATACTTAACATCGTTGTCACAAAAAAAATGATGCCCTCGTATTTGCGAGGGCCACCTTGCTAGTTTATGGAACAGGAACACTCCTCCAAAAACCGACCGTTTCGTGCGAACAGCAGCTGTACTAGAGAGGTTAGAAAAAGAAGGCGCATGCACACACACACACGTCGACACAAACTGCTAGTTGTAGTAGGTCATCACAGTGCGTACTACGTGCTGGTAACCGCAAAGGAGCGGTCATGTCAAACGGAAGGCTGAGCACCGATCATCGATCGTCAGAGGCGTAACTCCAAGAACGTCACAAGCAGTATGGTATGGTATTCACACGATCGAGCATTCAAGGGCACGGTCATTCCCCGGAAGGTTTGCTCGACGCGACATTTTCTAAGGAGTAGAATACGTTCGCGTGACATGACACGCGTGAAACCCGGCCGGATCGCGACATTCCCCGCGAAAGATCGATCGAGTTTATTTCGACGGAAATTTGGCGATGCGTTATCGCAAGAACCGGAGGATGGATGACGAGTTGCTCCTCCGGCGCGAACGTGCTCAGGCTCGGTGTGCCTACCGACCGACCAAAGAGCTGTTGCACCTGCGCTGCGGCAGTAAAATTAACTTACCGCAGCAGCGACGGCTCACCCACCGTCGCTGGCTCGCTCAGGTAAATAAATGTTTCTTACCGCACCGCGCCATGTTCGCGCTGCAGGGAAGAAAAGAAATGAGACTGGATTTCTTCCTCTGGGCTAGCTTCCTCTAGCTCGACCTCGGCTCTCTCTCGGTCCGTGAAACGAAGCCTCGACCTTTTGACTTGCTCGATATATCTATCCATTGCTGGAAACAGCCACATGCAAAATAGTTACTGCTGCCTCTGTGGCCGCGGCGCACAGGCGTGGCACAGTGCTGCGGTGGTAGTAGGAGTGGCATGGGCGAGCTGAGGAACAGTACGCACGCGTGAGGCAGCCAGTTCGCACAACATCCCAACTGCCACGAATCAATGGCGGTGCCAGGTTCGCCCAGAGCGCCCCACGACGATAGCTGCGTGCTGCGTGCTGCGGCACAGGCACAGGGGCTGTACGTGCTCGCGTACCACTATTTGACAGTTATGGTATCTGATAAAACGATTATTAGGGCACACGTACGGCCCAAGGCGGATAGGGCCAGCGGCGGGGACGGGGGCGGGAGAGAGAAGCCGGGACAGAACGAAACGTGGCCGGGCCCTGTGGAATCATCTCCGTCTCCTCTCATGCGAGAGAACCCATTAGCCAAACATACTTGACCGGAAGAAGTGCGCCGCTACTACAAACTTGATGATGATGATCAAGGAGAAATGTGATTCTAGGAATTCGCCGCCTTGATCAACAATGTTGCGTTCAATATTTCAAGGACAAAAAAGAGTATAGGAAATTCGAAAATGTTAATGCTACTACTGCTCATGATGGACTCGAGATGTCAATATCTTACACACATTACAGTTACACACACACAAAAATACTAGTAGTACTAGTGGAGTACAAAGCTACTAATATGAAGTGTTACCAAAACTAAAAAAAATCTATCTTGCCACGAGCGAGGACGAGACAGGACAGGAGAAGCACAAACTTCGGATCGGAGAGAGACTCGGCACAGAACTGTCTATCCAAGAGGTAACACGAATCTAAACACTGATGATGAACGAACACGCACTCAGCAGCCTGTCGAGAGATGACAGGTTCAGGGTTCAGGTTGAGGTTCAGGCTACGCATCCGAGGCAACCCATCCAGAGGCTCCTCCTTCTGGGGCGGCGCCGGTGGGAGTCAATCTCCGGCGGCGGCACCTGGTACAGGTCCTCGTCGACCGGCCGCACCACCCTGGCGGCGCGCGCCGTGCCTCCGCCGCCGCCTGCACCGCCAGCCTCGGACGTCGCCTGCCTCGCGCTCCTCCTCCCCTTCTTCTCCACAGAGACGGACGAGTCGTCGCCCTCGGGCATCCTCCTCCTGGTCTTCTTCTTGGCTGGCGTGGCGGGCTTGCGCGCGGGAGGCGAGTACCTGAACCACACGTCGCTGCAGGCCTCCGGCTCGGGGGTGGCGTAGCAGTACGATGAGAGGGCGGGCGGCGGCGCCGTCACCGCGGCGGTGGGCTCCGGCTCGTCGTAGTGGTAGTAGTAGTTCCACTCCCCGAACGCCGGCACCTGGCGCCTCCTCGCCGCCTTCTGCAAGCAAAACAAAAGACAAGATCGACCAGATGTTTAGCATCAGAGATCAAGGCTGTGACCAGAGTTCCGGTATGGTATGGTATGGAAGGATGCCTGGATCACGCAAGACATACCTCCATCTGTCTCTACACTTGCACACACGGCACGGCACGGCAAGCACTGCTGGGGCAGGTGCAGACAGAATGAGCTCGAGGAGGAGGAGAAGAAGAAGAAGGTCAGTGCGTGGGGCGTCCGGGTGGGGCTAGCAGCTAAACAGAATGCAACGGGACCTCCTCCTCCTCCTCCTCTCCAATGGCCGGACGGACCCGTGCCGTGGTATTTATAGCGAGAAAATGGAATTGGAGCGGCACTGGCCTGGCTAGCTAGCTACTCCACTGGTCAGAACGGGCCGGTGCGTAGCGTTGAAGAAGAAGCGTGGGTGCGGCTTCGCGTTGGGACCGACGACGGGGTGGGGGGAGCATGGAAATGGAAGCACCTTTTCAGTGGCGCAGCGGCAGCAGTAGCTCACTGTAGCCTGCACCAGCCATCAATCAATAGGCGTGTCTGTCTGCTCGGGCGGGCGCGGTCCTAGTTTGACGCGCGGGCATTTACTGCCTAGCCAGCCTACTGTTGCTGTGCGCACGCATCGGGCTCCGTTTCTTTTTCTTTATTTTCTCCTTCTTCTTCGAGCTGCTGCACGACGTCGTACTACTGCTGGTGGCGGGTTCGTAGCTGACCCTGCAGCCCTCTTGTCGCGCCGCTCGCGCGCTCGTGTTATTAAGGCATCATTGCTGGCTGATGAGTGGTGCAGTACGAAATTATACTAAAATAATGTGGCATTTCAAACCCTGCCTGCCGGGACTACCGAATCCTAGGCATGCAATGTTTTCATACGAGACAAGACGGCTTCTATGGAGAAAAAGTAAACCGCTAAATACGAGACGACACGGATTGAGGCACAAGACATCATTGATGGCTGATTAGAAAAAACATAAAATACGGCTAGAGAAAGTGTACTCACAATAGAGATATCACAGGTGGTACTATCGTGCAAGACATGCATACAAAAGGTTGACATACTACTACTATGATTTATGATGAGAGAGTAAAGTGAGATTCTACAAATCACACACATAGTACAGTATAGAACTAGGAAAAATAATGTTAAATAAATATTAATCATAAATTGATATTGAGATTCTATAAATTAGTAAATATAGTAAAATTATTAAGTATCATACAATAGTATACTACCCACTGTGACGAGTCGAAAAAAAACTCATGTAAGCCTTCTACCACAAGACAGGATGCGGTGCTCAAGTGTGGCCCCGGTTCTGTTCTTACTCAAAATACGGCATGAACAAATTACTACAGGGGAAGTACCACCCATGAACTCAGGTACAGTCGTGCTCGTACAGATAGAACTGTAGCCTCTAGGGTTTCTTCTCTCCGAGAGAAAAAACTGCACAGCCAGCTCGGGCTTGTCTCTTGACAACCGCAACTAGTGCTGATGCTTCAGACTTGAGTACACACAGCACATATCCATCGCTGGTCATTAACGTCCACTTGATGATCGGTTTAGATGATGTCCTTTCGAAAACTAATGTTCTCTCTATCTTTTTGCGGGAAACTAGTAATGTTCAGTCGTCTCGATAGACATTCTTAATGTTATTTTTTGTGAAACAAATAAACTTAGTTATATCGACCAACGTGTGCCACAGAGAGCATCAAGAAAAGTCTGTAGGCCACACAAAGCAAACAAACACAAACAGCGAACATTACTACTACTCCTGGTAACAACATGCAGGCATTGAGTAGCAACATGCAGAAAGTTATGGTTAATATTTGTAGTACTCCAGCAGAAGCAGAAGCAAGATGGAGGGGCGAGAACAGCCCCGTGCCTTTAGCTTAGTGTAGTGTTTATAGTGATCGTTAGTTAGTTAATAAGGAGTGTCTAGATCTCAGACGTCTGAGAACTAGTTATGTCTAAGTCGCTGATGGCACCCTAATATTTGTGCTAATTCTCAATTACAACCTAGTTGCAACTTATAAGATTTATACTAATTTTCAGTTACAACCTAGTTGCAACTTATTAAATTCTCGGTTACACCCGAGTTGCAACTCATGTATAACTTCTATTTTACACGAATCACGAGGTAAATTGAACGGTAAAAACGGCGACTGAGACTTAAGAAGTTCTCTGACACCTGAGAACTAGCAAATCCGTAGTTAATAGATTTGAGTGCGGCGGTGGTCTATTGTCGTGAGGGCGACGAGGCTTCGTTGTTTGTGCAGTTTTTTTGGTTTTGTTTGGTTTTCCTTATAAACTCGACTGCGTTTGTATGGTTTTTAGGTCAAGTTTTCCTTATAAACTGGGTTAATGGTCGTCTTGACCTTTTCATCGTACATGATAAATATAATAGTTCTCCAGTTGTTATTCAAAAAAAGTTAGTTAATATATTTATTTTAAATTTTTATTATTTAAGTCATTCTTTTACTAATGTTGATGATTATTAATAGATCGGTGGGATTTTGAAAAAAAAATCCAGCAGAAGCAAGAATTTTAAATACTCCAAAGGGTATAAACAAATTAATTAACAGCACAACTAATAACATCAAGCCCACGAACATTTCTGTCTCTTAGCGTTAACTAGAGCATATCTAGCACATAGTGTGTGAGTGAATTGAGTCCCACCTCCTCCTCGCTTCGCCTCCTCTAGGCATTGATGGGCCAAACCCTAGATTCTCTCCTCGTCGCCCCTAGAAGCCGCTGCCAAACAGGGCCGCGCGGGGCCGGTGAAGGGTGGTCGGGCCTTGGATCTCCTCGTGTCTCCGCAAGATGGTATGGACGAATGTCGACATGCCCCTCCTCCTTCCTCCCCCCACGCCATCGCTGGTGGTGGAGTCTTATCCCTGCCCTTTGGTGGCGCCTACCTGCTCCTCCCTTGTGTGTCCTCGTCGCGAAGCCCGCCGTCGTCATCGTCTTCCTCCTCGTTGGTTCACTACGACAACTTCTGCACAGGGCTTTGCTCCTCCGAACGATATCCAGCCATGGTCGTCGCCTCTTTTTTCCCCTAGCCACTGTGGAACCTCTCTAGTAGATCTGGTCCGGCAGCAGGCTGCGTGCTACTACAACTCGTCAGGAGGTTTCTATGCGGTCGTGTGCAGCCGGCGTCCGCTGCTACAGCGTGAAGCCGCGGGTTGGATTTTCCTTCTTGCAGGTTGGTCAGCGCCAGCAGACTGTCGTGTTATTGTGTAGGTAATTTTGGGTTCCCCCGATCTGGATTTAGATCTAGGGTAGGGTTCATCTGGTCAAGATGTGTGGGCGTGTGCCGGTGGAGTTCTCCTCTGGGTTAGTCGGGTGTGCTTCACGGGGATGGTGTCCTGAAGGCGAGATTCGGGTTTTGCCTCGCTGCTGGCGAGGTGCAACGATGAATGTTGTGGGTGTAGTTTGGGGTATGTGCACACGCGTTCAGGATGATACGCAATGCCATTAGCGTCAGAGAAGAGGTCTCGTCCCCTCCTCCCTTCGGCATCATTGAGCCCTCTTCGGTATAGCTTGTTGGCGTGGAACAAACCCACATGTTGCCTCCTCCCCCTCCTTTTCTGGATCCTACTGCACCCGGGGATAAGTTGATCTCTAGATGCGCTCTCCTTCTCTTGGCGCGTGTTTTGTTGCTCATGCTCTTTAGTTGCACCTGGAGATCATGGCTCCAAGGAAACTGCGAGTGTCAATGCAAATTATCGTGCCTAACGGACCATTCGTTTGGTTCCATGTATTTTCATTTCCCTAGGGGTTGAGAAGCCAAGCCCCAATCTTTTGGTTTCATGCATTCTTGATTTTTTAGCAAATTGATACTTGTTTGGCTAGCTGCATTGTCCATGATAGCGTTACCTCCTGGTTGGTGAGGTGAGCTTATCAAACATTAGCAAGATAGAAAACAAAGTTCAAAAAATTGTAGTTCAGATAACATCTAGCTTAAGACTGAATCCAGATAATCAGCGAGGACTTGTGTGCTGCACCACGTGATCACGAACAACTGCCCGTGATGCAGCACAAGGTCGTCATAAATTGAGGGGTTATAACTGAATACCACCTCCCAAAATATACAGATCAAAGTTCAGGGGTCACTGCAACCATAGTTTATCAGCCTAGCTACTCCAAAATATATATCATAGTCATCATCATCAACACTGCAACGAGCGCCTCCTCAAAAACACAGTCCGCTGCTCACAGGTAGTGCTTGTTCAGGAAGGCCATGAACCAGCTCATCCTGTGATCAGGGGTCATGGAAAGATACCTTGTCGCATGTCCACTATGCTACATCATGTGGCTAAGAGCACGATGTATCGCAGTCGGAGAGACGGGTGCAACGGGAATACGAGCACATTATATCATCTTCATCTGAGCATAGTTCTCAATTGGCTTGTTGATCAACTCGGTGTCCTTTGGATGAGCCTGTATGAGAATCACAGTTAGTTCAGAGTATGTATTTCATATGTGAGCTATACAACTAGTCAACGTACTGATGCAAGTGCAAATATATCGAACCTTGATGTGCGCATATAATCGTCGTCGTCCATCATGATAGCAGAGGTCGCCTCAATCCAACGCGCGTTCTCAAGCCTTTTGATCCCTGGCACCTGAATCCACCTAACTATCCCGTGCCTCGTGTGGTAGTACACCTGGTTCGAAGTGATTGTCCGGCCACAAAACTCAAATACATCATAGACAATGAAGCGCATGTTCGCCTTTGTGTATCCCCGAACAACTGAACCCCCTCTCTAGATCAAGTGACGCACCCTATTCAAGACGAAGGTGGACAGGGAAGATGGCCATGACATGGTCAACTTCTTCTTGCACACCACATCCGGCATCGGCACATAACTCAGAGACAGCACGGAGGTTGTCGACAGATCAGGGGACGCAACCTTTTCCTACGGCATCAGAGATAAGCATTGCGTTCAGTTCAAGACAAAGAAATATACTTGTAACACTAATCCTACATAGACCACATGACAATCCTCACACTACAACATGAAAAATGAGTGGCAAATTATACCACTAAAGGTCCAGATCTACTAGGATCAAGCACACGTGAACAAATGAACTATGAGCGATAACATGGTAACAGATGTAAGCTCCGAGAGTTAGGGTTAGGTGTCTCTTACCACGATCTCAATTTCGATCTACGAGGACGACATGTCGGAGATAGCTGAGGAAGAAGACTTGCCGGAGATGAGCTAGATCCACCGGAGTAGAAGGCGCCTCTTACTTGCTCGTCGGTGAAAAAGGGGATTTGGAGGGAGAGCTCGAAATTGGGAAAATGGTGGCAGGGATTTTGGAGGTGGGAGAGGGGCTGCGTAAATAGCCGGTGCAAATCGGCGGGCGGTAACCCTAATTTTTCGCGCTAGAATTTGCGAGCTCCCGCCATCCATCGCTCGCACGGGCGCGTGCAGGTTCTTCTCTCGCGAGCACGATAAGAACTTGGATCCGTGGAAATGCTCGCATTATCTTTTGAAGCTTAATAGAGGCACGAAAGACGGCAATTTGGACATTGCTCGGGTCAGAGAAGCTTTAAAACTTATGCGGTGCAAATATTACTTCGCGCGTGTGGAACTAAACTCCCTTATTTCTTTCCCTGTTCAATACGAGAAATAGAAAAACTAGCAACCAAACACGCCCTTGGCTTTTGTCATGATGATGGATACCACTTTCGGAGTATCTTCTGCTTGGCGTGCATCTCGGGTCTGGTTCATTCTTCGTCTTTAGCTCCTCCAACTCTTCTACGGCCGCTCGGGGGCTTGCCATCGGAGGCGATGGGTGAGGATTACTTCAAAGCTGTGAGTCCAAAGTACTCCTTTTAATTTATGATACAAGATGTTTTAGCTTTTTTAGAAAAAAATTATCTAAACTCCTTTTAATATGTAGGTTTACTCATACATAGAGAATTAGATATATTTTCTTTATAAAAGCTAAAATATAATTTTATACTTTGAAACGGAGGAAGTAGCTGACCTGCAGCCCTCTTGTCGCGCGCTGCTCGCTCGGCGCGCTCGTGTTATTTCGGCATCATTGTTGGGTGATGACTGATGAGTGGCAGTAGAAAGTTAAAATAATGTGGCATTTCAACCCTGCCAGCCCTACCGAATCCTAGGCAAAATGGAGTAGTTTTTTACGAGACAAGACGGCATCTCTAGAGAAAGTAAACCGCAGAAAACGAGATGACACGGATTGAGGAAGAAGAAGAGGGCAGAAACCTTCTTCTACTGCACAAGACATCATTGCTGGCTGATTAGAAAAATTTCTGACATTTCAACGCCGCGCTGCTATCAAATCCTATACGTACTCTTACGACAAAAATACGGCCTGAACGAATTACTACAGTACTAGGAAGAAGAAGAACTCGTAGTGTACAAGACAGTTCAAGGGTGTGGCCCCGGTTCTGTTGCATAGCTCTCGTTCGAATGCTTGCTCTGCAGTCTGCACGTACGACGGCGAGTACGTACTCCGCATGAACTCAGGTACAGTCGTGCTCGTACTGATAGGTCTTATCGCTACGTACTAGAAAAAACCGCACGGCTAGCACGGGCTTGTCCTTCGATGCCGCAACTAGTGGTGACGTTTCAGACTTCAGTAACACACGTTACGGACCACTGCACTATCCAGCGCTGGTCATCGATGTCCCACTGACCCACTTAATGATCGGTTTAGATGGATGGGATGCCCACTACTAGTATTTCTTTCGGAAGACTCTCGTGCTCTCTCTTCGCGATAGACATTCTTAAAGATATTTAGGCAAAAAAAATTCTTTCATTTAAGTCGAAGCGAAGCTAAACAACTGTTGTGTTCTTACGTTAATTTTTGCATACTGTGTCGCATTGGGTTATCACACCGGAAGCCACTACTAGAAATACCTTGTTTATTACTGGTGTACGGTAAAGGGCTGCTACCCGGCCGTGATGAGGTCGCGTTTAGTTTTGAGCCCAAATCATTGAAATAATTAAGGAGCAAGCCAGCGAAGAGCAAGGGAACGAGCCGGAATGTCCCAGAAGTTGTTCTAGAAGGTCTTGAAGGAAACCGAGAAAACATGGGCATAATCGATTTAGTTACTGGATATGAAAACTTTAAACTTGTAGAGGCTCGGCTCATGCCGGTTTATGCCTAAGACACATGGGTTTATGCCTGTTGAGGCACGAAGACAAAAGAAAGCTCTCCTCCAACACGAAAGGATCAACAACAGCTCTTCGCCGGACACAACAATTGACATCTGGGTCTGGATCAGTACAAAGCCGGTGGCAGAAGTTACCTGGTTTAGGGCTAGGAGATTTTAATTATACATTGATTGATGATCAACTATACAATCGCTGAAGTGCTTAGCCGGAGATCAAGTCAAGGTCGCCCTGTGAGAGGTACGTGACGTCTTATGCGGAACTAATCGGTCGGCTCATCAGATGAAGTGGATGCTTAGGTGTGCTGGATTATTTTGGCCAACTATGATTAATCATTGCTTCATACATTACAAATGGTGCAAACCGTACCGGGAGTTTAGAAACAGCCAGTTTGTGCAGGCTTCCACGTTTAATCCTATCATCAAACCATGGCCTTTCAGAGATTGGAAATTAGATTTTATTGGTACGTTCTACCCACCATGATCAAAAGGACAAGGACATTGGTTTGTGTTGTTAGCCACTGATTATTTCACCAAGTGACCTGAAGCAATACATCTCCAGAAGATGACCCACCAGAGGGTGATCAAGTTTATACTGGGCACACTTGTATCACTATTGATCAAGATACATCCTTCATGGCAGAGAAAGTACACCAGTTTGCCGATGCATATGGGATCAAAATGCTCAGTTCATCTCCTTATTATCCTAAAGCCAATGGACAAGCGGAATCCACAAACAAAGGTTTTGATCAAGCTCAACAAGAGAAAAATCCAAGATTATCCTAAGAGGTGGCACAAAGCGTCATCTGAAGCATTGTGGGCTTACCAAATTTCAAAGCATAGAGCTACTAAAGTTACTCCTTTCGAGTGAGTCTATGAACAAGAACATGTTTTATCCCTAGAGGTGAATCTAGCGGCTTTGAGGTTCACTCAGCAAAATGGTTTATCGGCTAAGGACTATCATAATTCAATGATGGACAACTTTGATGAGGTGGTTGATAAAAGCTTGATGTCTGTAGACATCTAGAGATCACATCGAGGGAGATGTGCATCCTTTATTTTTGTTGTACGTCCTTGCCACCCGCAAGTATCTCTCTGTAGGCCCATTTATGCAACAAATAAACTTAGTGAGATGGACCATCGTGCGCCAAAGAGGGCATCACCAAAATTCTGTAGGCCCCACAAAGTAAACAACACATAGACAGCCATCATTACTACTCCTGGTGTCAGCAGGAAGGCATTTAGTAGCAACAAGCAGAAAGTTAATACTCGAAGTCACTGCTCGAAGTACTGGAGCAGAAGCAAGCGTTAGTAACAGTACTCCAGCAGAAGAAAGCGTTAAATAGTAATGGCATCACGCCCACGAGCATTTGTGGATCTTAGCATTGACTAGAGCAGATCAAGCAGAAAGCAGAGAAGTGTTACACAGAGACGTTGTTACAGGTCCCTACTAACATTGGACAGCTGAAAGCCTGCTCCATGACAGTAGTAGCACATACTCCATTGTCCCAAGTTTTTTTTTCCTTAGATTTGACCGAATTCATAGAAAAATGTAACAACAGTTTTTGCACCAAATTCATATCACTAGATGCATCTTAAAATGCAGTTTCATGATATAGTATCTATTATTTGTCATAGAAATTGCTATTTTTATAAAATATGGTCCAACTTAGAATGGGACACGTATGCTTATTCCCAGACGGATGGATTATCCACTTGCAAACTATACTACGGGGGCAAACATCTACACACGTGAATCGTTTTTTCTAAAACCGTTTTGAAACAGTTAATGTCATTTTCTATTTCGACAACCGTTTTTTAAGCGTCCGGGTCCGTGGTTTTTTTAGGGGTTGAGAGAAATCCTTATTATCTAGACACCAACGCGACGACGTCTGTGGGCGTCGCCATGCATTCGTACTGAAGGGTGTCGGGTGTATCTCTTACCCAACTCCCGTAGAGTATCGAGGGAAACACTAGAACCAGTCCGGGTAGCAGCGTTGTTGTTCTCGTTTTCCTTCTTGGAGATGCTGCTTGGTACGCGATGCTTCGGAGCGTTAGAAGCGTGGTGGAAATTCTTCGGAGGACGCAATGGTTGGTTATCCTCGTTTTTGTCGAGCCACTTTTCTCGGCTTTGTTTTCTGTTTTTTTTTCTTTAGGCGTTGTGAGCGGTCTCAATCGTGGTTGCTATATTAATATAGCTGGACGCAAGCCTGTTTCGAGCAAAATACCCATCTTGAACTCCATAACACCACGCTCACCATCTTGGGAGTATATTCCAAAATTCACAAGCTTTTTTAAAGAAAAATAATTCAAAACGGTATTTCTAAGCCTCAAAGAATCCGGGAAAAATATACACAAGTAGGTATACATATCCTGGAGTCTATAGAAAAATAAGACGGCCAAAAATAAGAGTTTTTATTTCTGTATACAACAATAAATTTGTTTTTTATCTATAGCCCAAAATTAAACATATTTTTTCACTAAAACAGTACAAAAATATATGCCTTGCTGTCCAAATTAGATGTCGAAGATATGTCCAGATCCGCTTAGATACATGTGAATCTAGCCAAATTTGTGACATCTAATTTGGTACGGATGGGAGTGCAAGGTACGTGTAGTTATGCACATAAAGATTGTGATTTTTTGAAACTCAAAAGTACAGTTTTCAAAAAATTCAAATCCGGACATACCTACTGCCCAGCAGCCCAGGTGGTGCATATCCTCTTCCCTTACAAGTTCAATAGGATAACTTGCCAAATTTTATTCTGGAAAGAGCTGTATTTTTTAATAGAACACAAATGCTTTTATCTGTTCAAAGCATTTTCACGGACAAGTTTTCGTGAAGTGATCAGAACAGGCGTCAATTAAGGACCACCGTAGTAGAAACTGAAATAAAATAAATTGTACTCCCTTCATTTAAAACAAGCTGTTTTAATTTGTTAAAAAAAACTTACACTAGGGAACGAAGGTAGTACGAAGCTAGACAACATGGTGCGTGGTAGGAAGGCCGTTGGTTATAGTGATGGCTCGTCACAGTAGGGGTGTGTGATTCTACCAAAGTCCCACTTTTAGTTTTTTTATTAAAATCGAGATTTTAATAAATAAATTAAAAATAGGATTTTGGTGAAATTTCACTTGACACAACCTAAAAAATAAAGGACGTTGATCTCTGGGAATTCTTGCGGGCTGTACGTTGTTAGATAGATAAGACCTTTTCAGCAACGAATTATACGCGTTCGGATAAAATCCCGTTTAATTTAGTCTCAATAAAGACTTGAATCCAAATGGACTGGCCGTGCACTCGCTAGCCTTGTCACCAAGCCGGCGCTTGGTTCTCATGACCTAAAGAATAGCACGAGAGTATTTAAAAAAAAAAAATGATGCTCACGTGGGAGAGCCACGGGCGGTTATTGAAAGATGTATTCGTGCGTACGCACCAGGAATGCAAGTACGAGGGCTCGAACCTGGGCGGGCAGGGGTGTATCAACCCACCCTTGCCACTGGGCTATGCCTCAGTCCACAGCACGAGAGTATTTATGATTTAGGGTTCAAGGGCGATATTTTTTTAAACGGATTAAGGGCGATATTGAACGGCGACTGGACTCGGCAGAGGCAGTGTCGGAGCTCGACCTGTGGAAGCTCCGTTAAGGAAGGTTTTTCTTTCTTCTAAATTTTTGTTTGAGACAGCGGCTCGGTTCTGTTGTGGGCTTGTGACCTGTTGGCGGCCTGGTGAGGGCCTGGTGGAATGCTTATGTACGCTCCCCACTTGATTATTGAGTAGATGGGCTGCTACTGTAATTCTATGACTGGCCGAGTAAGCCACCGAAGAGAGATTACTCGGGCCAGTCTGACCATGTAATAAACAAACCGAAAGCTGCAGGCCCACTGGCCACGAGAACGCGCACTGCGTAGCTGTTATAGCTGGCCCTGCTAATTGGCGGCCACCCAGGTGAAGTCCTGGCCAGCCCATTCTATACTGGGAAGGTTGTATTCTACTTCCTGTTGAGCAGACTTTCTTTGGCAACTGCTATTTATCGCCAACGCGCCCGTTTATAGGCTGCAGTTACACGGGCGTGCGTGTTGGGCCGACCCATACTACGTTTTTATTTTCTCTTCTGTTTCTTTTTTCTGTGTTTGTTTTTCTTTTCTGTTTTATGTTTTTTCTATGTTTATGAACATTTTTCAAATATGAATAATTTATAGATCTGAATATTTTTTGAATTTGAACATTTTTTGAATTTGAACATTTTTTGAAAATGAACATTTTTTGAACTTGTACAACTTTTTAATATGAATTATTTCAAAATTCAGACAATTTTTAAATTTGAACAACTTTTGAATTTGAACAGCTTTTTCATTTGAACATTTTGAAATAGCTATGAAAACAATTCAAATACAGAAGAAACAGCCATACCTGGAGAAGAAAAGAAACAGCTGTGAACAAAACAATATATACGCTACTGATGTTGGGTCTGGCCCAAGTATGGAAGATCACATGTGGGGAGCTTATTGTTGTGTGCGTCGGGCGGGACATAGCAGACCCCCTTTCCTTTGTACTCCCTTGTCTTAAAATATAAGATGCTTAACCTTTAGCCAAAAATCAACGTATTCTAAGTTTGACATACTATACACAACATTATAAATATGTATAATACCAAATCAATATCAATAGTTTTATCATAAAGTATATTTTTCTAATATGTCAATTCCATAACGTAGATATATATATTTTTTCCTAAATGTTTGGTCAAATTTAGTAAGATTTAACTTTTGACCGGTCTTTAAACATCTTATATTTTGGGACGGAGGGAGTAGCACATAATTTTCTTTTCATGAACTTTTAGAAACTGAAGTATCCTTTAGAGTGACTTAGCTTGGAACCTTTGAAATTTAATTTTCTTAGAATTTCAATCTTCCAAAAACTTCAAAAACATTTCGAATTTCAAAGCCTTTCGAATTTCAAAATCTTGGAAATCTGAAAATTTTAAATATCAAGTTAAAAAAATAGAATTTCAAACTTCAAGAAATTTTAAAATTGAAAGATTGTGCTTCTTTGTTATTAGTAAAAGAGAGAAGGAAAAGCTTTGTGCTGCTTCTCTCGATAGCCCACATATTATAATTTATGTTATTTATGTTAAAGGAGAAAAAGACTTCTTGAGAGGGGCTCCCCGAACGAGTTTTCTTCTTCTATCTTTACGTGGACCTTATTTGTAGCCAACAAAGGTACATCCAATGGTAAGTCAGTTGATTAATCCTGTTGATGGTAACTAGGATGTTGAGCTAGTGGAGAGTTTATTCTGGCCTGTAGATGCTCATCGGATCCTTCAAATTCCTTTGACACCGGGTAGAGAAGACTTTGTGGCTTGGCATCATACAAAAACGAGGACTTTTACTGTCAGATCTGCGTACCATTGTCAATGGGAGTACAAGTTTGGGAGGCATGAAAGGAATGCAGATATTGCGGAGAGAGCTAATAGCCCAGTTTGGAAGAAATTGTGGAATTTAGAGATCCCTAGTAAAATCAAAATCTTTGGTTGGAGAGTTTTACATGGTATGATTCCATGTCGAGGAATTCTGGCTAATAAACGCATTGGCAATCAAGGCGGTTGTCCTGTTTGTTCAGCGGGATGCGAGGATCTGAAACATATGTTGTTCACATGTGATAGGGCAAAGGTGGTTTGGCGCTGCCTCAGATTAGGGAATTCTATACAAGAAGTGATACATATGGACCGGTCGGGATCAGTCTTACTGGAAGAGATGATCATGAGAAGTAGTCGGGTTGCTATGCTTGACAATGTTGGCTTTGCTGAAATCGTGTTGACTGCAGGTTGGTACATCTGGTGGGAGCGCCGGCAGTTGGTGCATGGGGAGAAGGTTCAGAACCCGACTCGGTCGGCCATGTCTATAGCTGTTCTGTCAAAAAACGATATGGTTGCAGCTAAGAAACCTGAAGCAGAACAAAGACAAGGATAGAAGAAGCCAACAGAGGGGAATCTGATGATTAACGTTGATGCAGCTTTTGATGTGGAAACAGGGAGAGGTGCTACTGGTATAGTCATTAGAGATTATACATGACAATGTATTGTTGCGGCGCAGAAGTTTCTTCCTCATGTGGTGGATGCCCCGATGGCATAGGCTTATGCTCTACGAGAAGGTTTAGTCCTGGCATAAAACATCGGGAATAACAAGTTCACTCTACAAACTGATTGTGTGCAGGTGGTGGACACTATGAACAATGGGGGCTTTTCTGCTACTTCATCAGCGGCAATATATGATGACTGCAATATTTTATGGTCAGGATTTGATGATGTTTCTATTGACCATTGTAATATGGAAGCAAATCAAGTAGCTCATGAGCTTGCTAGGGTTTCCTTTAGTTCAGGAAATTCTTGTACCTGGGTCGATGAACCCCCTCTCTTTATCCTTAGCAAGCTCGCGAATGATGTAACTACTTTGATCTAAAGGCTACAGGTTTTACACGCACTCTTTTTCCTATCTAGGGTACCTAAGGGGACTGAAAGGTTCTAATGAGGCAGCATGTATACCTAATATATAATGGTTTTTAAAAAAAAGAGGTATATTCAATGGTTGTCCAAGAAAACTCATGCGGAGAGTCTGAATGCCTTCTTGCTCCCAATGCTAGTTTATGTGTGAGCCACCGTATTTGATTCTCTAGAATAATGTTCAAAGGTGATCTTAACAAATTCATTCACTATATGCATGAAATAGTTGTCCTCATATATTGTCGTTGGTCTCGCTACCACACCTAACCGCAATCGATGGTCGTCTACATAAAAGTCGGCAAAATTGAAAACTTTTTTTAAAAATAGGCTTTCGCCCCGTATAATAAATAAAGCAACATCCAAATTTATACAAGCATCCAACCATGACAACTGGACGATGCCAAAAGAAAAGAGAAAACAACTACACGTATGTTGGGGCCATAGCACATCAAAGCCCAAAGCAAAAAAAGAAAACGAAGGGACCACAACAACACTACAGCCACCGCCCGGGTAGTTAGCATCATGAGCGAACCGACGCCGAGAAGGGGGAGCCGACGTCCTTAAGGCCTGAAGAGTGTCGTCGAGAGCCTTCCGGTCGCTGTCTCACCAACGGTGACCGCTGCTGAAGAAAGGCGATAAGAGAAAAGGTCGAGTAAGAGACACGGGTGGGGTAAATCCTCTCAATCATCACCTTGTTCCTCATGTTCCACATGGGGTCCAAGCTAGGGCCATGAACACTAGCCAGAAGAGGCGGCGTCTCCTTCCGTCACGGTTCGCCTCGGCCTGCAGGAACTCCCCGAGCTCGTGGGCTTGCCAAGATGGCCCCAACGCCTACCTGACAAAACTCCACAAAAACTGAGCCACCGTGCACGAGAACATAATATAGGCACAAGTATCCGGAGTCCCACATAGGGGACACAGACCATTACACGGGCCATTACTCTTAGCCACCTCCACCCCTAACGGCAGGCGATCACGAAGAAGCTGCCATACAAATATGCGAATGCTAAGGGGAAGAGGGGCCTTCCAAAGGGACGAGGTCCAAAGCAGTTGCGGGTCCTGGAAGAGGGCCCGATATGCCGAGATCACCGAGAACTCCCTACCCGGGGTCAGCCACCAGGATGCTGAGTCCTGCTCCTCATACAAGGAGGAAGGAAGGACATCCATCAGGCGCTGATATTCCCCGGCCAACGCCACACTAAAGGTACGCCGGAACAAGATGTTCCAGCTCCCCTCTCGAAAAGCCTTGACAACGAGGATCGTTGGGGAGGAGGTGATGGCAAAGAGCGCAAGGAATTGCTCGAACAACAGGGATGCCAGGAGCCACGGGTCAATCCACAGTCACACCTTGTGCCTGACACCAATGGCAAAAGAGATGCCCTACCCAATAAAATGCTTAATATCCTGAATGGCCCTCTGGAACTGGGACCCCCTCCCGACATTCGCAAGCTAAAAGCGGGCAGCCACAGAGGTACTTGTCCTTGATGAGTTGAATACAAAGCCCCCCGGCATCCCTAAGGATGCGCCAGATCCATTTTAGCATCAGGGACACATTAAAGCGACGCGATTCAAGAATTCCTTTGCCCCCAAGACATTTGGGGGCTCATAAGTTTGCCTATTTAACCATATGGTACCTCTGGTGTCCATCTCTCACTGCCCAGAAGAACCTAGAGTGCTCCTTGGCGAAGTCTGCATGGGTCCCCTTCGGGAGCAGGTACATCCCCATGTGGTACATGGGTAAGCTCGAGCGACACAAGTTCATTAGCACCGTCTTACTCCCCTTGGCCATGAGCCTAACTCTCGAGGGTTCGGCTTTGGACCGTACCCTCGTAACCAGGGGAGCAAGGTCCTCGATTAGAACCCTAGTCTCTCGGATGGGCGTCCCTAGGTAGGTAGTAGGGAAGTCAGTCAGCTTACAATTCAGGTTATAAGCAATGTGTTGCCGGTCATCCTCGAAATATCCTAAAATGATAACCTCGCTTTTTTCGAAGTTAATCTTCTGCCCTGACATGGATTCAAAGCATATAAGTAGGAACTTGAGGTTAATAATGTCGAGATATTATCCCTACACCATAATCATGGTATCATACGCATACTGGAGGTGGGAGATACCACCTCCAGGAATAAGATGCCCCACCACACCCGAGATGTGGCCAACGATTTTGGCTCTATCCAAAATCTCTGCCAGGGCATCAACCACGTAGTTAAACAGAAGGAGAGATATAGGATCCCCTTGTCTAACCCCATAGGAAGGACTAAAGGATGGGCCAGTCTCCCCATTAATATTGATCCCCGTCCCACCGCTCATTACTGTTGGAGATATGCCCTAGAGGCAATAATAAATGTAGTTATTATTATATCTTTGTGTTTATGATAAATGTTTATATTCATGCTATAATAGTATTAACAAGGAAACATTAATAGTTGTGTGATTTGTAAACTAAATAAGAGTCCCTAGTAAAGCCTCTTCATAATACTAGCTTGTTGGTTAATAGATGATTGTGGTTTCCCTATCATGAACATTGAGATGTTAGTAACAACAAGATCATATCATTAGGAGAATGGTATGAAGGACATACTCCTATAGATAAGCGTAGCATAAAGATCAAGTCATTTTAATAGTTCAATTGCTATAAGCTTTCTGATACATAGTAACCTAATTCCTTCGACCATGAGATCATGCTTATCACCATCACCGGAAGGATGCTTTGATGACATCAAACACCACACCGTAACTAGGTGGTTATAAAGGTGGCATTGAGTGTTCGGAAAGTATGGGTTGAGACACATGGATCAAGAGTGGGCCCTCTTGTCCATCCATATGACAGATATATATACTCTGGGCCCTCTCGGTGGAATGTCATCCAATTAGCTTGCAAGCATGTGACTAGCTCACAAGGGATCACATACCACGGGAACGAGAAAAGAGTACTTATCGGTAACGAGGTTGAACTAGGTATGCAGAGATACCGACGATCAAAACCTCGGATAAGTAAACTATCGTGAGACAAAGGGAAATTGGTATCGTATGTAAGTGGTTCATTCGATCGCAAAGTAATCGTAGAAATATGTGGGAGCCATATGAATTTCCAGATTCCTCTATTGGTTATTGATCGGAGAAGTGTCTCGATCATGTCCGCATAATTCACGAACCGTAGGGAGACACACTTAAGGATTCGATGTTGTTGAGTAGTTATGGAATGATGAGTAAGAGACCGAATGTTGTTCGAAGTCTCGGATGGTATACGGGATATCACGAGGAGATCCGGAATGGTCCGGAGAATAAGATTCATATAAGGAAAGTCCTGTTTCGGAGTTGGGGAATGATTCTGGTGTTTTCATCGGGAATGTTCTAGAAGGTTCCGGAAGGTCCGGCACTCCGGAGGGGAAGGGTACATGAATGTGTCATGAAAATGTGGAATGGTTGCATCATGTACTAGGTATCATGGCTGAGCAAAATAAAACGATAAATCAAATCCTAGTTTGAAAAGTCAAACGCCAATTTGAAAAGTCAAACGGCAGTTTTGCTTGGTGGAGGGAGAGTAGGAAACCTACTTGGGGAGGAGTTCCTCTCCCTCCACCCGCCGGCCAAGGAGGCCGACTTGGGGGAGGACTCCCTCCCCTTGGCCGGTGCCCTCCCACCTACAAAAGGAGGGGCAAGGGTGCCCCTCTTCCCTACACCTGTCTCCACCAAAACCCTAGCCCTAGCCGCCGGCCACCACAAGTCGCCACCGCCCTAGGGTTTTCCCTAGCCGCCGAGTTGGGGCTCTCCCCAAGACCTAGCCGCCATCCTAGCCTCGTCCCTTGGTGCCTCCAAACCCTAGATCACCAAGGCCTCTCTCATAGTCCACCATACTCGCTCCGGCTTAAGGCGAAGCCCTTCGAGATCTCCCCTCTACTTCCGGTACCACGCCGTCGTGCTGCCGAAATCGCAAGGAGAGTGCTACAACCTCCGCTGCCTGCTGGAACAAGGGAGAGGAAGGTCTTCATCGAGTACCGAACGTGTGACCGACTGCATAAGTGCTGTCGGAACGCAGCGCCAGAAGGATCGTCTACGCGATCTTGAGATCGGCAAGAGTACGACTACATCACCCACGAGAATCTGCTCTCGTTAAACACTTTGGAATCTTCGAGGGTGAGTTCCTCTATCGACTCGTTGCTACAATCTAGTAGATAGATCTTGGCTTGTTTGTTTACATGCAGTAATTTTTTTTTATTTTCCATGCTACGAACCCCTACAGTGGTATCCGAGCCGTGTCTATATGTAGATCTGTTGCACGAGTAGAACACAATGGTCATTGTGGGCGGTGGTGCTTTTATTATCAATTGCTTCTTGTGTACTTTGCATCTTGCGGTATGATGGGATTAAGCGGCCCGGGCTAACCTTACATGACATCGTTCATGAGACTTGCTCCACGCTCAACATGCAACTTGTATTGCATAAGTGGCTTTGCGGGTGTCTGTCTCTCCCATTATAGTATAGATCCAATTTACAACGGGCACTTGATAGTTCAAACATCAACGTTGTGGTTCTTGTTCGTAAGTTAGATCGACACTTATTGAAAGCCCCAAACCACGTAAAATATGCAAAGAAAATCAGAGGCGTTTAACTTTGTTTTGCAGGGGTGTGCTGTGATGTGATATGGCCATGATTGTGATTATATTTGATGTATGCAATGATCCTTATTGTAAGTTGGCAACCGGCAGGAGCCATTTGGTTGTCTTTAATTTCTGTTAAGACCCGCGTGTCTATTCAAAGTAGTTGTAATAGTTGAAGCTGGTGGACGACAACCATGAAGCGGCGCCATTGACCTTGACGCCATACCGGTGATGATGGAGATCATGTTCGTGCTTGAAGATGGAGATCGGAAGCACAACAAGAAAGGCCATATCATATCACATATTATGAATTGCATGTGATGTTAATCCTTTATGCATCTTGTATTTCTTAGTTAACGACGGTAGCATTATAAGATGATCCCTCATGCACATAAATTTCAAGTTTTTAAGTGTTCATCCTTAGTAAGCACCGTTGCTAAAGCTTGTTGTTTCGAAGCACCACGTGATGATCGGGTGTGTTAGATTCTGCAAGTGTATACAACGTGAGCAAGCCAGATTTGCTCATACGGAAGCTAAGGTTTGATCTTGACGAGCCTAGCATGTACAGACATGGTCTCGGAACACGGATCACTGAAAGGTAAAGCATGAATCATATATTAGATATGATGAACATGTCGATTATTCGCCATTGAAGCTACATCAACTCTCGTGATGATCGATTTTGATGTGGTGGATTTGATTCATGTGATCACTAAAACAATGTGAGGGATATTGTTTTGAGTGGGAGTTCACCTAGATTATTTTAACTATTAATTAGAACTCAATTTGTCATAAACTTAGTCTAAACTATTGCAAATATGTTGTAGATCAATGGCAGCCCCTACAATCAATTTTAATGCGTTCCTAGAGAAAGAAAAGTTGAAAAACAATGGAAGCAACTTCGCGGATTGGTTCCGCAAATTGAGGATTGTTCTCAATGCTGGTAATTTGACCTATGTGCTGGATGCACCGCTGGGTGACCCGCCTGCAGCTGATGCTACCGATGAAGTAAAGAACATTTACCTTGCTCGGAAGAATCAGTACTCCACAGTTTAGTGTGCTATCTTGTATGGTTTGGAATCGGAGCTTCGGAAAAGGTTTGAGAACCATGACCCACATGATATTGTCCGTGAACTCAAATTGATATTTGAGACTCACGCGGCAGTTGAGAGTTATGAGGCTTCTGAAAAGTTCTTTAACTGCGAGATGGAAGAGGGCAGCTCCGTCAGTGAGCATGTGCTTAAGATGTCTGGGCACGCAAACAAACTCCAAAGCTTGGGTATAGTGATTCCTAATGCTTTGGGGATTTACCGTGTCCTCCAATCACTGCCACCAAGTTACAAGAACTTTGTGATGAACTACAATATGCAAAGCATGAACAAGCAGTTGCCAGAACTCTTCTCCATGTTGAAATCTGCAGAAGTGGAGATCAAGAAAGAGCATCAAGTGTTGTTGGTCAATAAGACCACCAAATTCAAGAAAGGCAAGTCTAAGCAAAAGGGAAACTTCAAGAAGGGTGGTAAGAAAGTTGCCACACCGGCGAAGAAGACCAAAGCTGGACCTAAGCCTGATGCTGAATGCTTTTACTGCAAGGGAGAGGGTCACTGGAAGCGGAATTGCCCAAAGTACTTGGCGGATTTGAAGAATGGCAACATCAAGAAGAAAGGTATATTTGATATACGTGTTATTGATGTGTATCTCACTAGTACTCGTAGTAGTGCCTAGGTATTTGATACTGGTTCGGTTGCTTATATCTGTAACTCGAAACAGATGCTGCAGAATAAACGGAAGCTAGCGAAGAACGAGGTGACGATGCGCGTTGGAAATGGATCAAAGGTTGATGTGATCGCGGTCGGCATGCTACCTCTTCATCTACCATCGGGATTAGTTTTATACTTAAATAATTGTTATTTGGTGCCTGCGTTAAGCATGAACATTATATGGGGATCTTGTTTATTGCGAGACGGTTACTTGTTTAAGTCCGAGAATAATGGTTGTTCGATTTATATGAGTAATATGTTTTATGCACATGCACCTTTGATAGATGGTCTATTCTTATTGAATCTCGATAGTGGAAATACACATATTAATAACATTGAAGCTAAACGTTTGAAATTGAGCGATAACTCGACCTATATGTGGCACTGTCGTCTTGGTCATATCGGAGTGAAGCGTATGAAGAAACTCCATTCCGATGGACTTCTTGAATCACTTGATTTCGAATCACTTGAAAGATGCGAAGCATGTCTGATGGGTAAAATGACTAAGACTCCATTTTCTGGTATGATCGAGCGAGCTACGGACTTATTGGAAATCATACATACCGATGTGTGTGGACCAATGAGTGTAGCATCGCGCGGTGGTTATCGTTATGTTCTTACCTTCACGGATGACTTGAATAGATATGGGTATATCTATTTCATGAAACATAAGTCCGAAACTTTCGAGAAGTTTAAGGAATTTCAAAGTGAGGTAGAGAATCAACGTAACAAGAAGATTAAATTTCTACGTTCTGATCGTGGAGGTGAATATCTAAGTCACGAGTTTGGCGAGCATTTGAAGAAATGCGAAATACTTTCACAATTGACACCGCCGGGAACACCACATAGTAATGGTGTGTCCGAACGTCGTAATCGAACTCTCTTAGATATGGTTCGTTCTATGATGTCACTTACAGATTTACCGCTATCGTTTTGGGGTTATGCATTAGAAACTGCCGCATTCACTTTAAATAGGGCACCATCTAAATCCGTTGAAACGACACCGTATGAATTATGGTTTGGGAAGAAACCTAAATTGTCGTTCCTTAAAGTTTGGGGTTGCGAAGCCTATATAAAGAAGTTACAGCCGGACAAGCTTGAACCCAAAGCGGAAAAATGCGTCTTCATAGGATACCCGAAGGAAACTATTGGGTATACCTTCTATCATAGATCCGAGGGCAAAATCTTCGTTGCCAAGAATGGATCCTTTCTAGAGAAAGAATTTCTCTCGAAAGAAGTGACTGGAAGGAAAGTAGAACTCAACGAGGTTGTCGAACCTTCTCTCGAACTTGCGAGTAGAGCAACACCGGAAGTAGTTCCTGTAGGCGGCTACACCAATAAGAGAGGAAGCTAATGATGATGATCATGAAACTTCGGTTGAAGTTGCTACAGAGCCTCGCAGGTCAACGAGAACTCGTACCACTCCTGATTGGTATGATACCGTTATGAGTGTCATGTTGGTGGACAACACCGATGACCCTGCGACATATGAGGAAGCGATGATGAGCCCAGATTCCAATAAATGGCAAGATGCCATGAAATCCGAAAATGGATCCATGTACGAAAACCAAGTATGGACTTTGGTGGACTTACCGGATGGCCGGAAGGCTGTCGAGAACAAATGGATTTTCAAGACGAAAACAAATGCTGATGGTAATGTTACTGTCTATAAAGCTCGACTTGTCGCAAAAGGGTTTGGACAAATTCAAGGAGTTGACTACGATGAGACTTTCTCACCAGTAGCGAAGCTAAAGTCTATGAGGATTATGTTAGCAATCGCTGCATATTACGATTATTAGATATGGCAGATGGATGTCAAAACGGCGTTCCTCAATGGAGACATTGATGAAGAGTTGTATATGATGCAACCCAAAGGTTTTGTCGATCCTAAAGACGCTAACAAGGTATGCAAACTTCAACGGTCCATATATGGGTTGAAGCAAGCATCCCGAAGTTGGAATCAACGTTTTGATAAGGTAATCAAAAGTTTTGGTTTTATACAAACTTATGGAGAAGCTTGTATTTACAAGAAAGTGAGTGGGAGCTCTGTAGCATTCTTAATACTATATATAGATGAGATATTGTTGATTGGGAATGATGTAGACCTTCTTAATAGTGTCAAAGAATATTTGAATAATAGTTTTTCAATGAAAGATCTTGGCGAAGCAGCTTAGGCATAAAGATTTATAGAGATAGATGAGACGCCTAATATCATTGTCACAAAGTACATATTTGGACAAAGTTCTAAAGAGGTTTGGAATGGAAGATAGCAAGAAAGGGTTCTTGCCCATGTTGCCCAATACGACCTTGAGTAAAACTCAAAGTCCTGCAACGGCAGAAGATAGAGAAAGAATGAGTAAGACTCCCTATGCCTCAGCCATAGGATCTCTAATGTATGCCATGCTATGTACTAGACCCGACATTGCATATGTTGTTAGTTTGACTAGCAGATATCAAAGTGATCCAGGAGTGGATCATTGGACAGCCGTCAAAAACATCCTTAAGTACTTGAGAAGAACTAAGGATATGGTTCTTTCTTATGGAGGTGATGAACAACTCGTTGTTAATGGTTACACCGATGCTAGTTGGAACACCGATCCGGATAATTCTAAATCTCAATCTGGGTACGTATTTACTTTGAATGGTGCAGCAGTTAGCTGGAGGAGTGCAAAGCGAAGAGTTGTGGCGAGATCTTCAACTGAATCGGAATACATAGCTGCTTCGGAGGCTTCACAAGAAGCGATATGGATGAAGGAGTTCATTACAGAGCTCGGTGTGGTTCCAAGTGTGCTAGACCCAATGTCTATCTACTGTGATAACATGGACGCCATAGCCAGTGCGCAAGAACCAAGGTCACACAAGAAGCTGAAGCACATAAAGTACGTTTTCACGCTATTCGAGAATATGTCCAAGATGGTGACATAAAGATTGAAAAATACACACAGATCTGAATGTGGCGGATCCATTGACTAAACCTCTCCCGAGGGCAAAACATGACCAACACCAAACTGCCATGAGTGCTCGGTATATTACCATGTAATCTAGATTAGTTGACTCTAGTGCAAGTGGGAGACTGTTGGAGATATGCCCTAGAGGCAATAATAAATGTAGTTATTATTATATCTTTGTGTTTATGATAAATGTTTACATTCATGCTATAACAGTATTAACAAGGAAACATTAATACTTGTGCGATTTGTAAACTAAATAAGAGTCCCTAGTAAAGCCTCTTCATAATACTAGCTTGTTGGTTAATAGATGATTGTGGTTTCCCTATCATGAACATTGAGATGTTATTAACAACAAGATCATATCATTAGGAGAATGGTATGAAGGACATACTCCTATAGATAAGCGTAGCATAAAGATCAAGTCATTTTAATAGTTCAATTGCTATAAGCTTTCTGATACATAGTAACCTAATTCCTTCGACCATGAGATCATGCTTATCACCATCACCGGAAGGATGCTTTGATGACATCAAACACCACACCGTAACTAGGTGGTTATAAAGGTGGCATTGAGTGTTCGGAAAGTATGGGTTGAGACACATGGATCAAGAGTGGGCCCTCTTGTCCATCCATATGACAGATATATATACTCTGGGCCCTCTCGGTGGAATGTCATCCAATTAGCTTGCAAGCATGTGACTAGCTCACAAGGGATCACATACCACGGGAACGAGAAAAGAGTACTTATCGGTAACGAGGTTGAACTAGGTATGCAGAGATACCGACGATCAAAACCTCGGATAAGTAAACTATCGTGAGACAAAGGGAAATTGGTATCGTATGTAAGTGGTTC
Organism: Avena atlantica; assembly: GCA_910589765.1. Lineage (NCBI taxonomy): Eukaryota > Viridiplantae > Streptophyta > Magnoliopsida > Poales > Poaceae > Avena > Avena atlantica. The sequence goes on from OU342736.1 coordinate 484,432,867, forward strand.
ATTCGATCGCAAAGTAATTGTAGAAATATGTGGGAGCCATATGAATTTCCAGATTCCTCTATTGGTTATTGATCGGAGAAGTGTCTCGATCATGTCCGCATAATTCACGAACCGTAGGGAGACACACTTAAGGATTCGATGTTGTTGAGTAGTTATGGAATGATGAGTAAGAGACCGAATGTTGTTCGGTGTCTCGGATGGGATCTGGGATATCACGAGGAGATCCGGAATTGTCCGGAGAATAAGATTCATATAAGGAAAGTCCTGTTTCGGAGTTGGGGAATGATTCTGGTGTTTTCATCGGGAATGTTCTAGAAGGTTCCGGAAGGTCCGGCACTCCGGAGGGGAAGGGTACATGAATGTGTCATGAAAATGTGGAATGGTTGCATCATGTACTAGGTATCATGGCTGAGCAAAATAAAACGATAAATCAAATCCTAGTTTGAAAAGTCAAACGCCAATTTGAAAAGTCAAACGGCAGTTTTGCTTGGTGGAGGGAGAGTAGGAAACCTACTTGGGGAGGAGTTCCTCTCCCTCCACCCGCTGGCCAAGGAGTCCGACTTGGGGGAGGACTCCCTCCCCTTGGCCGACGCCCTCCCACCTATAAAAGGAGGGGCAAGGGTGCCCCTCTTCCCTACACCTCTCTCCACCAAAACCCTAGCCCTAGCCGCCGGCCACCACAAGTCGCCGCCGCCCTAGGGTTTTCCCTAGCCGCCGAGTTGGGGCTCTCCCCAAGCCCTAGACTCCGGCCTAGCCTCCTCCCTTGGTGCCTCTAAACCCTAGATCGCCAAGGCCTCTCTCATAGTCCACCATACTCGCTCCGACTTAAGGCGAAGCCCTGCGAGATCTCCCCTCTACTTCCGGTACCACGCCGTCGTGCTGCCGGAATCACAAGGAGAGTGCTACAACCTCCGCTGCCTGCTAGAACAAGGGAGAGGAAGGTCTTCATCGAGTACCGAACGTGTGACCGACTGCGGAAGCGCTGCCAGAACGCAGCGCCGGAAGGATCGTCTACGCGATCTTGAGATCGGCAAGAGTACGACTACATCACCCACGAGAATCTGCTCTCGTTAAACACTTTGGAATCTTCGAGGGTGAGTTTCTCTATCGACTCGTTGCTACAATCTAGTAGATAGATCTTGGCTTGTTTGTTTGCATGTGGTAGAATTTTTTTGTTTTCCATGCTACGAACCCCTACAATTACAAACTGCATAATCCAGCAGATCATCATGTTATCCACACCCCTCCTCTCCAAGACTAGTCTCAAGAAATCCCAGTCAAATTGGTCATAGGCCTTATGAAAGTATAACTTAAGGAACACTCCCTTTTGGCGGAGCGCCTTCACTTCGTGAATAATTTCATGAAGGGAAAGGATGACGTCATGAATCAAGCGTCCCTTAAGGAAGGCGAACTAAAGAGGATGAGTGAGCCTTTCTAGGACTGGAGCGAGTCTTAGGGCACAAACCTTCGCAAAGATCCTCTAGATGACATTGATGACCGTGATTGGTCTGAATTGGCGGATGTCCATGCCCCCCACTACCTTGGGATCCAGGGTAATCACACCAAAGTTTAGATGAGACATAACAAGGGTCCCGGTATAGAACTCCTGAAACATCTGCATGATCACAGGTTGTAGTTGGTCCTAAAAGGTCTGAAAGAAGGTCACTGGCAGGCCATCAGGGTCTGGCGCCAACCCGGTCCTCATGGACTTCATAGCCGCGGCCACCTCCTCTGGGATGAACGGGAGAGTAAACTTCGCATTTCCAGCAAGGGTGACGGTCGCCTTGTCCGCCCAGAAGTTAGGGGCCAACGAGAGCCCTGAACGCGGCGACATAGAGAACAACTCTTTGTATAAGGCATAAATATGGGAGGAGAGATATCATGGAAATTCCAAAAGAGCGTCCCCCTCCCGGAGGCAGGGGATCGAACACTTCCTCCTCCTGCCATTGGCAATAGCATGTAAGTAGGACATGTTAGACTCCCCTTGGAGAGTCTAGTTCTAGCAGCTCCGCTATCGCCAGAACGCCTCCTCTCCTTTGTAGATATCCATAATAGAGGTCTCAAGGGAGTATCTATGGGACCATACATCCTCCGAGAGGCTGGCCTGATCAGCCTCCAGGTCAACATCATGGATCTCTCGTAGAAGGTCCTCCTTTTGGTCCCGAATGGCCGCCCCTAGGTTCGCCCCCCAACCTCTCATAAATTGCCGGGTGAGCTTAGCACAATGGTGCCAGGTATGAACCGCACAATAAACCCGAGGAGGATAAGCTGCAGCCTCCAGCCACTTAGCCTAAACTGCCTCCACACACACCCGATCTTCTGGAGCAAGAAGGTTTTGAAGTGAAAGCGGTTCAGTCTTAGGGGGGGCTCCCATTGAGGACATGAGGAGGGGGTGTGGTCAGACCCAATCTTGGTGACTGCCTTCAGAGAGCAAAGGGGCAAGGCCACTTCCCAATCTACCGACATGAGGACACGAACTAAAACACTTCGGATCAGATTGAGCTTCTTGTTAGTCCACGTATATCTAGATCCCACCCGCACAATCTCGCGCAGCGCAAGATCAGCGATGCATTCATTAAACATATGCATCCTACGGAGGTCCATGTTTGCCGAGCTCTTGTTGTCGGAAGAACGGATAAGGTTCAAGTCCTCTATTTCAAATAGTAAACTAGCATGCCAATTGTGTTTTCTATTTGAGAGAAATCTTAATTGAATTCACATATATTTGGAAGTACATTATAATATCTTTAAAATAACTCCACGGTTTGAGTTAATATGCTTTATATAAATTTAGGTTCATGGCTTAGATAGACTTGGTTCTAGTAGATAGGAATAAATATATGTAGATGTTCTTATGATTTTTATCGTACAAGAATCTTTGTGTGTTTTACCCAAGATAGAGACATGTGCTATTTGTGCTCTCAACCGTTAGACAAGATTTAGGTTTACTTCACCTAGAGCTTGGTGATCATAATCACATCAACATAACACTAGGGTTTAGTGTTATAAGCATAGATTTAATTCACAAGAGTGAGAGGTATTGATCATGTCAACACACTTCTTGAGTTTAGGGTTTTAGATCAAAATAAATGTTTGATTATAACCATAGGAAATATTCCTTTGATTGATTTGACAAATTTGAGTTAGAATATAGATATGGAGAAATAGAGTTGCCTTATTATATAAGTCACTATGGATAATCTAGATATATGCCCTAGTTTAGAATAAAGTATCACATCCATTTAATTTCCCTTATCATTAAGTAGGGATTATACTCACTAAAATATTTGGAAGGTTGAATGTTTGTAACAATGTACAAAGAAGATTTAGAGTAGGATTGTATTCAAAACTAAGTACACCATAGTTGTTTACTTCCTGTACTTTTGGATAGATTCCTAGCTTGCTTCTAGTGTTTAAGACATCATTGCATACGTGTTGGGGTGCATTTATTTTCTAGGAGTAAGATTCATGATTAGCATGATCTACTTATACTATGCAACCATAGGTTTTATGCCTAAACCCTCTACAGATCCAGATGATCTCTAATTTATTGTCTACTCCTACTCTTCTTCTAATTCTAGTTATAAAGCAATACAACTTTAAAGAGTAGCTTTTCTCCCATTGATGGTCTTCTTCTTGTAGCTAGCCTTCTCCTCCTTGCTGCACCACTTGCCTCTCTCTCTCTCTCTCTCTCTCTCTCTCTCTCTCTCTCTCTCTCTCTCTCTCAATACTACTATGTTTTTCTAGTTCGTGGGCTTGTGGAAGTATGATATCTACCCTTGGGATCAAGGCTATTTATATTACTCTAGGAGCCTTGTATGGTTGACACCTCATGGTTCTGCATGGGTGACTAAGGTGCTTAGTTATGCGTGAACCATCCTTTTCGTTCAGCTTTATGTGCAGATTCACCTCCCTTCATGTGGCATCCCGCAAAACCACTACTAGAAAATCGCGTTGAATTTGTGCATTGCATCGTCATCATCATATGTTGTTTGTCTAAAACTGGTTTCGCAAACCGATTTTGTTTTCTAAAACGCCCCGTCTTTAAATCAAACCCAAAAACCGGGACTCCGGAATATTTTGTTTGACCAACGATGATTTGCAAACGGTGCATTTAAAACTAAATAAAATATTAAATTAATTTATAGCGGGGCAGTCGAACGGGCCGATTCGACCCGAACGACCGCCCCAGGTTTTAAATCGGTCCACCTGACCCACCCTATTAAACCTAGACCTACCCAACATATTTCTACCCACCCTCTAGCCACCTCACCCCAGCCAATGGCAGCTTGCCACGTCATCTCTCCCTCCCCCTTAGCCAACCAAATCCTGCCACGTAGTCTAAACCACATCACCCCCCACTCCTCTCTCTCCCCACACGCACGCACACCGCCAGCACCCTCCCCTGATCACTCTCTCTCAGCCCCGCGTGGCCCCACCCGCAGGCCCACCCTGTCCCCCCACCGACCCCGCCCTGGGCCCCACGCGCACGCTCGCGAGCGTGCCCCGCGCCCCCGCTTTCTTCTTCCTCCTCCGGCTCCCCTCCTCCACCACCCACCTCTCCGGTCCGCCCTCGCCTCTCCCTCGTCCTCGCCGGCCGCCGCTCCCTCCGGCCTCCAACGACCGCGGCCTCCGCCACCGCCAGCACGCACCTCCGCGCGCGCGATCTCCACCCTCGCCTGGGCCCTCTCCTCCCCGACCTCGCCGCTCGCCCCCGCCTCCCTCAGCCGCGCTCGCGCCGCCTCCAGCGAGCTCGCCGCACCGCCCCTGGCCCTTCCCCCGCGCGCGCGCCCCCGCGTCCACCGCCACCGGCTCCGCTCGCCGCCTCGCCCCTGCACCGCTCGCCCCGCCTCCGCACCTCCTCCCTGGCGCCCCGCGGCCCTCGTCGCCGGCGGCCGCTCCGCCTGCGAGCTCCCCGCCCCGCCGCAGGTCCCCGCCGGGCCCCTTCCCTCAGCGCCTCCTCGCCGGACCCAAGCCCCGCCTCCAGCTCGCGGTCAACCTCGTCGGCCACCCCGCCCGTTGCCTGCGCCCGCGTCCCCGCGCCGCAGCGCGCCTCCTCTCCGGCCGTCGGCGAGCGCCGCACCGCCGCCGTCGCCTCCCCAACCTTCCTCCGCCGTCGCCGGGAGCCCCGCACCGCCAGGACCTCGCACCCCTGGCCTCCGTCGCCTCCAGAGACCCGCGTCGTCTCCGCCGCCTCCGGCCAGGCGCGCGCCGCCGCAGCGTCCCCACGCCGGCCCCGCGCCGCCTCCCCCGGCTCTGCCCTCCTTCGCAGTCGCCGCCGGCCGCGCTCGCCGCCGGGTCTCGCCATCGTCCCCGCCGCCGTGGCACCTTCCGAACCCTGAACGCCAACTCGGTACCCGGAGGACGCCACGTGAAACCATCGGAACCGCAAGAACCTTGGCGCTTGGACCGAGGGAAACATGCCGTGAGACCCCGATACCCGAAGGTCGACATCGAACCGAAGCATCAAGGCCGCCTTCATGAAGCTGTCAAGATCTCCATCACGGACTTCAAGTACCCCTCGAAGGCGACAGGAATTCCTTCCCGGACCCCGATGACGCTAAGTTCTTCGCCGTAGAGCAACAAGGCCTTCGACAAGACAAGGAACGCCAAGAACTTCACCCCGAATGCCAAGACCTACGCGACAACAAGTATGACACCGTACAGGGCGAGACCGATGCGCCCCTACGCCACGCCAAGTTCGTCTACCCGAACGCCAATACCGATAAGATCTACCCCGACACCGAGGCCCCGACGCGACAAGTGCTTCGTCCCGAACGCCATGACCGACAACATGACCCGAGAACCCTGATGCGCCAAGACCTACCCCGGAGTCCGAGAACGACCTCGCCGAACCCTGAACCCCGAGATCGACCCCGACCCCGAACCCCGGAACCCCAAGTCCGTCGAGACCCCTCAATGTGTGACCCTTATCCGAACCCCTATTTTATAAATGTCAAACATAAAACTTGTTGCATTTTAAATTGTCGTACTCGCATGCATATCATTGGTTTGGGGGCCTTATGCCGATTACCTAATAATTAAATATGGGGCCCATATGCGGGCAGATCTAGCCTTATATTGGCCTCATTTAAATTTGTGTAGCGAACCCGGTGCTATATTCTGCCATGTTAATACAACATTCAAATTTGCGGGGTAGATAAATAACTTAAACCACTTAATTAATTGTCGGGACCCCGGTTCCGCTTAATATGACCTAATTGCATCGCACCTTTGCCACGTCATCCATCATGCATGCATCATGCCGATCTTCTGCCGTTGTATTAAATAGTGCATCCGGTGTTTATTCTAGTGTTTTGCTTCTTCGCGGATAAGGCCGTTGTGTTGATGTGAGCTTCGCCCCGATCTTCGGTTGAACCTTCGACAATGTTTTCAGGCGAGCATCTCCCCCTTTCTACCTATCTTACTTTTATAGTATTTACTTCCCTCCTGTTGATCTATTGCTATATGTGTTGCGATGCTCTAGTTTCCGTACCCGTGATATCCCTTGCAGCCCTATATTGCCTCGGACACATCCTATTACCTATTGTTGGTAGATAGTTGGACTTGCGCGTCGTAGTCGCTTGCTCAAGTGCTGTTGCGTGTCGTCAAGTGCCACAGTTGTTGATGTATTGCCGCATGTTGATGTTGGAGATGATCATAGTTTTACTTATTGTTCACTTTAATTCCTGTTTAACAACTAAAATTGAAGTAAGCAGAGGCATCGGCGGGTGATAGATAACATTTGGTTTCCGAACGCCCACTTGTGTCCCGTAGGACCCCGAGTACTTGATACCTGTTCCTTGATTTATCGCGCTATCCACATATGGGGAGTATGGGCCCCCCTTAGCCAGAGCTTGATTCCGTCTTATTTCTTGGGGCCACAAACTGGTTTGAGGTTTTATTTACGATCCCGTACTTATGCCATGCTACTTATGTATTTAAATTGTGCGACAGATAGCACACTGTACTGTTTAGGATCGTGGCACGATTCCGCGGTGTCGACAAGCCCAGCCACACTTTCGGGTTCCCAGTCGTTCACAGCCGTCCCCACAACCTTAAGTCCGTCTCGGAGCCGGCCGACTTCGTTGCGGGTTCTACTTTAAGGGGTGGCCCCCTGAAATATTTCTGAATCTTGTGATTGCTCTGTCGTGAAGACCTCGTTGGGTTTTGATTTGGTTTTTCCGAGGTTGATCGTGTGTGTGTTGCTATTTGTGCACCCCGGCCGGGTTAAAACTTTCTGAAAGCCGTGTCCGCGGTTATGGGCGACTTGGAGCACAGTATCTCGACCATAGACAAGCATAACTAAAGTTTATTGCTATAAATTTGACTTTATAATGACTAGTAATCAGCTTCACTATAACGGAATGGCTAATTAATACTGCCCACAATTGCTTGTTTGGAGTGTCGCTTGCGACCATTATACTTGACTAGTAAGTATTGCAACCACAACGGAATGGCTAAATAAAAGTACCAACAACTGCTGGGTTTTGGGTCATCTCATGCTATCTGTATCTGATTATTAATTGTTGCAACTATAACGGTATGGTTAACTAAAAATGGCCCACTGCTTATTTTATCAGGATGATTATCTATACCTGACTAGTAATTGCTGCAACGATAACCGAATAAATAAAACTGTCAACTGTGTGAGTTTCTCGGTTGACTTCCTCGATCGGTGTCGAGGGGGAAACGCCAGGATGGGTTTGATTGGGGGTAGTACCAGGTTGGTTCCGAATAGGTTTTTCTCACCCCTCTCTGATAGCCGCCAGTTGTATCGAGTCTCTATAGGTTGTTTAGTGCATGTTGCCGCTGCCACTCAGTCCACCACACCTATGTAGGCGAGGACCGCCGAATTCTAGCCTCGCCGTGTACTGGCCTCAGTACTGACGCTCCTTCTTTTTCCTTTGCCCTTTGTCGGCACCCCTTTTGTTTAAGCAGGTTTTGAGATCGACGTTGTTAGCAGGGTTACCCTTCTGGCTTGGCCTGGGCAGGGTTATGGACGCCATTGGTTATTCTTCAGGGCTCTTAGCCCCATTTGCATCTTGTCCGTAGCTGGGCGCTCTATCGTTTTCAAGGTGAATTGGATCTTTGTATATTATATCTGTATTCTTGACTCATGGAGTCGCTGTTATATATATCTGTTCTGTGGGTCCCATCGAGGACTGTTGTGTAATGTTATTACTTCGTTTTCCACCCGCACGAAAGTGCCTGGTGGGCACCTTTGAATCGTTTCTATGCGGGTTTGGCGGGTTTCGCTAAAACTTGCATAGGTCCGATTCTGAGGGTGTTACACTTCATGGCAAGGTGACAACTCAAGTAGCAACTCATTGTTTATATGGGTGATTAAGCTAGTAGGTGTCAAACTCTCATGGTCTTCAAGGCTTGAGGTAACCTAGCCTTGAATTAACTTAGTGGCTAAGGTTTCTAGGTGACATTATGAAATATTTATTTTTGATCGTGACAAGTGAAATTTGTCACTAAATGGGCCTTGTACTAATTTGTCATGTAGGATATGATAATTAATATTGAATTAAGAAAACATTTGGTCTTATTTTGCATATTTAAGTGAAAACTTTATTTGCAAATATGGCCAATTATTATAAGCTTCTATCGTAATTAAGTGAAGCTTAATTAGCAATATGTATTAACAATAATTTCCAAACATGGCACAATATTATTAACTAAGTGAAAACTTAATTAATAGTATGGTTGATATATAAAGATCAAAAGATGAGCTTTAATCTTAATTAAGTGAAAAATAATTTATCAAAGTGGATGATTAAGAAAGGTCCAAATGTGTACTTATTTTCATTCAATACGAGTAAAGAATAATTCAATTTAGAATGTGGCCTTTATTTTAGAACATAACTTGGATAAATTAGAGGTAAGTTCCTATATTTCCATTGTTGCCTAAAGATATTTGGATCACCTTATGTTTCTTATGATCCACTAGTTATCATGGTTTAATGATTTTGATAAAGAAGACTAGAATATATACATATTTGGAATATCAAGTTTCGGCCAACAGATTTGGATGATTTCCTTTGTACTAGATGATTGTCCAACATAAGGGATGATAGATAGGATGCTGACTGAGATAAGATAGAATAAGGTAAGATAAGAATGGATCTGATACTTGTGCCTTAGGAATGTGTTTGTGTTCTAGTGCACATAATTTACAATGTGGATGACCAATAATAAGGATTTAAAGATGGCGTTAGTTCCAAGGGTGATATTTGATTTCATCTAGGCATGATCCTTTGAGTTGCAAAACACTCATAGATGATTTTATTTAAATAGTTTGATCTATTTAATGTAATGCAACTGAGTTTAATTTTATTAGAGTAACTTATTTATTAATGGTTTTTATGCACCTTTTGAGGGGTTTTATGATTTAGGTCTTCCATATTTGTGTCACCTTTTGAGGGGTTTTATGATTTAGGTAATGAAAAATGGATCTGATCAAGATTTTTATAGATCAAGATTAGGTTTGCAGGCTTAGATAAAGCGCTTGTACTATAGAATGGTCTAGCATATGTAGTAATTGATTTTATGATGATCAGACAAGATAAGATAAGAATTGATTTGAGGTTTTTTCTGAATGTTAAGTTGGTTTTTTTATTTTAGTTTTATTTACGAGTACTACTTCTACCGTCCTATAATAGAGTCTTAGCCAGGCCATTTCAAAGTTTATATCACTCTACTTAATGAACTAATTTTAAATAATCAGCTTAAGTGAAATTTCAATCACTTCAACAAGTTTTAAGTTATTTCCTCAAAATTCACATGAATGAATGCTATGCACATATTTATTTTCCATGGTGGAATTTCGCAAAAAAAAAAAATTATGCTACTTGCTCTACGCGGGCCTATTTTGCTCATATTTTCTCTCAGATTTCGTATTTTTTAGAAAGAAAGGTGAGCATAGCTAAGAAACCATGGAAAATGTGAGCAAAATATAGCCTTCACGATCGATTCCTGCAGGCCAAGCCCTCGAGGTGGATGTGATGCGGTACACCGTTGCAGGTGATGCGGTACATCGTTGCAGGCGGCGCACTGCATATGCACATTGTGCACGGCGGGACGGTGGTGGAGACGACTGCGACGACGGACTGGCTCACTCTAGGTAAGTGTGATGCGTCGTTGGAAGGTTACAAAACACCATAAATGCCGCCATTAATACGAGAAGGTGTGTGTGCCCGCCCCACCCAACCCCATCCATCTCACTCCCCTACTCATCCACTAGCTCACTAGCTGCCTGCTCGGTCCGGTCCCTAGCTGCAGCAGAGCGGAGCACGCTCCAATGCCTGCTGCCACCCCTCCAATACTACAGAGCATAGCAGAGGCCACAGATCATGTGAGAGAGAGACACAAAAACTCTGCTGCACCCTCCTCGCCATTAAACACTCTCGTCCTCCTCCTCCTTCCCCTCTCTCTCTCCTCTCCCTTCCACATCAAGGACACCACCGGCCGCCGGTCTCTCCGATGTGCGAGCGCGGTTCGCCGGAGCGGCGGCGGCGACCTGGGCTGGGGCCGTGATCTCATGAAAGACAGTAGGAGGAGATCGATCATAGGCAGGTACTAGTAGTAGTGTGGGAAGGAGATCGGCCATCCATTCATCCATGTACAAGAACCAGCTGCAGGAGCTGGCGCAGAGGAGCTGCTTCAGCCTGCCGGCGTACGTGTGCACGCGTGAGGGCCCCGACCATGCGCCCCGCTTCAAGGCCACCGTCACCTTCAACGGCGAGACCTTCCACGGCCCCACCTGCTGCACCACGCTCCGCCAGGCCGAGCACGCCGCCGCCGAGGCCGCCCTCGCGCTCCTCTCCCTCCGCGGGCCATCCACCTCGCTCACAGCAGCTATCCTCGTACGCACGCTACGCCTTCGTTTCTTCTTCTTGCTTCCGATCTGCTTTCTTGCTTGCTTGGTCCTTTGCATGTACTGCCGTTGATGCGTTACTGCTGCACTCGCGTGTACGTCTTGGTCTGTGTAGGACGAGACCGGGGTGTACAAGAACCTGCTGCAGGAGACGGCGCACCGGGCGGGCCTGAAGCTGCCGGCGTACACCACCGTGCGCTCCGGCCCCGGTCACTCGCCGGTGTTCGCCTCCACGGTCGAGCTCGCCGGCCTGTGCTTCGCGGGCGACGCCGCCAGGACCAAGAAGCAGGCGGAGAAGAACGCCGCCATGGCCGCCTGGTCCTCCTTAAAACAGAGTACATAACTCAGCATAACCCTCGCCACCAGATCTTTGATTAGTCGCAGCAGCTAATGGTGCGACGATTCTTGCAGTGCCCGAGGCGCGCAAGGAGCCCGGCACCGGCGGCGAGGAGCCGGAGCAGGAGCACGTGGCCGTTGCCAGGGTGCTCGCCGCACTGCGCGCGCGAGGCGACGGCATGGCGGCCCATCCTTTTCCGAAGCAGCATTGCGTCGCCGGGTCTTCTTCTTCTTCGTCTGCTCTGGGGAACCCGGCGCTGTACAACAGACACCAATGGCAGCGGCCTCTGAGCTCCCATGCCGCTCAGCTGCGGACGCGGCACGCTCAGCCGCAGACGCCGCTGGCCGGCCCCAGGATACTGCCTCCCTTGCACTTGCTGCAGCGACCGGCGCCGCCGAACACCGATCTGGAGCGGGAGAGGAGGATCAACGCGGCCGAGCTGGCGCGGATGCTGGAGAGGGCCTCGGTGACGGACAGGCCGGAGGCAGTGCCATCGGCGCCGTGGTACTACCCGCACGCCTCTGCGGCGTACCAGCACACCGGCGCGCCGAGATCCTTGGGCGCGGGCGGGTTCCATTCGCCGGCGATGGCCGTGAGCGTGCGCTCGGTGATCCCGGTGTGCTCCGCGCCGCCGTCGCCGGCCAAGGACGGGGAGGAGGACCGGAAGGGCCCCGCATCACACTAGGCAAGAGGGCGTGACGAGCTCCTGGACAAACCATCATGAAGACCAAGAAGAGGAGAACCTGCATGATCAGTGTGGTTCTAGCGGTGGGAGTTTTGATCGCCAGTTTTCTCTGTCTGAATTTGTGTAAGTGATCGCCTTTTGCTCTGTCCGTCTCTGGATGGTGAAATCTGGAAGGTGGGTTTAGACGGATCGATGGACATATGAATATAGTAGTTGGTAGGGCTTCAGTAGAAGCCAATGATCCTGTACCACTCACTATGGCTTCTGCTTACACATCGCATCTTTTTGCTTGATCATCACTCCGTTAATCTTCATTGCTGTGAATATAGATTTAGTTCAACCTGAAACTACAGCAATCCAGAGCTTGTGAAGAGCCGAAACCACAACGACAGCAGACAGTAACTACCAAGAAAGTTATTGTCATTAGCACACACTGACACATGGTTATGGGAGTAGGTAGGTGTGATCATTGCGATGGATTCTGCTGCGCGGCAATTAGCCATTCATTGCAAACTCTTGTTTAACCGTGTTAATGCATGCTCATGTTCATAAGGATGAGATAGCTGCAGTCATGGTAGACACTGCACACACGCATCCTAGGGGAGACGACTAATCGACCGTACCGGAACTGGATCAATGCATCATCTTCCCTCAAGAATCACAGTGCAGTTTGTTTTCTGATAGTAGTACACGTACACTGGAGTGGCGCGTACGTGGTGGAGGGGTACCTATTTCGTTTCATGGCGGAGAACAGACGGACTGCTGCAACAATGGCAAGGCAGAGGGAGGAGCCCGGAGGAGGAAGGAACGAGGAGATGAGGCTGGAGATGAGGAGAGAGATGGATCTGTGGCCGCATTGATTGGCATAGCGCAGACATTGATTGTCAGGGGAAGGCCAGACGAGAGGAAGAGATAGCTGGCAAGCAGACTGGCTCGGTACATCGATGTCTCATCGTCAGTAATAATAGTCCATGTCCATCCAATAAAACAGAGAAACACGAGTTAGTATATGGTTGGTTCCATGGAATTCGATCAAGTTAAGGGAGATACTCTCTACTTGTGTGTGTGTGTTTTCTTTTTCGGTACAGTAAGCTGTAGAGAACTGCTGTGTGGAAATGTTACACTGATGAACTCCCTCGCGTCTCGTTTTTTTTTTTTTTGAAAAGAGTATATATTAGTATTACGGGATACCAATTATATCTAGCATCTGCAACAATCGTATTCCCTAGCTGTACTTGTATGTGTGTTTTCTTTTTCAGGACAGTAAGCTGTGGAGAACTGCTGTGTGAAAATGTTACACTGATGGACTCCCTCGCGTCTCCAGCTAGCATAAGCAGAGACTAAATAAACGCGAGGCTTGTAATCATGAACCACTCATAAAGCTGGTCATATGTTACTTGTTGATGTGGTAGTAACATGTGTATAATGTCATTTAAGACATAATTAATTAGGTTATAGAGTCATATAATCTTGATATTTGTGATGTTATGGTAACTAAAGAGCTAGAAAAGCATTCACATTTGTTTACACACGTGCATGCAAGCAGTTTGATCTTTTCACACGAAAGTAATTACAGAGATTAAATACTTTTGTGTCTAAGTATTTTCGGATTGCATGGTTTATAAATTGTGTCCTTTAAACCGGGACAGAGGAAGTACCCTATCTCTTTCTTTATTAATTATCGTGTCATGTTACTAATTTGTCTAGTTGGCATTGTATGTACATGTATGTTACTAGCTAAGTTACTCTCACTATGATTAGCTTAACATCAGCGTCTGCATTTCGTATTGACTAATATAATAAATTAAATAAATTTGCTAACATAAGATTTTATAAAACTACAGTTCTTCTTAATTCAGAAAATGTAGTGTGAAAATTATGCATAGATACAGAGTGCATACTTATCAACCTCAACAGGTACTTTTTATTCTTTACAAATAATATACCCTTTAACCGTTCACACACATAGTAAATGTAATACTAGTACAAACATTTAGAAAATGATAACCTCAATCTCTGGACAATTACAACGTCTTCTCCAAGTCTTTGCCTCCACCAAAACCAACGAACTCCGAAATCTGCCATTTTCCCTACTTCTCTTTCCAACAAATCCATATGCAAGCATCTGAACTGTGGCGGTGTATTTCTAAATGGAAGGAAGACCAAGCTTACCGGTGGCATCTTTCTTCGATCTAAAATGCGTGTACAAAAATCGATCACCCTCACCCCATCTGCCTTGGGAAATGAGCTACCGTAGAGTTCGTGACTCACCATGTACCGTCGCGTGATAGATCGAGCTCCGTCCCAACTTCTCAACATTCTCTGACATCTGGCCGTTCGACATTTTGCCCAGACTGCTCAACGATGTGTGGCGTATGATCCTTTTACTAATTAGAGCATCCTACTCGTTGGGTGTTCCAGCCCGAAATCTGAACTTTTTTTTGCCAGATTTCAGTCTCAGAACGTCGAGTTTCCCACTCGACGTTTCTAGGCCGTGTTCCGAGGCGAAGAAAAAGGCAAAATATTCAAATTTTTATCATTCCCACCGACGAGAGCTCGGCCAAAAGGTGTTCGATAGAAACGTCCAACAAGTCAAGCGATAAATTATTACAGAACCAGGTAAAAAGGCTCGGCCATCAGTCGTCGATGGGGATGGGCTCCTTCGGCATGGTCGATGCGGCGGGGTCGGGGGTCTCGCCGACGGACGCCGACTGGTTGGAGGAGGTGGAAGCGAAGCTCGGCGTAGCAGTGGTGTTCGGTGCAGGGGCATTCGGCGTAGCGGCATGCGTGATCTCGGCGTTGTCCTTCTGGAGGATGGCATTGCGGCGCGCCATGTACCAGGCCTTGACCGGCGAACTCATCGACGACATGTCCTCTCCGCCCATCAGGAACTGGAGATCCGTGTTCCTCTTCTTGGCGGCGTAGTTGGCCTTGAGGAGGTCCATCTTTTGCCCTTGGTTCTGGAGCAGCTGCGCCCACCTTTCGTCGCTCTTCTCGGCCCTCTTCTCGACGTGTGTCCTCGTGTCGGCGATGCAATTCTGTATGGAAGCTTGGAGGTGCTCGACGGGAGGTCCGGTGGCTTTGAGAATCTTCGCCTTCTTCTGGCCGATCTCCGGCCTTCCTTCACCGGCGGCAGGGGAGGGGCCTCCGGGTTGTACATGCCCTCCTTGGTCTTGGCGAGGCTCAGGCGAGTGTCCCGCCATTTTTCGCAATGCTCGATCTCGATGAACACATGGTGGAACTTGAATTCCGCCTTCATGTTGTCCCGGTACAAAGCGAGTGCACAAAGGAGCTGCAAAATGTAAGACAAAGGGTGTCAGGATATGCTTGAGCTTGTCATAACTTCGGCTAGTGTTCGCGAAATACCTTGTTGTCCATGTTTTCACCGATGGCTTGTGTGCATTCGACTTCCTTCACACAATTGTGCCACTTGCTACACGCATGTTGGATGAGCCCCCAATGGTTGGTCATCGCCTTTTCTCCTCGCTCCATATGAATTTTGTTATACTTCGGGTCGCAAAGGCTACGCTCATCAAACGCTAGCTTCACGCGCTGATACGTCGGAAACGTATCTATAATTTTTATGTTCCATGCTTGTTTAGTATCTACTTTGCTTTGCTTTATATACACTTTGAAGTGTTTTTATATATTTTCTAGAAATAATCTATTAACAAGTTTCCACGGTGCCAGTTGCCTGTTTTCTTCAGTTTTTGGTTCCAGAAAGGCAGAAAATCAATATTCTCAGAATTGGACGGGACAAAATCCAAAGTCAATATTTTACCGTGGGCGAGACGAATCCAGAAGACGAGACAGAGGGGCGCCACGGGGTGGCCACACCTCCCCAGGCGCGGCCAAGCCTGGCCCGCGCCTAGCAGGGTGCGGCCCCCCCGGGCACCCCCTACCTCACCTCCTCGCCTATAAGAAGCCCCCGATGCAGAAACCCTAGGTACCCGATCAAAGCTCCAAGATACCGTCTGTAGCCGCCGCCACCATCGTCCCTAGATCGGGGGGGGGGGGGGAGGGTCTGAAGTTCTTCCCGGCACCCTGCTAGAGGAGAGATCATCCCGGAGTCCTTCTTCTCCGGTATGATGCGTGAGTAGTTCCACCTTGGACTACGGGTCTATGTAGTAGCTAGATGGTTGTATCTCCTCCTTGTGCTTTCATGTATAGATCTTGTGACCTCCGTTCATGATCAAGATCTAATCTATTTGTAATCATACATGTTGTGTTTGCGGGGATCCGATGGATATTGAGATTACTATGTCAGATTGATTAATGGTTTTGTCTTTATGATTCTATCATGTATGTGTTGTTTGTGATCTTGCATGCTCTCCGTTGTTAGTAGCTATCTTGGCCAAGTAGTTGCTAGTGACTCCAAGAGGGGGTATTTATGCTCGATAGTTGTTCATGCCTCTAGTTTCAAAGGGAAGTGACAGAAATCTCTTCGGTTGTAGATGTGTTATTGCCACTAGGGAGAAAACAATGGTCTCTTGTTCATGGAACAAGTGGATTGTTTACCTTACACACTTTGCTTAAAGCAGTTTTCTGTTGCTTGCAACTTAATACTAGAGGGGGTCCAGATGATAACCCAAAGGTGGACTACTAGTCATAGATGCAGTTGGATGACGGTCTATATATCTTGTTGTATTGCCCAATCGAATCTCATAAGATCTTTTTTTTGGTATTACATTGTTATGCCTTGCTCAGTTCCTGTCAATTGCACTGCTGTAATTTGTTTACCCTTCATGCCATGTTGTTTATCTAAGGAGAGCACCTCTAGTGAACTATGGACCCGGTCCAATCTTTACCATTGATACATCTTCTACAGTTACTTGTTTACTTGTTGCAAACCATCAACATCTTCCACACCATACGTTTAATCCTTTGTTACAGCAAATCGATGAGCTTGACAACCTCACTGATTCATTGAGGCAAAGTCTTGAGTTTGTGTTGTGCAGGTTTCCACGTTGCTTGCAACAGCTGTGTGACGTTTTCTTCCTCCTACTGGTTCGATAACCTCGGGTTCTTACTAAGGGAAAACTTGCTGCTGTGCTGCTTCATACCTTTCTCTTGGGGTTTCCCAACGAAGCGCTCCTACATCAACTTAGCGCTGCATCAAGCTTTTTCTAGCGCCGTTGCCTGGGAGGCTAAGGACGTCTTCATAAGGGGAGTCCTCCATTTCCTTTCTCTTTGCTTTGTTTTTAGTTTGCTTAGTTTCTTTTGCCTGGTTTTGTTTGCCTCTTGTTTTAAAAAACTTCAAAAAAAAAATCTAGTTTGGTTTGCTTTCTTTATTCAAAAACATAAAAAATTAGCTCCTACTCTAGTTTCCACCTCGCTCTAGCTCACCATGTTGTTCCCCAAGTTCGCCCTGAAGGATCTCGCAATAGGTAGTGACTCCATAATTGGGAAAGATAATATTGAAGAATTGTTTAATCATGTTAGCAAGCATGAGGATATTGGGGATAGATCTATAGCGGAACTTGCTCCTAATTATGAGATTGCTGCAGCTTATTTAGTTCATATGTTGGAGGCTAGGTTTGTTAGCCTTAACCCCATGATACAAATTTTGTTCCTAAAACTAAAAGAAGAAAAGAATGCTGAAAAGAAAGAATTTATCCTTAAAACTTTACTAAAAGAGTTCATGATGTTCCTAAGGAAGCCAAAAAGGTCTTTAAGCGTTTCAATATGCTAGGATCATGTGTAGATGTTGTGGGTACTTCAGATAGAACCAAACCTAGAGAAGAATTCAAGATACCCATACCTTTTAAGCTTGTTGGAATGCATGAGGCCTTTGAAAAGAATTTTGATTGGATTGCTCCTAAAAATCTTTTTGATGAAAGTAGTGAACCAAAGAGAAATGAGAAGGGATCCTCCAAAACTCATTTGGATGAGGTACCTTTCATAGTTGAAGACTTTGCAAGTATTGATCTAAATTCCTCATTTGAAAATACTTGATCTTCTTGCTTCTTGTGCCTAAATTAAAGGCGTTAAAGAAAAGTACTTGTTGGTAGATAACCTAAGAGTTTCCTTGAGTCTTGGAAGTTATTACTTCAGTAATGACCTCTCCTTATCCTTTTTGTTTTCTTTTTGTTCAAAAAATGACCTCTAATGAGAGGGGAGTAAGATTTGGGGAGTCGGTGTCCCAAAACAGATTTCTGTCCTCCACCATAAAAATTCGTGAGGAGTCTCTGTAACTCGGATTGAGCTGATAATTTACGAATAAATCCCCCAGTATGTTAGCTAAATTTCCTTAGTTCAACACTTTTTGATTTTAGCAACAGAAGATTTTCTAAAAAATCGGTTTCTACCTGCTGGTCTGTTTTGACAGATTTTTGCCATTATTTGCATTTGCTTCTTATCGATTTCTTTTTTGAGTTTTTTTTGGGGAATTGAGCTTTTTAAAGGAAGTTGCTTCAGTAGATTGTGTTTTTAGTAAAAATATTTGTTGTTCCAAAGCTTTGCCCAAAGGTCTATTATCTTTTAAATACACTAATGTTGCTAATGAAGATTGTGTGAATGTTTTGTATGAAGGAAAAATTTCAGGTGTAGAGATAGAATGATGCAATGAGATGAAGAATGGACAAAAGCTCAAGTTTGGGGATGCCACCATGGTGTAACACCAAGAAATATCCAAGAGGTACAAGCGTGAAAGCTTGGGGATGCCCAAGGCATCCCCTTCTTCATTAATAAAAAGCTTAGGTCTGTCTAGACACTTCGTTTTTATTGTTTCATGCACAGTTGTGTTGTTCTTGGAGCGTCTTAGTTTTTGTTTGCTTTTCTTAGTTGTTTAGTTTGCTTGAATAAAGTAGTTTGGACCTCCGTTATCGCTGTGTTGTTTCAAATAAGTCGATTGGTGTTGGAAAGGAGTAGAAAGTTCTTGCTTGGAAGTGCAAGAGGAGCTTGCATTGACTGTGACTTAGACTTTAACATGAAATGCTCGATGTTGTTTTGACCTTATGCTTAGCGATTATTGCTGTATCATGTCTTGTTCCAAACAATTGGGATTGCTTAGTGTGCCTTGAAGGAATCATGTGTTGTTTTAGAATGCAAAAGCATAGTATCGCGGTATTCTCCTTTGATGCTTTGTTTGGGTTGACTTGGCACATGCTCACACCATGTTATGACTATGAAAAATTCACCATAGCCTCTGTGATAATTTAGTCCTTGACTTGTAGTACCACTCTATGGTTTGATTAGTAATGTTTTGTCGCTCTGCATGATTATGGCCATTATTGCTCTCTTAGTTGGTTGGTCCAAGTCTTTTGCTAGCCTCCACTTGTATGAGTAAGCTCTACTCATGCTTCCAACTTCCAAGAAACCAAGTTATTCCAAAGTGTCCACTATAAATTCCTATGCATGGTGTGTTACACCATTCCAAGTATATTCTTATTTTCAGTTATCTTCCAATTAAAAACTATTTTGTTATGTGAAAACTTAGTGATTAAAGCCCTCACAAACTTGATGGCACACTTTATATTCTTTGCCACTAATAAAATTGAACCATTGTGTCGTCTATGTTGTATATTCTTGCACTTATACGTTGGAATTAGCAGAACCATGCTATCATGGGGAACGTTTTCAACATTGCACTTGTACTTTGTACTCAGTTGATATCATGATATTTTGTCTATGAATGTCACCGATGTGAAATAAAGAGGGAGCTTGTAAGTCCATGGAGTTATGTATTTTGTCTTAGAGAAACGCCTGGGCTGCTAGCCTAAGCCATGCCTAATCATGGTGGAAACTTACATCATCACCATAGTGAGCTATCTATGAAGCATCCTTAATAAAAAGCTATGCATATAGTAAATAAAAAGATCGCTGAGATGCTTATTGTCTGCTTGCCTTGTCATTTTAGCTATAGGATAGCTCTTGTACCATGTGCAAGGGGTACCCCGTTGGCGGTTCTCTATGATACACATGTACTTACTATGAAAAGAACTTATAGGTGACTGAAGTTGAGTAGCATGAGGTGTGGCCCTCATATTCAAGGGACATGAGATTTCCAACTTATACTTTGTCAAGCATATACTCCATAGTTTGTTAACTTTAACCTTAATCACTTCAAGATGCTTATGATAGGGGCAATGACGGCTGAAAGCTAACAAGTACCATAATTTTTGGAAGCTCTTTTTGAAACTTGAAATCACTGCTTCCCTTTATGAAGGGCCCTTTCTTCGACCACTGATATGTCCAAAAAGTATCTACTTTCTCGAACACTTTGCTATTGTTTCTCCTCTAAAATTATGTGATTTGGATACAACTAACACAGACTGACGATGTTTTCAGTAGAATTACTTTAGTGTCTTGTTTTTGTGCAGAAAATCAACTATCAGGAAAAATCCCGGAAAATATGCCAAAAACTATATTTCACCAGAAGATCCACGGAGCCAGAAGGAGAGACAGAGAGGAGGCCTGGGGGCCCAGACCCACCCCAGTAGCAGTCCCACCACTGGCCGCGCCTGGAGGGGTGCAACCTCCCTAGGCAGCTCCTCGGCCTCCCTCTGCGCCTATAAGTTGCCTTTCGACCTAAAAACCAAGAGGGGTTCGATAGTTTTCCAGAAAGAGTTCCGCTCCGCCACCACCACCAAAAACCAAGATTCGGATCCAGAAACTCCTTTCTGGCACCCTGCCTGGACGGGGAATTTGGAGAGGATCATCACCATCGTCATCACCAACGCATCTCCATCAACCACCGATGTTTCCCTCATCCATGAGTGAGTAATCCCCCGCTGTAGGCTTGGGGATGGTAGGGATTGGATGAGTTCTATCATGTAATCGAATATGATTGTTAGGGCATAGTGCCTAGTATCTCTATTAGTGCTATTTGACTTTGTTGCAACTTGTTGTGCTTAATGCTTGTCACTAGGGCCCGAGTGCCGTGATCTCAGATCTGAACTTATTATTGAATCATTATGATAGTATTGTTTGTGATCTTATTTGCAGGTCATGTACACATATCATTGTCCGGATCCAAAGGCCCCAAAGTGACAATAATTGGGACAACCGGAGGGATGGCTGTGGTGTGAGGATCACATGTGTTCACGATGTGTTAATGCTTTGCTCCGGTGCTCTATTAAAATGAGCACCTTAATTGCTAGTAGTTCCCTAGAGTCCCTGCTGCCATAGGCTGGCTGGACAGAAGATGTTGTGCAAGTTCTCATTGCGAGCACGTATGACTATATTTGGAGCACATGCCTAGGACTGTTTAGTACTTGGATGCTTGTTATTATTTATCTGCAATGCCCTAGATCTTAAAGTTACATGTTTAGACTCGTCCATGCAACGCCCGTCCATCCATCCCTATGCCTACCGCACTCGAATCCTACTGTTACCGTTACTTTTACTGTTGCTCTTGTTTCACTGTTGCTGTTACTGCTGCTATTGCTACTACCAAATTGTTGCTACTTACTGATAAACTTCTGTGAGCAAGAACTATTTCCAGGTGCAGTTGAACTGACAACTCAGTTGTTAAGGCTTGCAAGTATTATTTTGCTCCCCTTGTGTCGAATCAATAAATTGGGTAATACTACCCGCGAAGACTGTTGCGATCCCCTACACTTGTGGGTCATCAAGACTATTTTCTGGCGCCGTTGCCGGGGATCATAGCTTTATTTGTAAGTTCACTTGGATCTATTATTGTTCACTGCTACTCCTTTCATCATGGGGAAGACTCGTGATGGAAAGTTCCCTATTTTACCATCCACTACAAGAAGAGGTATAGTCCTAAACACCTCTGCTGCTCTTGGTTCACCGCCTGCTTTAAGTAAGCTTGTCACACCACCACCACATGCTCATGCTACACACACTGCTACTACTGCTGAATCTGAAACTGCTTTTGATACTCATGATGTTACTTCTACTGTGCTTGATGTGAGTGGTTCATTAGGTACTTTTCTAGATGCTACTATGGTAGTCTAGGAAATACCGAAACTCCTAGTGAAGACACTGTTACACCTGTTAGCTCACCTAAGTCTAGTGAGAGTTATGATAATAATGATGGTTACATTGACCCCACTGATGATTCTGTTGAAGAGTGCCAAAACACAAATGATACTAGTGCTATTAAGAGTCTCCTTGCTAGACGTACTATTATGCCTAAGTTGTCCTATGATCCTAAGTTTGCTACTTCTCCCATAGATATTAAAGATAAAGATTATGATTTCTCTCTTGATTTGTCTTATTTAGATATTGTTGAGAAAGAACCTTTCTGTGGGACTGAAAATGAGAGTGCTGTGGCTCATACGAATAAGCTTTCTACCATGAGTGCTTTATTCTCTGATGATTTTAAGATGCGCAAGTATTTTGTTACTAAGATCTTCCCTTTTTCACAAAAAGGAGAAGCTAGGGCTTGGTTTAATAGATTGCCTCCTGGTTCCATTGATAGCCCTGATTGTTTGATTGCTTCTTTCTTCCAGAAATATTTTCCTCCTAGTGCTAGACATGCTGATTTGCAGAGACTTTTTGATTTTAAACAGGGAGAAGAAGAGAAATTGCCTGAGTCATGGACAAGGTTCTGTGCCTTGATTCATGTTTATCCTGGATGTCCATTACCTAAGAATGAGTTGCTTGATATTTATTATAATGGACTAACTGATGATTCTAGGACATACCTAGATAGCTTTGCTGATTGTGTTTTCAGGAAAAGAACTCCTACAGATGTTGAAGAATTAATGGCTAAGATAAGCAAGAATTATGATGATTGGACTTCAACTGAGCTGAATACACCTGAGCCTATTACTCCTAAACCAGATGTTCCTGAACCAATTCCAACACCAACACCAAAGAAGAGAGGAATTATTGCATTAAATGATGAAGTGATGAAGGAAGCTAAAAAGTGTCTAAAGGATAAAGGTATTAGAGCTGAAGATGTGAAGAATCTACCTCCTATAGAAAAATTATGTAAGCCAATTCCCCACTCATCTACTATTGAGGTACACTCTCTCCAACACTTTGATGAAGGTGATATTCCCTATAGTAAGCCTCCTGATCAATGCTTAGAGGAACTTGAAATTTTTATTGTTAAACAAGGTAATTTTAATAAACAAGTTCAGAATCATTTATTGGAAAACTCTAGAGCTATCAATGAGTTGAAAGATATTGTGGAAAGAACTTCTAATGATATTAAAATGATTTGTAAACACTATCAAATGGTTCAAACTCAACTTGATCAACTTGCTAAGGTACAAAAGGATATGCTAGTTAATGCTTCAGGAGATAAACATGCTTATGGAATTAGAACTAGGAGCGGTATGGCTACTCAAGATCCTTTATATCCTGAAGGACACCCTAAAATAATTGAGCAGGATTCCCAACAAGTAGATAGTGGTAGTCCTCGTAAGAGAAAGAAAAAGAAACATAAGATAGTTGAGGAACCACTTGAACCTGCTGTAGATCCTAATAGTATATCTGTCTCTGATGCTGAAACTGAGAGTGGTAATGATAAAAATGATGCTCCTGATAATGAGGAAGTTGAGGAAGAACCTGAGAAGCACACTAGGAACACTAGGTACACTAAGGAAGATTTTATTGCTAATAAACATGGTAAAGAGAGAGAACCTTGGGTGTAGAAACCTATGCCTTTTCCAGGTATGAAACACAAGTCAAAGGAGGAAGAACACTACAACAAGTTTTGTGAGTGGATGAAACCTTTATTTTTGCAAATTCCTTTGACTGATGCTATTAAGTTGCCTCCTTATTCAAAGTATATGAAGGATATTGTCTCTAATAAAAGGAAGATTCCTAATGAGGAGATTTCTACTTTGCTTGCTAATTACTCCTTCAATGGTAAGGTTCCAAAGAAACTTGGTGATCCATGTATAACAACTATTCCTTGCTCTATTAAGAATAATTATGTTAGAACTGCTTTATGTGATTTGGGAGCTGGAGTTAGTGTTATGCCTTTTTTCTCTATAAGAGACTCCAGTTAGAAAAGTTAATACCAACTGATATATCTTTGCAAATGGCTCATAAGTCAACTACTGTTCCTGTTGGTATATGTGAGGATGTTACCATTCAAGTAGCCCATAGTTGCATGGTTTTAACTGATTTTGTTGTGCTTGAAATGCCTGAAGATGATAATATGTCTATTATTCTTGGGAGACCTTTTCTTAATACTACATGTGCTGTCATCAATTGTAATCAAGGAAAAGTAACATTCAATATTAATGACAAAGAGCACATTGTCTATTTCCCCAAGAAGGTTGCCAAAAGCTATTGCCTAAACTCCATTGAAAATATTGAGAGCATCAAGGTTGGAGAAATATATTGTCCCATTCCACAAGAAAATTTTGAAACTATTATGATTGGGACCATTTCTATCAAGCTTGAGGTAACATAATCACTTGGTGGAATACAAAGTTTTGCTTCATCTAAGATTGTTTTGGTAACAAGACTTGATCAACCTTGTTAACAAAAGGATTTTAATGAACAAAATAATGTTTTCACTGTGGTTATTCTTTCTTTCTTTTACTTTTCTCCTTCCTAGTCTTTGCTTTAGCTTTAGTTTTTCTAGTTGTTTGTTTGAGTTTCTTAGAGCTCCTGTAGTTTGGCTTTTGGTTTGCTTTTGCTTCTTCTGAAAAAACTGTTTCTGCGAGAAAATCAATTTTCATACCCTAAAAATTGGCCAAAAATAAAGTTTCCCGAAAAATCCCAGAAAATTCTAAATAATTTTTTCCTCGAAAAAGGGGCAGAGAGGCACCTGAAGTGACCCAGGGGCCACCCCAGGGCCCCACACCCATGGTAGGCGCGACCTACCAAGAGGTGGCGCCTGGGGGGTGTAGCCCACCTGGGCCCCTCCAGGCTGCCTCCTCAAAGCCACCTTCTTTCTCTCTCCCGAAAAACATCGGAAAACTTGCTCAAGCTCGAGTTCTTGCTGTTCTTCCTCGCGATTTTCGATCTCATTATTCAGCCCATCTCAAGTGCTGATTTTTGGAGGGATTGCTCCTTGGTATGTGCCTCCTCCACTTGTCCAATTAGATTTGTGATTGGTAGATTGTATCTTGAGTATTTTGCTACTATAGGTGTCAGGTTGTTTGATCTTGCATGCTTGTTCTATGCTTAGAAACTTTATTTTGATGCATGTGTAGTCCTCTATCAAGTTACTATAGTGGTTTCTCATCATTTATCAACTTAGAAATCACTTGGTTTGATGGTTGTTTAAAATTTCAGAAAAGGGAAGTCATGGACCACCACACATTTGGTGATATATTTGAGAGTGATGCACCTAGAAGAGCAAGGCTTCCAAGGTCATCTAACAGCTCTAGACCCTCATACAATGAGGATCTCATCACTCCGCGATTTGGTGACGAGGGAGATGAAGGGGATGCGCACCCCTCCGCCTTTCCTTGCCAAACTTTCTTGCGAGCTGCTGGGATTTTTAATGATTTCATGACCTTGGTACAGAGGGCTGGGCTAACAAGTTACATGCAGGATGAGAGCGCACAATATGCTTTGCTTACTAAAACATTTGTGGAGAGTTTCTCCTTTACTAATAGTTTGTTCAAGCCTACTATGTCTTTCAAAATCTATGGCAGGGCTCATTCTATGACTCTGAAGCAATTTTGCAAGGCCCTGGGACTTGGTACAACTGGATCATCAAAGAATATTACAACTCTTCCCGCTGATTTGTTAGAGCTTTACCGAGGAATAACCAATAATGATGACCGTAGAGCTCAGTGAGGGAAGATAAAGAACATTCAACTTCCAGCAATCAGGTACTCTACCTACTATCTTGCCATCAGTGTTCTTGGTAGGGAGAACACTAGTAATATCTCCAACTATCATTTGGCCTTCTTAGTTATTGCGCTTAACAATGAGGATAAGTATAATCTTGGTTCTCTCATTGCTCGTCGTTTAGCTGCAAGGGGACCCATTTATGGGGGAATTATTGCTATTCGTATTCCTGCTGCCTTGAATATTGCTGTTGATCCACATGATATAGTTTTGACTCCTCAGAGGCTTGATCTTGCTACCATGAAGGCACACCACTTTGTCACCACTAGCTCTACCCTTGAGAACTTGGTTTATGGAATGTTGTTTACTGACGGGGAAGAGAGAGAGAGATCCCTCTACCCCAAACCACTTTGCTCAGTATTTCTCAGGGACCTTTGTCACGCTCGAAGGCGGAGATGGATGACACGCTGCGCTCTCTTAACTTCCACGGGCACTATCAGGAGGAAGCACCATCATACGACCCCTCTGTGTATTACACGGAGGAGGCATCGAGCTCATACCAGGACGAGGAAGCTTCCTCGACATACTACGGAGGTGCATCCTCTTGAACACCATGGGATTGAGCCCCACTTAGGCCAAAATCCTAAGCTTGGGGGGAGGTATACCGACATCACACTCATATATATATATATATATATATATATATATGTCATCTTCGGTCGGTTCTTTGTATATCCATTGTTTTCGCTTTCTTTTTGGTTCTTGTTGCTTCTTTCTCAAAAAACACAAAAATACCAAAAATATTTTCGTTGTTTCTCTTGGTTTGTTTCTTTGCTTTTTGGTTTGGTTTGCCTTAAAAGAAAAATCCAAAAAGATTTTGCTTTGTTTTGTTTGCTTGGTTTTTCTTTGTTTGCTTGTTTCTAAAAACTCAAAAACACCAAAAATATTTGTTGTTCTTCTTTGGTTTTATGAGTTCTTTGCAGGGTTCAGCCGTTCTCAGTGGATTTTGGTTTCATGTTATCATTCAAGTCACACAAGTGAAGATCAATAATGAAGATTAAGACAACTCGAGGAGTGGTAAGAGGCTGGTAAGGAACTCTATTTGTTTCATTTTTGTACACATACTCATCATTGTGAGCATGCTTAGCCTGTTTGTGTAAGGTGTATGTCATTATGGATGCCTAGTAGTTCTTGCTTGTCTATGTTTAGCTCCAGCTTGCTAATAGTTTGTAGAATGTCATATGAATGTTTGCTTGCATTGTTTTATTCATACTTTGGTATGATATTGTGGTATCCTCCTCTGACTGTTCATGTGAATCGACTTGGCACATGCTCACACATGCATATGACTAATCAATAGTCAGTAATTAGTCATGTTTTGTTGCAAGCATGATTATGACGGCTATTGCTCTCTCGCTTGTCGCTCCCTCTCTACTGCTAGCCTTCACTTGCACTGAATATGTGCTTTACCTGTGCTTCCAACTCCCCAAAACCAATATTTCCAGCTGTGTCCACCATACCTACCTATTAGCATTATTTGCTATTTCAGTGCATATTCTATATGCCGTGTTTTCTTCCAAAATAAAATGTTTGTCTGTATTGAGAAAGTTAGTTAGTAAAGCTCTCACTAACTTGATGGCACACTTTATTCAGTGCACTTAATAATCCTGAACCATTGTGACTAGTTCATGAAAGTTATATGCTTGCAAATTATATGCTGGGAGTCAGCAGAATCGTGTTGTCATGGGGAATGCTTCAACACCTTTTGGATATTATATCCAGTTGATTCCTTGCTCTTTTGTTTGCGGATGTCAACAATGTGAAATGAAAGGGGGATTTGTGAGTCCATAGAGTTTGTATTCTGTGTTAGAGAAACGCCTGGGCCGCTAGTCTAAGCCATGCCTAATCATGGTGGAAACTTGCAGCATCACCATAGTGAGTCATCTATGAAGCATCCTCAATAAAAAACTATGCATATAGTAAATAAAGAGATTGCTGAGATGCTCATTGTCTGCTTGCCTTGTCATTTTGGTATGGGAAAGCTCTTGTACCATGTGCAAGGGGTACCCCGTTGGCGGTTCTCGATGATATGAAAATACTTACAATGACAGGAACTTTCCTGGACCTAAATTTTAGTAGTATGCGGAGTGGCCCTTGCAGTCAAGGGACTCGGGATTTCCAGTCTATGGTCTGTCAAGCATATAATTCAGAGTGGACCTCACTTTCACCTTAACCACATTAAGATGCTTATGATAGGGGCAGTGAGAGCTCAAAGCTAATGAGTACCTTCCTTTCAGCATTTGGAAGCCTTTCAAACTTTCAAAAACCGTTTTCACCACCTTGTTGAGTCACAACTTATTCTATAAGCACCTTCTTGAGAGCATAGTTGTCATTCTTGTGTTTGTCTCAAAACTTGGTTAATTATGTCATGACTTTGATGCTTGTATCTCTGATATCTTTATCTCTAGTCTTCATGTGAACTTCAGAGGTGCCTTGGCATTTATTGTGCTCTCCAAACAAAGGCAAGCGAGATACCACTCTATCATACCTTATTATGAGCATTGCAATGTTACTTATGTTTATGTTTCATGCTACTTACTATTATTGAGTTGGTTTCTCTTCATAGCTTGCAATGACTATTGAGTAGACTTAGTTGCATACTCCTTATTATGAATTGTCTAAGCATCTACTCATGTGCTAAGAATATTTACATCATATAAAGCAATGTGTTCATGAAAGTTCTTTTATCGCACTCAGTTTTCAACTGAATTGCTTGAGGACAAGCAATAAGCTAAGCTTGGTAGGAGTTGATACATCCAAAACATATCTACTTTCTCGAACACTTTGCTATTGTTTCTCCTCTAAACTTGTGTGATTTGGATACAACTAACATGGACTGACGCTATTTTCAACAGAATTACCTTGGTGTCTTGTTTTTGTGCGGAAAATCAACTATCAGGAAAAATCCCAAAAATATGCCAAAAACTATATTTCACCAGAAGATCCATGGAGCTAGAAGGAGAGACAGAGAGGAGGCCTGGGGGGCCCAGACCCAGCCCAGGCGTGGGCCCACCACTGGCCGCGCCTGGAGGGGGTGCAGCCTCCCCAGGCAACTCCTCGGCCTCCCTCTGCGCCTATAAGTTTCCTTTGGACCTAAAAACTGAGGGGGGTTCGATAGTTTTCCAGAAAGAGTTCCGCTCCGCCGCCACCACCAGAAACCAAGATTTGGATCCAGAAACTCCGTTCTGGCACCCTGCCGGGACGGGGAATTTGGAGAGGATCATCGCCATCGTCATCACCAACGCATCTCCATCAACCACCGATGTTTCCCTCATCCATGAGTGAGTAATCCCCCGCTCTAGGCTTGGGGATGGTAGGGATTGTATGAGTTCTATCATGTAATCGAATATGATTGTTAGGGCATAGTGCCTAGTATCTCTATTAGTGCTATTTGTTGCAACTTGTTGTGCTTAATGCTGGTCACTAGGGCCCGAGTGCCATGATCTCAGATCTGAATTTATTATTGAATCATTATGATAGTATTGTTTGTGATCTTATCTACAAGTTGTGTACACATATCATTGTTCGGATCCAAAGGCCCCAAAGTGACAATAATTGGGACAACCGGAGGGGATGGTTGTGGTGTGAGGATCACATGTTTTCACGGAGTGTTAATGATTTGCTCCGGTGCTCTATTAAAAGTAGCACCTTAATTGCCAATAGTTCCCTAGAGGCCCCGCTGCCATGCGCTGGTTGGACAGAAGATGTTGTGCAAGTTCTCATTGCGAGCACGTATGACTATATTTGGAGCACATGTCTAGGATTGCTTAGTACTTGGGTGCTTGTTATTATTTATCTGCAATGCCCTAGATCTTGAAGTTACATGTTTAGACTCGTCCATGCAACACACGTCCATCCATCCCTATGCCTACCGCACTCGAATCCTACTGTTACTGTTACTGTTGCTCATGTTTCACTATTGCTGTTACTGCTGCTGTTGCTTTGCTGTTGCTACTTCCAAACTGTTGCTACCGATAAACTTCTATGAGCAAGAACTATTTCCAGGTGCAGCTGAACTAACAACTCAGTTGTTAATGCTTGCAAGTATTCTTTGGCTCCCCTTGTGTCGAATCAATAAATTGGGTAATACTACCCGCGAAGACTGTTGCGATCCCCTACACTTGTGGGTCATCAACCACTATGTTGAGTCTCCACCTTCTACCTTTAGGCACCATTAAGAGAGCATAGTTGCTATTCTGTGTGCAGTGTCCCAAAACTTATTGATTGATGCATATTGTGATATTGCTTGTTCTTGTGCTATTTGTTTCTAGTCACTCTTATGAACTTTGAAGGTGTCAAATACATCTATTTGCTACTCTATGAGGGACAAGATGATTGCCACTATGCCATGTTTTCTGTATGTGAAACAAACAAACGTTTTTCAATGCATGTTATTCATGATATTTGTTTGTATCCTTTCATGTTGCATGCTTTGTTACTTTGACTTACTGTTAGAACTCCATCTTTCATGCACATGTTTAGAGTTCTTTGATCCCAGCTTTCAATGGTTGCAAATGGTTTGATCTTTATTATGAAGGTGCATGTCACCTCAAAAATTATTCTTTTTATCACTTACCTACTCGAGGACGAGCAGGAGTTAAGCTTGGGGATGCTTGATACGCCAAAAACGTATCTATAATTTTTGATGTTCCATGCTTGTTTAGTATCTACTTTGCTTTGCTTTGTCTACACTTTGAGGTATTTTTATATCTTTTCTGGAACTAACCTATTAACAAGTTGCCACAATGCCAGTTGCCTGTTTTCTTCTGTTTTTGGTTCCAGAAAGGCAGAAAATCAATATTCTCAGAATTGGACGGGACAAAAGCCAAAGTCAATATTTTAACGTGGGCGACACGAATCCAGAAGATGAGACGGAGGGGCGCCACGGGGTGTCCACACCTCCCAGGCGCGGCCAAGCCTGGCCCGCGCCTGGGCAGGGTGTGGGCCCCTCGGGCACCCCTGCCTCGCCTCCTTGCCTATAAGAAGCCCCAGATGCAGAAACCCTAGGCACCCGATCAAAACTCCACGAAACTCTGTAGCCGCCGTCACCATCGTCCCTTGATCGGGGGGGTCTGAAGTTTTTCCCGGCACCTTATCAGAGGGGAGATCATCCCGGAGGCCTTCTTCTCCGGTATGATGCGTGAGTAGTTCCACCTTGGACTACGGGTCCATGTAGTAGCTAGATGGTTGTATCTCCTCCTTGTGCTTTCATGTATAGATCTTGTGAGATCCATTCATGATCAAGATCTAATCTATTTGTAATCATGCATGTTGTGTTTGCGAGGATCCGATGAATATTGAGATTACTATGTCAGATTGATTAATGGTTTTGTCTTTATGATTCTATCATGTCTGTGTTGTTTGTGATCTTGCATGCTCTCCGTTGTTAGTAGCTATCTTGGCCAAGTAGTTGCTAGAGACTCCAAGAGGGGGTATTTATGCTCGATAGTGGGTTCATGCCTCTAGTTTCCAAGGGAAGTGATAGGAATCTCTTCGGTTGTAGATGTGTTGTTGCCACTAGGGAGAAAACAACGGTATCTTGTTCATGGAACAAGTGGATTGTTTACCTTACACACTTTGTTTAAAGCAGTTGTATGTTGCTTGCAACTTAATATTGGAGGGGGTTTGGATGATAACCCAAAGGTGGACTACTAGTCATAAATGCAGTTGGATGGCGGTCTATGTATCTTGTTGTATTGCCCAATCGAATCTCATAGGATCTTTTTGTCTAGTATTGCATTGTTATGCCTTACTCAGTTCCTGTCAATTGCCCTGCTGTAATTTGTTTACCCTTCATGCCATGTTGTTTATCTAAGGAGAGCACCTCTAGTGAACTATGGACCCCGGTCCAATCTTTACCATTGATACATCTTCCACAGTTACTTGTTTACTTGTTGCAAACCATCATCATCTTCCACAATATATGTTTAATCCTTTGTTACAACAAACCGGTGAGCTTGACAACCTCACTGATTCGTTGGGGCAAAGTCTTGAGTTTGTGTTGTTCAGGTTTTCACGTTGCTTGCAACACCTGTGTGACGTTTCCTTCCTCCTACCGGTTCGATAACCTCGGTTTCTTACTGAGGGAAAACTTGCTGCTGTGATGCTTCATACCTTGCTCTTGGGTTTTCTCAACGAAGCGCTCCTACATCAACTCAGCGCTGCATCACGCGCTTCCAGTAGTTGTCAGAGTTTTGCTTGGCACCGGTGATGGGATCCATACTATTTTCCAGGCTTCGGCAAGACAAAGGTCCTCGGGCACCGTCCACTTGATGCGTGCCTCCGATGCCGATGTTCCCGGCTTCTTATCGCCCTTCTTTCCCTTCGCCAGAACCACGACATCAACCTCGATGTCCTCAGCCTGCGTCTGTTCGCCCTGCGTCTCCTCGGCGTAGAGGTTGGCGAAATCCTGAGACTCGATGCTGTGTTCGGCATCGGCCCAGGACTATTCTTGAGTGAAGAAGGAGGGGTTGACGGTGAGCGCCGAGCCTTGGGAGATCATGTCCAGTATGTATGTCTTGACCAACATTCCGCCGAACAGGTTGTGGGCGCCGACCTCGCCATAGGTTGCATGCGACGAGCTTCCGCCGAATGGGAGTGGACCGACACATCGCCGATGAAGGACCTGCGTACGCCAGAGAAGTGGAGTAGGGGATGTTGATGTCGATGTTGAAGGACGACGGAGGAAGAGGCGCGGGGTAGGGGAAGACCACGTTCGGGTTGAACCCGCCGTCGAACTCGGGGGATGAGGAGTACTTCTCCTGAGCGTTCGCCTGGCTCTCCTACAACCCGGCCGGCGAGCCGATGTTGCCTGGCTTTCACGGTGGAGGGATACGGTGCCGGAACGACCTGCTTCGCCATCATCGCCGTGCACGCCGCCGCCGCCTGCTTCGCCTGATTCGCCCCTATCGCCGCCTGCTCATCGGCGTGGCTCTCGTTCTTGCCTGAGCTTCGCCCTCCCCTTTCTCTCCCTCCAGTCGTCCGGCGAGATCTTCCTCTTCTGCATAGTGGCCAGCCACTCGGCGTTGGACACGCCCTCCGGCCTCGCCGCCGACGCTCTCGATTTCCTCGCCTTCTTCTCCCCCGATTCCTCGCCGAGTTTTGATCTGGGTTTGACGAAACCCTTGGGAGGCATGGGGGGCGGGCGGGAGCTCGGCGAAGTGGCGGGAGTGGGGGGAATGGGGAAGAAAGGCGGGAGATCGTCCTTCTGTCACCGGCAGAGCTGGCCCACGCCCGTTTTCGCTTCGTCCGGCGTTGCCAGGGCGTTCCCGGGATCTTGGGAATGGCCTGGAAAGTCCGGACCAAAGTTCGACCAAATCCGGACGAAAAAAGGTTCCTGGGAATTGACTGGGCTGAATTTCGGCGTCTGGACCTAATTTTCGCCCTGGGATCGGCTTCCTCGGAACGTGAGTGCAGATGCTCTTATATGGAAGATCTGGGGTTTAATGCTACGTTTTATGGATTAGACAACCTCCATGATTTGGTTACATTTAACAACATCGTTGGCGCTTCGATCGTCTAGGCCAACAGGTTTAAGAAACTAGCTGGAGGGTACACACTACTGGCTTGTGATCTTGTACTACTCTCTCTTCTCCTTTTGAGCGATATATTTTGGGGGAAAGAGTGTTCTACCCAAGGTGATTATTCGCAAAAAACACATATATGGATGAAGAAACAAACATAAAGAGTGTGTGAATTTGTTTACAACCATGACAAACAAATGATATCGCACTGACACCTCCCGAATCTAGTTGAATCATTTCACATCCCTCTCATCTGGAAGCTTTCTAAATTTCAGCGAAGAACACAAAAAAAGCTAGTGGCATAAAAACATCGTGATCACATTCAGAGCACATAGTTCTGGCTAACAAAATTTTAAAATTGGAAAATATTTTAGTATGTACTTATGAAGAAAGTTGTATATGCACAATATTAAACACAAGCAATATATTTTGGT
Organism: Avena atlantica; assembly: GCA_910589765.1. Lineage (NCBI taxonomy): Eukaryota > Viridiplantae > Streptophyta > Magnoliopsida > Poales > Poaceae > Avena > Avena atlantica. The sequence goes on from OU342736.1 coordinate 484,466,462, forward strand.
GGCAGGAGGCATCTTATAGCAGTTATCATTCACAAGAAAAACACATCTATGGAGAAAGAAGCAAAATAAACAGAGGGAAATGAGATATTATACAACCATGGTGGCAAATATTTTTTTGTGTGGTTTAACATGCTAGCAGGTTGGACGCTGGACATTTCAGTCATAAAACACAATTAAATTTAGTGCCATAAATCATCATTAGCACACTAAAAGCACATTGTTGTAGTTGAAAAAAAAGTGTAAAATAAAATAAAATAGAAAATAAATTTAAATATATAATTAATAAAAAATGACTACAAAATGGAACGATCAACCAAATAAATTTCAGCGAGACTATTCTCATATATCTATTTATCCATTGCATTGTCAATTCTGGAGGCAAGTAACCACCCTCAAAAGTTCGGAGGGAAAAGTGGAACCATTGAAAAAAGTTCAACTATTTCTTGGTCAACTCCACCTACGCTAGTTCGAAAAATTAGGACCATGTGGAAGTTCAAGTTAATTGTACCAAACTTTTATATTTATTTTCATGTTGTGGTTTTATAATATATATATATATATATATATATATATATATATATTTGTGTTCCATATTACATAGTTTACATTGTTAGCCAATCAAAAAATGTTTTTGAATATTTTTTTTTGTTTATGTTACATCGTTGCAATGTATATCATTGGAAATATATTCGAGTCACGCAGAAAGTTTCTCCCCATTCCAAGATATTGCCCTTAACGACATACTCAAATAGAACCACATTAAACTTGAAAACGGAAAGAAGACAAAACACATGCCTCCATGAATTACTATTATGTACAATTGATGAATTATATAATGTGAATGTATATTTTTGTGTGAATTTTCTATTCTATTTTCAGTATTATTAAATATATCGGCATAGATTTGAAAACGAACAATTGAACTATATCTTAATAGTGGTGTGAAGTGTATAATTATGCAAGCAATTTATGGAAACTTCTCGTGTACAAATCAAACTATTGGCATGATCATTTTTTTCTTGAGCAAATGTGTCTCGGGATAACTAATAAGTTGACAATATATTATTGATCAAGATTAGTTACTGAAATAGGTTCGCTTAGAAAATCAATTACGAACATACACAAATATTATGAGTTTTACTACCAATGCACACATAAAATTTATTTAATTATATGGTGGCCGCACATTGTATCTCATGGTGTATATGTACAAGTGCTTCGTGCGCCGACACCTGCGACCAAGCAGGAGGGCCGGCAGGGCGTGGCACCACCGGATGCAGAACTAAGCAAGAGGGAGTGAGTAGCTCGGCGTTTGAAGATCAAGAAGATGAGAAATCAGTAGCTTTGTGATCGGTTTGGTGCTAGCGGGGAAATTTTGATCGCCAGTTTCTCTGTCTAAATTTGTGTAAGTGATCACCTTTTGCTCTTCCTAGATGGTGAGATCGTTAGAAAGGGCTGCCATGGGATGGGTGGATCGATAGATGTATCAATGGACATATGAGTATAGGAGTAGGTGTAGTGCTTCTGTAGAACAGTAGAAGCCAATGGTTTTCGGATGTTTCGGTCACGGGCGACATGGGGCTCGTTTTTTAAACAATAAAAAAAAATGCATTTTGAAGTTTCACACGGATTTCCCCGCCCGCAAAAACAAAAAAGTTTCACATGGATTGGCATATATAGCACTGACATTTATTGTCTTCCGGAGAAGGGTAGAGGAGGGAGATGACTGGCAGGCAGGCAGGCAGTCAGGTGGGCACTGTCTCGCTACATCAATGCTCCCATCAGTCATTTAGCGCTCAACAGTTCCATGATATCTGATCAAGTTTTGAGTGATCAAGTTTTGAGTGACAATCAATACTCTGCCTTTTGTGTGTACTCTACTACTCTGATAGACCCAGACGTGCGATCGACGCGCTCCAGGAACGTGCAGTGTATAGAACGTAAAAGCGCCGTCCAATGCGGCCGCGCTCGATTCAGGCTGCTGATCAGATGGCGGTTCCTATGTGGCCGTCGGCCTGCAGCCCTAAAGCGGATGAACCACCGAAATCTGGGCGCCGTGGACAACGTCGTACAGGACGCCGAGAAACTCGGCACTTGCCACGGCGACGTCCGGCGGGATATATAGGCGCATCCGTGTCTCGCCCTTGGCGCCGGCGCGCGTGCGGCAATGATCAGTCCATACGTACTACGCTCACGGCGACGAGGAACCACTCGCCAGATTGCCAATGTGCGCTTCGCGATCGGCGGATGCGTGCCGGCTACACGTCCAGTGCGCATCGACGACGTGCCCGGGGCCGATAGACAGGTCGATCGACGATGCACCTTGCGAGCGCCGGCTAAGGGCGCGGCCTATCCGTCCATGATACCGACTGTAATCTGCTGATCAATGACATTCCTGCAGGTGCGGAATCAGGATTTGATATTGAGGGGGCGAATATACTGATGATTATATATAAGATTTTTTTCTCGTGAAGACAACAACTACCTATCATTTTGTGTTGAAAGAACTGTTTGAATAAAAAATATAACAATATATCAAAGTATCGGCATAGAACTGATATTAACATGTAGCACTAAATCGTAGATAATACAAAACAAAAGATTAGTTTATATTGAATCAACTTTATCTCTATGAGTATAAAGCCTGATAATTTCATTGTAGGCGATCTTCCTATTATTATTTTTCATTATTATGCAATAAGTTGTCGTCATCACTAAGCAAACATAAAAAAAAATGCATATTTTTTTATAAATTAATCAATTAGACTATAGGTTATGCAATCTATCGACAAAATACTAATGATTTGGTACCTTCAATCAGAGTGAGGAAGATTGATTCCTATACTCGATGGCATAACATGCTTGTTGCTGGCGTTACAGCATGATTAACAAAGGTAGAAACTGGCAAACAACATGAATGGCTAGCATGGCGCCGCGGCCACAGTATTGCGTGGCGTATGGATACTGAGTAGGAGTGAGCGATGGTGGCAGTCATCCAGTCAGTTAATCCTCACGATTGCATATGGTGCTACCTATTAGGTCTAGTTACACCAAACAAAGAATGTTGAAACATGTTACTACGGCCGACTAATAAAACGAATTCATGGGCTATATTTGAATAGTTCATTCCCTTGGTTACTACGCCATTCCCTTGGTTGGCAAGCAGTCATTGGCAAACATGTTACTACGCCGTTCCCTTGGTTGGCAAGCAGTCATTGGCTTTGAATAGTTCATTTCCTTTGCCAACCAAGGGAATGACGATACAAGGATCTAAGCACTTACATTCTGAACCTGGCAGAGGTAGAATCTGTGGTCTATGTTGGTTCCTTCAAATACAATACGCCTGACAGGATCAGGTTTGTGAATGCGGCATAGCTCGGGACAATCTTTCGCTATACCGCAGAAATTAGGATCTTTGTAGGAGTCAGGAGCATAGTCCATGTCCGTGATGTCCTAGCACACCAAATCAAGTTCATATGATTGTAAATTGAGGATTCCTATCTTGCTACCAAACCCTAACCCTATGAAATAATTGGGGGGAAATGGACTTACCCCTAGATACGATTGGGAGGAACTGTCGCCGTCATTCCAGCTCGACATCGCCGTCGCCCTGCCTATTTTGTCTTGTCGGGGGCATCGTCACTGCCGCCGCCGGTGGCCGGATTTGACTGGGGAAAGAAGAAGGGGGAAAGGTGGATCTAGTTTTGGCGGTGAGCGGGTAGGATGTGTCTCGGCGGGAGGTGAGGGAAAGGATACCACCCCTTTTCCAGGCCAGCGGTAATCTCCTGCCTGCGTCATCGTCGGTCGAGCTCGTGTAGGGGGCGCACGACGAGGGTGGCTCGCTAGAAACAGCCAATTCGAGCGTAGCACTTGGGCATGGCTCTGGGCTGCTTTACGATTTGCACTGGCGCAGCCCAACGCCTCGTGCAGATAACCAAACGGCCCACTTTCGTCTCCTGCTGGTCTGACCGGAGGGTATGCAGGCTACCAAACGCGCCCTAGATGTCATTGTGCGCCATCATTTGTTGGCCAAGGTTGCAAAATTTGTCTCTCCCTTTGTTTTTATTCAGGCCCCGTGAACTGTGAAAAACAGAGGAATAGGAAAGTTAAGGCCTCATTTGGTATCAAAATATTTTTAAAGTATTAAGAGAATACTTTGGTTTTTTAAAAAAAACTGAAGTATTAAATACTTTTCAAAAACCAAAGTATTAAATACTTTGAGGTGTTTGGATCCAACAAATAATATGATTTTAATACTGAAGTATCCTCCAAAACTATGGTTTTTTGAAGTATTTAAGAAAGAGGTTAAACCCTCTTTTTTCTAAAACTGAGAAAAAAGAAAAACTAAAGTATAACTTTGCTAGGCACTAAAACACTACAATATTGATATGCTTTAGTTTTAGAAAAACTTTGTTGCCAAACTAGGCCTAAATTTGTGTCTTCCTCCACTTATGTGGTACTACGTGTAATGTTTTTGGGCAACTGTATGACACACAATTTTCTGTCAACTCTGAAAGTTTCCCCTCCTGCGGCTATACTGGCGTCGTCGCCGTCTTGAAGTCAGGCTTCCACCGCGAATAGGAGAAAGCTTCGAGAGAATCGATTATGGTTCCATGCCATTCTGTCATGAATTGACGATTTCCAGTATTAAAAAGTGTTTCACAATAATTATAATAATCGGTGTTATTTGAATACCAAGTAAATACACACACTAGCAATTGAATGAATCCTCCAGAACATGGGACATGCAAGACACATTTGGTCGCCAAAAAATCAGTAAAACAACATGCCAGGGCATTCATATTAGAAATAGGACACTTTACCCCGTAGCAACCCAAGGGTATTGTGCTAGTCATTCATAATGAAGCCATAAATCACATGTAATTTGTATTCTTCCTTTTTGGAAGCCACCTTTCACCCCTTTTTACCACAGTATTTTATTCCTTTTGTACATACAAGTATACAACATCATGCTTGGTAATCAGTAAAGAAGTTTGCTGAATATTCATTCAGCTCCATCTTTCGCAGCCGCCTCAAAGGCCCTCATGAAAATGTTTGAAGGCTGACCACCACTGAGTTGATATTTTCCATTGATCTGAGATAAACAACACAATTATGCACTGAGTCATTGATTGGACAAAGAAGAAAATGACGATAATAAATTGATTAATATCCATACCACAAAGTGAGGAACTCCAGAAATGCCAGAAGAGTACTTGTTGAGTTCTTCCTTAACCTTGTGCCGCCAGAAAAGGGATTAAGACGGTCCAGGCCTTCAACAAATAGTTATGGCAACGTGGAGAAACTAGCAGCGAAAAGATACCTCATCAACTCCCTTGCTAGGGTCCTTCAGCAATTCTTCAGCTCCTTCAACGCCCACCTTTCTCGCTGCATCCACTAGAACTTGCCTTCATACAATTGGAAAATGAATTTCGTAAGATTGCATAAAACAATTGTCAACATAGAAAGAAAGATTGAGGCAAGGAAAGTGGTGCAAGGTGATTAGAGGAATATGCCCTCAAGCAAATGAAGCAACAAACATCTTACTTTGGTAGTAGCATGGAACAAATTAAATTTGCAATTTTACCCTGTGTTTTTTTTAAATGGGGCAGTCCTGCAGCCTCTGCATCGATTGATGCACACACCCATCTTTATTGCAAAGTTTCAAACAATCTTAAAAGAAGGAAAAAAGTAAAGGGTACTACGGGATGAAACAGGATTACATATACCACTCATGCGTCAGAAAACATACTATTTCTAGACCGCCATCCACATAGCACGTGCTACCATATCCAAGTGGTTGCACCGTAGACTCCCACCCTCGGCACGCTGAAGTGAGCACCACGTACACACTCAATGGGTAGCCAGCCCAGTTGTTGTTAAATGCTATAATTATATTCATAGCCGCAAAGGTCATAGTTGCGATCCAGCGTAAGAGAGTGGATGATAATTTTTGTGTGTCAATACTGAAAATAAAACGGTGCAAATGTGCAATGCATGCAACATAAAAATGGTCAAGGATTATTTTCTTTTGCCTCATTACCATTATCTCATGATCGGAGTAGAAAATGGTCATAAAAAATCATATGTTAAAGGCGAATGTATCTGGCACAGAACTGATCGCACAATTTTGCCACAACAAACACATAATATGCATAATGTAACATATAAAGTTAAACGAGGGTTATTTTCTGTTGCCTAGAAAATGGTCAAACATGACCTGTTAAAGGCAAATGTCTTTGGCATAGGACTTTTCACACAATTTTGCCTCAACACATGCTACATACCAAAGTATATTATTAATGTGATAATTTTCTTTAGCTACTGCACTGAAATGTCCATATTGCAATAAATTTTCTTTCGGAGGAATGACGGAGTTTAAAAATAATTCCTAGCATTGTGCCATTACCAACACAGAATATGCATGATGTGTCAGTACTATAAGCATTCCCAGCATTGTGCCATTATTATACACAAAGGATGCAACAGATCAACAATGATTTAGTAGTGCAAATGTAAAATACATAATATGTAGGATTAAGATAAGAACATAAACGAAGAAGGAACAAGAATGTGCAACAATGGCCATACTCATCGAGTTTGATATGTACTCACCTATCACCAATATATTTTCCTTGGCAAAAATAACTGACGAACAATTCTTCTACAAGAGCATTTTGCTTTTCACAACCTTGGTGTCCAGCAAGTGTTATGAGCCTGTGGCTGTCCATTGTATTCCCGCTGTGTCACAATGTTTAAGTCAGTGCACTAACAACTGATGGCCATAATGCGGTGTACGGAACAATTTTAAAACATGCACTAACGTGAGTCCAGACATGTCGTATTCAAAGCCAAGTCCTCGGAACATCTGCAAAAGGAGCATGGACAGCAGATAAATACTTATATGCCATATGATTCAACAATAGCATAGTCAAGGTCAAACAAGAGAACCTCTGTCATGCGCGCAGTTGCACGCTCAAACTGAACAGGGCCAAACTTTGCCTTGTAGAAATCGGATTTCTTGACACCTTCCTTAGGTGCATCAGGGTTTAGAAAGAATGGATGCCAACGAACCTGTAAAGCAGCAAGAGGCACACTAGTCTGACATCATGCTGATAAGAATTGCGAACTTAGATCACAATAGTGCTTTAAAGAAATGAAACCTCAAAATCGAATTTGTCCATGGTTTGTTCCATTGCTTTCTCAAGATTCTTTTTTCCAACAAAGCACCAAGGGCACACTGTATCCGAGCTCACATCTATCTGAATGAGCCTCTTGCCAATGTTGGAAGCCATACGTTTTGCAAATCTACAATTAAAAAAGAGGGTATTCCCAATCTGGGTTATCATTCCACCTAAAAAAAGCATATAATTAAAGGTCAAGGTTTTCTCATAATTGATGTTCTTGTAGACTCATTTCTCTAATTAAGCATGATAAGCATATTGTGAGGCTCTATAGGATCCATGGAACAGTCTCTGCAAGCAGGATTAGACTTTGTCCCATGTGTCCTAGCGGCCACGCAGCAAAGAGCATCCCTATGACTAATTTGCCCAATTACGTGATCTTATTTTGTTTGACAGATAAAGCTTACTCGCAGCGTAGAAAAAATGTCAGCAATGTCTGGAATAGTGTTTTCCTAAATAGAAAGGCTATTATCTTAAGGGAGTGCCTAGATCTCAGGCATCTAAGAACTTCTTATGTCTAAGTCGCTGATGTCATCCTAATATTTGTGCTAATTCTCAGTTACAACCTAGTTGCAACTCATAAGATTTGTACTAATCATTAAATTCTCAGTTACACCCAAGTTGCAACTCATGTGTAACTTTCATTTTGCACGAATCACGAGATAAATCGAATGGTGAAAGAGGCGACTGAGACTTAAGAAGTTCTCAGGCGCCTGAGAACTAGCAAATCCGTTATCTTAATCTACAATAGGTTACTGAATAACAAGGGTGCGAACCCAATTGCAGAAACCAACTCTCATCATACCCACACGAATGTCTTAACTGTGCACAAGACAAACATTTTATGCATAGCGAAGTTTATATGTTTCAAAGCCACAAGATTCAAAAATATCTGCAGCAACAAATAACATTATATTGTGTGACACCAACCTAGTTCTGAAAGCAGGGGGGGGGGGGGGGGGAGGGGGACTTAAGGTTCCTCAACTCCTTTGGAAAATATATGTAGCTATCAGTAGTATTTAGTTCAGGGTAGTAGTAGTACTTGATGTGTGTGTGTGTGTGTGGTGGGGGGGGGGGGGGGGGGGGGGGGAGGGGGACTTAAGGTTCCTCAACTCCTTTGGAAAATATATGTAGCTATCAGTAGTATTTAGTTCAGGGTAGTAGTAGTACTTGATTGTGTGTGTGTGTGTGTGTGTGGTGGGGGGGGGGGGGGGTACACGCGCACATCTGGACAGTCCTATGGTGAATCAATTCAAGCCCGGATGGATCTCCACTCTGCCTATGAAGAGTTCTGCTATTATGGCAAAAAATCTTATCCGGCCTTACCAAACCCGGCGTCCACCCACTCGTCTTCTCAAATTTCTGACATACCCCATGCTCGTCCTTCACCGCAGCCCCGGCGGCTAGCCGTTCCCGGAACCGCCGCCCTAGAGCTTTAAAATGGAAATTTCCCCTTTCGATTTGAATATTCCTGAACTTTCTAATAGAAGAGGTAACCCCAATTTCTAACTACGAAACAAAAAGGTTTCGATTCGACTTTTAGCAGGACATGCGGGGGAATTTTCACCTGCGCGCCACAAGTTCCAACTCCCGATCGAAGCGCCGGCCGACGGCGGCGGGGGGGGGGGGGGGGGGGGGTACACGCGCACATCTGGACAGTCCTATGGTGAATCAATTCAAGCCCGGATGGATCTCCACTCTGCCTATGAAGAGTTCTGCTATTATGGCAAAAAATCTTATCCGGCCTTACCAAACCCGGCGTCCACCCACTCGTCTTCTCAAATTTCTGACATACCCCATGCTCGTCCTTCACCGCAGCCCCGGCGGCTAGCCGTTCCCGGAACCGCCGCCCTAGAGCTTTAAAATGGAAATTTCCCCTTTCGATTTGAATATTCCTGAACTTTCTAATAGAAGAGGTAACCCCAATTTCTAACTACGAAACAAAAAGGTTTCGATTCGACTTTTAGCAGGACATGCGGGGGAATTTTCACCTGCGCGCCACAAGTTCCAACTCCCGATCGAAGCGCCGGCCGACGGCGGCGATTCCTTCGGTGGCGGTGCGGCGACACGCTCGACGGACCTAGGAACCGCGCTCTCTCCGGCGGCGGTGCTGAGGCAAAGGTTCCGCGACGCGTCAGGCGGCGGTGGGTGGGCAGTGGGAGGAGACGGGGAAGCGGTCGGAATGGGGAAGCGGTCGTGCAAGCATCAAGTGCGGCGTGTGGGCACGTAGCAGCACGGATTTCAGGAATCAACGGAAACCATTTTTTTTTAGATGTCAACTGAAAGTTGCTCTCGTAGGAAAAAGACGTTAGCTTGTGAAGAAAGAGAAGTAGGCGAGCTTAGGATTGCTGTTTTTTTTTTATATCCACTAAGTAAACAGTTTCACCAATCTACTACTTCCTCAGTTCTAAAATAGATGTCTCAAATATTTCAAAATTTAGATAAAATATCTCAAAAGAAATTAGATAAATCTAGACACTTTAATAATTCATTCAAATTTTAAAAAACTTGAGACAACTATTTTAGGACGGAGGGAGTAATAATTATTAATAAAAGTCTAAAAAACATACTCCGGTGATTTTAAGAGGGGTTGCCGTCAATATGTACTCCCTCCATCTTAAAATAAAGAGTAAATTACACCAGAGGTACCAATAGTTGTATCCTAGGTGCATTTTAATACCAATTCTTTTAAATTGGGGTAGAGTAATACCAATAGTTGTTTATTAGGTGCAAAACTAGTCCCAACTCTCTAAAACATGACATGTGGCGCCGAGTTGGCAGATGATGTAGCATGTTTTATGCAGGATACCTCCTGGCGTTGAGAATTTTGCAAATACGCCATAGTTTCATTGATGCGCTTATATTGACGAGGTACCCGTTCTGTTTCATGACTAGGAAGGCGAGATTCTCGCAATCGCTCTATTTGTTTCCTGAAGGTTCCGTACTCTTCACGGGCGCGCTGTCGTATTCGCAATCGCCGCCGGAACCGCACTACCGTGGGTGGTTTGAAGAGCCGCCAGCGGCCGCGGAGAGTACGGAACCTTCAGGAAACAAATAGAGCGATCACGAGAATCTCGCCTTCCCAGTGATGAAACAGAACGGGTACCTCGTTAATATAAGCGCATCAATGAAAATAGGGCGTGTTTGCAAAATTCTCAGTGCCAGAGGGTATCCTGCATAAAACATGCTACATCATCTGCCAACTCGGCGCCACATGTCACGTTCTGGAGAGTTGGGACTAGTTTTGCACCTAATAAACAACTATTGGTATTACTCTACCCCAGTTTAAAAGAATTGGTACTAAAATGCACCTATGATACAACTATTGGTACCTCTGGTGTAATTTACTCTAAAATAAATGACTTTGTTTTCTAAATATACAAATTCAAATCACTTCTTTTAGAACAGAGGGAATAATACTTTATATAGGAAACATGTACTCAGACCAACTAGCTGAGGTAAGGGTAATAGTTTCTCCTTGGCTACCTTTTTAAGTGGAGTTTCTCTTTAGATACTTGCCTACCTATTCTAAATTAAGACTCAAGTGGAGTTTCGTCGAGAAAAGTAAAGATAGTAGACTGCCTACCTATTCTGAGAGGCCGTGTGATGAAACTGTGGCTCCCTCTTGTTTATGACAAAAAATATGAAGAGTAAAATTCATGAATATTCAAAACTTGTCACCATGGTTCGAATTGGGCATCGTATATTCGAAATATCGTTTTTAGGTCAATAAAGACATTGGGCGTATATTCTCAACTGTCAACGATTCTAGCAGTTGTCATGTATTTGTGCACATGGCACACACGGGACCCACTTGCCAGGAGAGACAACGTTAACTTGAAAGAGGGCCCACATGCAGTTGGGGCTATTGTCAATTGTATCATCTACATTAGGATCAGCAGAGCATTGTTTGCAAAAAAACATGTAAATGATTGAAAGAGCATTTGCTATCCCTAGTGATTTTGGTGTTTGATAACAACATACATATCGGACTAATGATTTGCTAAGTGTGTCACAGGTATATTAAAAAGATCTGCAAACGTTCAAAAACTACCGCTTTTTGCTACCGGACCAGACAGAAGGATGTGACTAACTGTCAAAAAGCCTCTGCCGCGCCTGGTATTAAAATGCGGTACTTACCGCATTTTAGTACCTAGCGCGACAGAAGCTTTTTACAGTTTGTCAAAAGCTTCTGCCTGCTCCGGTACTAAAATGCGGTAGTACCACATTTTAGTACCGCTCGGGGCAGAGACTTTTTGTACATTGCAAAAAGCTTCTGCCTTCTCCGGTACAGTACCGCATTTTAGTACCGCTCAGGGCAGAGACTTATTGTACGTTGCAAAAATCCTCTGTCTGCGCCGGTAGCTACCTGGCGTGACAGAGAGTTTTTTTCGTTTGAAAGCTGCTAATTTCTCTATGTCCGGTAGTACCGGTTGTCACAAGCGGTACTACCGCTTTCCGGTAGCAGCAATAGTAGTACCGCTGGGGCAGGACTTGATGCAGTTTGAAAAAGGGTGGTCCGGTACCAGGTTCGGTAGTACCGGAGTTCTCCGGTAGTACCGCTTGAACTTCCGGTACTACCGCTGCAATAAATGCATCAACGGTCAGATTTTGTGGAGGGGTATAAACCTACCTTGGGACAAGGTGCTCAGTGCATTAAAGTCAAAGAACACCATTGGAGTCCATTGGAGCCACCCAAATCCTCAAGATCTCCTCATCCCACCACCCAAAGTCTTTGATCTTTGGGGAATCGAAGGAGGAGGCCCCGATCTACTACTTCACTAAAAGAGATCTTCATTTCCCCCTCATTTTATTGAGGGCCCCTTTGCTCTAGTGTTTTCTTGGAAACCCTAGTTCTTGTTTTTATTCTTACAAGCTTGTCTTTGATTGCTTTGACAACTTGCTTATATTTGGGAGCCTCCGATTAAGTTGTGGATGTGTGCCCCAAACTTGTAACGGTGCCGGCTTCCACCTTGAAGGTTGCCGATATAGTGGAAGGTGAATCGATCCCGTTGGGGTGAGATTCATCGGAGAACAAGGGAGGCCTCTCGTGGCGTTGGTAGTTTGAAACCACCCCCTCTCCAAACGTAGACGTACTTCCCCTCAAAAGGAAGGAACTACGGGAAACAAACCCTTTTGTCTCCGCGTTCACTTTTCGGTTACTTCTATCCTTTACCGCACCTTACTTACTTGTTACTATTTTGTGTTGTGGTAGCCCTTGCATAAGTGTCATATAGGTAAATTCACCATAGTTGCATTATCTAGAGAATTTACCTTATTGTCAAACCTTAATTTGAAAAAGAAGAAAATTTAAAGTATCACCTATTCACCCCTCCTCTAGGTGCCCATACGATCCTTTCAATTGGTATCAGAGCCTCGGCTCTTTATTTGGGCTTTACCGCCTAAGAGAATATGGGTAGCCGCGAAGGGGATGGTGATGGTGAGCCGACCACGGTGACCATGGAAGATCTCAAAAACTTGGAAACAAGATTGAGCTCTTCCTTGGTCAACGAAGTCAAGAAGATGCTTGAGCAACTTCTTAAAGACAAAGAAGGCTCACCACCCCCATCTCCTCAAGAGGATCAACCATCCATTTTACCTAAGGGGAATACGTCAGTATCCCCCGAGGGTGCATTGGTAGGGGGTAAACCAGACAACGCTAATTCCTCCACACACAATAATGGTGGGAAGGGTGAGCACCGTGACTCATGGTACTCTCCCGACCCTCCAATCCCTCACCCTCATGTATACAATAGAGGTGACCCACCTAAGCTTGAAGAATCCGCTACTTTTGCTCAATGGCAATCACTAATGAGAACTCATATGCGCAGCTCTTGCATTGAACTATGGAACATCATCGAGCATGGACTCTTTATTGGGGATCCAAACAACTTGACAAGAAGAGAGATTGTTAATAGTCAACTCAATGCCACTGCTTTGCATATGATTCAACAAGGTTTGGGGACAAGGATTATCCACACATTGAGCACTTTAGCATTGCCAAGGAAGCTTGGGATGCTCTCACTGTGTTGTTTATTGGAAATGAGAGTATGAGGAGGAACCGATATGATCTCTAAGCAATGAAGCCGAAGGCTTCTACATGAAAGAAGGTGAAGATCACGAAGACATGTACCGAAGGCTCAAGACCACCGCCACTACTTTTAGGAATGTGGGTGCCTCACATGTGGATGATGCATGGATAAAAAGGAAATATGTGAGTGCACTCATGCCTTTTGAGCCCACCAACTTGAAGAGCCTACAAGGAAGACACAACTACCATCTCATGACCTCATATGAAGTTATGCAAGAGATGGCTGCTTTCAAGGTTGCCGCCAAGAATGCCAAAGATGCCCGTGCTCGTGCCCTTGGTATGAGTAATGTTGTCAATGTTGCTTTGAAGGCCAAAGTTGTGGACCATGGGGATGAAGATGATAGTGATGAAGGGATTTCCATGGACCATCCCGATGAAGTGAAGATTGCTCATGGTCAATATATGGCTTTCTATGCAAAGAACTTTTGGAAGAACCCTGCCAAGGACAAGATGGAAATGGAACGGAGAAGCAATCCAAATGGGAAAAGAGAGAATACCACAAGATTGAGAACTTGCTTCAATTGTGGTGACCGCTACCACTTTGTGGCTAGTTGCCCCTATGAGAAGAGAGAAGATCATGGTGGAAAGCTTGTGTTGAAGAAGACTCTCAAGGGACCGTACAAGAAACCTTTCATCAAAAAGAATCCCATCAACAAGAAGCCGGGAGAAATTGTCTTGATCACTCATGAAGAGTACTCCTCCGACAATGAAGATGATGAAGATGACGAAGAGGAAACTTCTCATGGTGTGGCTGCTCTTGCCACCACATCTACTCCGACATTCTCACTCTTCGATTCTCCAAATGAGAACTCCTCCACCAAGAACGCCACTTGCCTTATGGCAAGAGGAACGGAGGTATCTTCATCATCCCGCTCTACTCACTTAGATAATGATGAAATTGATGATGAGATGTCTCTTGATGTTAAAAAGGAATTAATTGCCTTTGATGAGTTTATGACTAACCTAGAAGGTGATGCTAAGCTACATTTTGGAAACATCTTAGATCAACTATCACATACTCAAGAGCTTCTAGATGTAAGATGTAAACTTGGGCATGAACATATGATTGAGCTAGAGGCCCTAAACAATGCTCTAGAAGAAGAACAAGAAACTAGGTTGTCACTTGAATTAAAACTTGAAGGGCTTGATGAGGCCAATGACATTATTGTTAACAAACTCATCAAAGAGCGTGATCATGCTATTGCTAAATATAAAAGAGCTAAAAAGGATAAGATTGAGTTTGGTGTGGTTCATGAAAAACTTGCCGAGGACTTTAGCTTGCTTAACAAGGCCCACAAGGCCTTGGAGAGTGAACTCTTGTCACTAACAAAGTCCCATGAAACGCTTCAAACTCAATTGGCCAATATTCCTTCACCTAGTAACTTCATTCCATCTAGTAGCACAACTATTCTTGAAGAGAATGCTAGGTTGAAGGGGGAGCTTGCTAAGGCCACATTTCCACAAGGCAACAAATGTATTGATGATCTTTTGAGCAAGCAAAGGCGTAGTGGTGATAAAGGGGGCATTGGTTTTGTCTCCAAAACAAAGAAGAAGAATAACAAGAAGAAGAAGGACAAGCCCGCACAAGAGACCAACAAGACCATTGTGGAGAGTAAGACCACAAATGGTAAAACTATGTCTCATGATGATTTTGCGGGAAGTGCTAACCCTCACTATGTTCTAATGCGTGATTATTATGGTGATGTGTATGCACAATATGTTGGCCCTTATGATGGTTATATTGCTTGGTCTATTTGGGTTCCCAAGACCCTTGTTTCTAACAAAAGAGGACCCATTGAAAAATGGGTACCTAAAAACTAGCTTGATCTTTTGTAGACTTATGCTTCCGGAGGGTCAAAATGGGTGATCGATAGTGGTTGCACAAGTCATATGACCGGAAGCTCGTCTATTGTCAAGGACTTGGTGTCAAATGAAGATCAAATCACCGTCACATATGCCGACAAGTCAAAGTCTAAGGTAATGGGTTTCGGCAAGGTAGTGGTGGCTCACGACATTACACTCGTGAACGTCATGCTTGTTGAAACCCTTGGATACAATTTACTTTCTGTCCTTGCTCTTGGAAAGATGGGCTTTGCCGTCTTTATTGATGATGATATTGTGGTCCTCATGTGGAGCAAGTCTCTCAAGGTCGCTTTCGTTGGGTACGTCGAAAATGACTTGTATGTGGTGGACTTTTTGGGGCAAGCCACTGCAGGTCCGATGTGCTTATACGGAAAGGCCGATGTGGGTTGGCTATGGCACCGCCGACTAGCCCATGTCAATATGAGAACTTTGCAAAGTCTCCATAAAGAGGGCCATATTGTTGGACTAAAAGAAAATGTTTCCTTTGCCAAAGATCGTGTTTGCAGGGCATGTGTTCTAGGGAAGATGCATGACGCTCCTCACAAGCCCACGAACCAAATCAAGTCTAACAAGATCTTGGAACTCCTCCATGTGGACCTATTTGGTCCTCCATCTCATGCAAGTCTTGGGGGGAAGAAATATTGTTTGGTGATTGTTGACGACTTTTCAAGATACTCTTGGGTTTATTTCTTCAAGTTGAAGAGTGAAACTCAAAGGACTTTTATCGACTTCATAAACTTGGTTCAACGGCAACACAATGTTCCCGTGTTGATTATAAGAAGTGACAACAACACCGAGTTCAAGAACTACACCTTGAATTATTTCCTTAGTGATGAGGGGATTAAACATCAATATTCCGCTGCTTACACCCCTCAACAAAATGGTGTAGCCGAAAGGAAGAACCGGACTCTTATTGAGATGGCTAGGACCATGTTGGCGGAGTTTAAATCTCCATACAACTTTTGGGCCGAAGCCGTCTCCACCGCTTCCCATGCTTCAAACCGGCTCTACCTCCGCAATAAAATCAACAAGACTCCATATGAGATACTTACCGGTAACAAGCCCAACATATCTTATTTCCGGGTGTTCGGTTGTAAGTGTTTCTATCTCATCAAAGGTGTTCGTTTGTCTAAATTCGAGTCTAAAGCATTAGAGGGTATTTTTGTTGGCTATGGTCTCGAATCTCACACTTATAGAATCTATGACAAGCTCTCCGGAGCCGTCATAGAATCTTGTAGTGTGACCTTCGAAGAATATGATGGTCCCCAAGGGGGGCGTGTTGATGCTTGTGATGCAGATGATGAAATGCCTCAGGATGCCATAGGAAGAATGGGTGTGGGTTATATCCGCCCCGTTGAGGAACCCCTTATGGCGGATCGAGAAGAACTATGCTCCACTCGAGTGGAGCCCTCATCTTCACAACCTCAACATGCTCCATCTACCGAAGAGGACATTGACTCAAGCCAAAGATAAGATGTGGACCCTCAACATAGTGACCAATGTGTGAACTCTAGTCAAAGGGAGATTGGTCCATTCGATGGGTTGTCAAGTGGTGCCAAGTCAATTTTTCAAGGAAGATCCATCCAAACTGTTTTGAGACGAGCTCAAATTGATGCTAAAAGAGCACTTGATCAAGACCAAGGTCAATCCCTGCCTCCCAATGTAGAGGATGACTCCAATGATGATCAAGGTCAAGTAGATGGTCAAGACGAGGATCAAAATGATGAAGAGGGTCCTCCAAGAAACAATGAGGATATCCACGCTCGTCGCGAAGCTCGAAAAGAAAGAATGTTGGAAATAAGAGACCACACTCTCCAAAATGTTGTTGGAGATCTAAGGAAAGGAATTTCCACAAGAGCTCAATTTAAGAGGTTCAGTGAACACCAAGCACACATCTCCATGATTGAACCAAAGAAAGTGTGGGAAGCTCTTGAAGATTCGGATTGGTTAGAAGCTATGCACAAAGAGCTCAACAATTTTGAGAGAAACAAAGTTTGGAAGTTAGTTGAGAAGCCAAAGGATTGCCACAATGTTATTGGAACAAAGTGGATATTCAAGAACAAGCAAGATGAGCATGGAATTATAGTAAGGAACAAGGCTAGATTGGTTGCACAAGGGTATTCTCAAATTGAAGGCATTGATTATGGAGAGACTTATGCACCCATGGCTCGCCTTGAGTCCATCTGTATCCTTCTTGCTTATGCGGCACATCATAACTTTAAGTTGCAACAAATGGATGTAGAAAGTGCATTCCTTTATGGTCCTTTAAATGAATTAGTATATGTTAAGCAACCCCCGGGATTTGAGGACCCCAACTTTCCAAACCATGTCTACAAACTTGATAAGGCGCTCTATGGGCTCAAGCAAGCCCCACGCACGTGGTATGAGCACCTTAGAGAGTTATTGTTTGACCATGGCTTTGAGGTTGGGAAAATCGATCCCACTCTTTTTACTAAGAGAGTCAATGGGGAGCTTTTTGTATGCCAAATATATGTTGATGATATTATCTTTGGCTCATCTAACAAAGCTTTTAATGATGAATTCTCAAAGCTTATGACTAGTAGGTTTCGGATGTCTTTGATGGGGGAGTTGAAAGTATTTCTTGGCTTTGAGATCAAGCAAGTTAGAGGAGGAACATTCTTCAATCAAGCCAAGTATACTCAAGATATGCTCAAGAGATTCAAAATGCAAGATTTGAATGGAGCTCCAACTCCCATGGCTACAAAGACTCATCTAGAACAAAATCCAAATGGTAAAGATGTGGATCAAAAGGTATACCGGTCTATGATTGGTTCTTTGCTTTACCTTTGTGCATCTAGACCCGATATTGTGTTAAGTGTAGGTGTGTGTGCAAGATATCAAGCGGCTCCTAAGGAAAGCCATTTAATGGCGGTCAAGAGAATCTTTCGATATTTAGTTCATACCCCATTTTATGGTCTTTGGTACCCTCAAGGCTCAACGTTCGCTCTTTGTGGATACACGGATTCGGATTGGGCGGGAGACAAGGATGATAGAAAATCAAAATTCGGGGTTTGCCAATTCCTTGGTAGGTCCTTGGTATGTTGGTCTTCTAAGAAGCAAAATTGTATATCTCTCTCCACTGCCGAAGCCGAGTATGTTGCTTCCGCTAGTGCTTGCACCCAATTGCTATGGATGAGGCAAACTTTAAAGGAATACGGTGTCCATTTTGACAAAGTGCCTCTTCTATGTGACAATGAAAGTGCCATCAAAATTGCATACAACCCGGTGGATCACACAAGGACAAAGCATATTGAGATTCGTCACCATTTCATTAGAGATCATGTTGCTCGAGGTGATATTGATCTATCCTATGTTTCTACCAAAGATCAACTTGCCGATATCTTCACGAAGCCACTTGATGAAGCAAGGTTTTGCTACTTGAGGAATGAACTAAATATCGTAGATTCAAGGAGCTTGACTTGACTATCTTGCGCACTCACCTAATACTCGACCCATATTTGGTTTAGGTGTAGGCATGGACATAGGGGGAGTGCGGTCCTAATTGATTGGACTATCCCTCCCCCCATTATGCACAAATTAAACAAAATCATTCCTCTTAATATCATTTTGTGATATGTGAGCTTAATGATGAGTTTCGGTAATGGACCCAAGATATATCTTCGTGGTGCCAAGCCGAGTATACTCAAATATGGTGGCCTAGGCCACCGCCCCCCTCTCAATCAAGAGGTTGATGTACTTACTCGTGTTTGTCACTTTTTAAATTGGTTCTTACTCATGTTTATCATCCTCTAGTTGGTGTTGTTCTTTTGGTCATGCACTCATATTTGGCTCTTCATATGTTTTTAGTAATTTTTCTTTGAGTGCATTGGCCCATATCCGCGTGACTCTCTAAACCCATGCCATTCTTATCCCCCAACAAAACCCATCTACTCTGCACAAGAACCTTCCATTTTTATGTATCTTGGCTCTCTGTCCTGATGGTAACGGTACTACCGGATCTCATATGCGGTACTACCGCCTAACGGTACTCCCGGACGTTACTAGCGGTACTACCGCCCCTGGTTTTGTTTCCAGGTTCCTGCCTGAAAACTTCCCAGGTGCGGTACTACCGGTCTGTACCTCCGGTACTACCGCATAGCGGTACTACCGCCCATGGAACCAGTACTACCGCTTGTGCGCGTCAGTTAAGACTAGAGACGGGGGAGAGGCACCCCTCAGTGCCTCATTCATCCCTTGTCTCCACTCCTCACCAGCGCCACCACCAGAGCAAGACGACGCCGGAGGAACCCCGCCCTTCCCTCCCTCTCCCGGATCCACACCGGATTCGGCCTCCCTGCGGGCTCCTCCCTCTTCCCCACCGTCATGGACACCGGTACTACCGCCCTCCTCATCTTCTCACTTGTTTTATCCATTGAATCTAGGGTAACTTTGATTCTTGGTTTAAACTAGCATTCTTGAGGTTGTATCGTGTGTTATTTACCAGATCTATCACTTTGTCCGATGGAAATCGTGTTTTACAACAAATTTGCTGCCCGTACTTGGATCTCTAGTCCCGATCTGCACTGTAGTCGCGGGCCGATAGTACCGGGAATCTTTTTCCGGTACTACCGCTTGGTGGTACTACCGCCAGTACAGGTCCGGTACTACCGCCCAGTACTGGCAGCAAATTCCTTTTAAAACACCAAGCTGCATCCTCTGTTTGCCTCAGGTTCTTGTGCCCTTACCCCTATGCTATCTCCCTCGTTCTTTCACAGGTGCAGGGGGTTCCCGGGGATCGCGCAAGCGCTCCAAAGCTCACTATGAGATCGAGGACTATGAGTCAGAATCTGAGACTGAGTCAGAAGAGGAGGTCATGCCTCAACCTAGTGCCCGTCTGAAATTGCAAACAACTCGTGGTCGTCGGGGTGGGGGGTCAAGCAAAGTGCTGGTCGTGGTAAAGCTCCTCCACCTCCTCCTCCTTCCGGTCCTCGCAAGAGCCACAGTTCTGGGCCATCTGGGCCAAAGCTGCTGTCTAATTTGTCTGAGTCATAATTTCATGCCCTGCGGGTGGTTAGTCCATATGGAACAGCTCGCTCTTCTGCTCGAGAAAATAGCCTCTTCTTTACGGATTTTCAGGAGCGGGTGTTCCATGAGATTCTCATGAAAGATGACAAAATTGTGGTTCCTCAAAAATGGATCAAGATGAATCATGTAAGGAAGAATTTGAACTACTTTGGTGAGGCCCTTGACATTTGCACCAATATTGGCTTGCTTCCCATTATGGAGTTCCGGTGCAACTATGATCCAATGCTCATTGCTCAGTTCTATGCATCCGTTCACTTTGCCAAGAATGATACTCGGACTCTCACCTGGATGACCGAGGGTGTTGTAAAGCAAGCAACATTGGCTGAGTTTGGGGCTATCCTCGGGTACGAAGACCGTGGCAAGGACATTCCCGTTGGCTTTCGGTGCCACGCCAATGATCGTCCCATGAAGAAAGATGTGCTTGCCCCACTGTACATCCGAGGGCGTGGAATCCCTGGAAAGATCAAAGGGCTCCTTCCTACATATGACATCTTGCATCGCATCTTTCGTGAGACCGTCGCCCCTCGTGTTGGGAATGTGGATGAGATACATGCTTTCAGGGTAGATATTATGATGGCCACCTATCATCAACGTGACTCTGCCCTACCTATGGATGTGATGGATGTTATTTGGAATGAAATGGTCTGCGCCACATTTCAGAGAAGGGTGCCTCCGTTTGCTCCATACATCATGGCTCTCATCATTAGCAAGTGCCCTGTGATTGCCCGTGACTTGCCTTCTCTTCGTCTTGCCACTCACCGCCACAAGAATCTGTTTATCAAGACCCATCTCAAACCACGCAATGCGGATGGTCAGATTGTTGATGAGGATGGGAACCCTGTTGAGGAGGAATCAGGTGATGCTGCTGATGCACAGCAGGATGCTGCTTTTGTGGTCTCCCGGCGCAAGTCCGCTTAGCCATCTTGGGCCAAGAGGTTTGAGGCCAAACTCAAGAAGATATTCTTCTTCCAAGTGGACAATCAGAAACGCATGTACGAGGCCCATGTCTATGCCAAGAAGGCATGTGCTCGTCAGAAGGAACTGATGGAGGCTCAAGGCTTGACCATTTCCAAGGGCTCCGAGAACAACATTACCCCAGAAGACCAATGGATCTCCAAGCACAACAACTGGGACGATGATGCCACCTCCTCCTTCCGTGCCCCACCACCTCATGATGATGCATGGGAAGATGACTGGGTTGATGATGATGAGTGATCTCCGGGGCGTTAGTGTTGCTCTTGTCCCTTTTTGGCGTCTTGATGCCAAAGGGGGAGAAGTTGCACATTAGGTATGCGGGATTTGCGAGGGAAAGTCACAAGCTCGTTCTTGCCTTTGATTTTATTCGCTTGTGAACTTTATTTGGTTGCCTCTTATTATGTGTGACTTACTATGTGTGAACTAACTATTTGTGCTATGTATGATAATACTATGTGGTTATCGTATGGATCCATCTTGTGTGTAATATGGCTATTCTTGTTTGGATCCATCCTATGTGACGACCTTCCCCATTCCTAATATTGGTCATCACATGTTATTTAGCAAAGGTATGTCCTCTATGTGCGACTTCTACTCCCAGGTAGCTTGTTAGAATGTATGGGGCTTGTTTCTACATATCTAGGGGGAGCCCCATCTACATCTTGTCATCACTAGATTTCCCTGCAAAATGTGTGTTGTCATCAAACACCAAAAAGGGGGAGATTGAAAGAGCATTTGCTATCCCTAGTGATTTTGGTGTTTGATAACAACACGCATATCGGACTAATGATTTGCTAAGTGTGTCACAGGTACATTAAAAAGATCTGCAAACGTTCAAAAACTGTCTGCCTAGAGCGATACCAAAAAGCGGTAGTACCGCTTTTTGCTACCGGACCAGACAGAAGGATGTGACTAACTGTCAAAAAGCCTCTTCCGCGCCTGGTACTAAAAAGCGGTAGTACCGCATTTTAGTACCTAGCGCGAGAGAAGCTTTTTACAGTTTGTCAAAAGCTTCTGCCTGCTCCGGTACTAAAATGCGGTAGTACCGCATTTTAGTACCGCTCGGGGCAGAGACTTTTTGTACGTTGCAAAAAGCTTCTGCCTTCTCCGGTACTAGTACCGTATTTTAGTACCGCTCAGGGCAGAGACTTTTTGTACGTTGCAAAAAGCCTCTGTCTGCGCCGGTAGCAAAATACGGTAGTACCGCATTTTACTACCTGGCGTGACAGAGAGTTTTTTCGTTTGAAAGCTGCTGATTTCTCTATGTCCGGTAGTACCGGTTACCATACCGCTTTCCGGTAGCAGCAATAGTAGTACCGCTGGGGGAAGGACTTGATGCAGTTTGAAAAAGGGTGGTCCGGTACCAGGTCCGGTAGTACCGGAGTTCTCCGGTAGTACCGCTTGAACTTCCGGTACTACCGCTGCAATAAATGCATCAACGGTCAGATTTTGTGGAGGGGTATAAATACCCCTCCACCTACCTTGGGACAAGGTGCTCAGTGCATTAAAGTCAAAGAACACCATTGGAGCCACCCAAATCCTCAAGATCTCCTCATCCCACCACCCAAAGTCTTTGATCTTTGGGGAATCGAAGGAGGAGGCCCCGATCTACTACTTCACCAAAAGAGATCTTCATTTCCCCCTCATTTCATTGAGGGCCCCTTTGCTCTAGTGTTTTCTTGGAAACCCTAGTTCTTGTTTTTGTTCTTACAAGCTTGTCTTTGATTGTTTTGCCAGCTTGCTTGTATTTGGGAGCCTCCGATTAAGTTGTGGATGTGTGCCCCAAACTTGTAACGGTGCCAGCTTCCACCTTGAAGGTTGTCGATATAGTGGAAGGTGAATCGATCCCGTTGGGGTGAGATTCATCGGAGAACAAGGGAGGCCTCTCGTGGAGTTGGTGGTTTGAAACCACCCCCTCTCCAAACGTAGACGTACTTCCCCTCAAAAGGAAGGAACTACGGGAAACAAACCCTTGTGTCTCCGCGTTCACTTTTCGGTTACTTCTATCCTTTACCGCACCTTACTTAATTGTTACTACTTTGTGTTGTGGTAGCCCTTGCATAAGTGTCATATAGGTAAATTCACCATAGTTGCATTATCTAGAGAATTTACCTTATTGTCAAACCTTAATTTGAAAAAGAAGAAAATTTGAAGTATCACCTATTCACCCCCCCTCTAGGTGCCCATACGATCCTTTCAATAACTTTCCCCTCGATCATCTTCTTCCTCCTCCTCTCGCACTTAGCTGCTCCTGCTCCGCTAGTGCAGTGTTGGGGAGCCGCAACCCTACGCAGCTGAACTTCGTACATGACCATCGTATGGATATTCTTGACCTCTTGTAGGAGGAAGTTAGAGGGTAGGGCATCAGGAGGCTGATGGCTCTGAAAATAGCCATCTTCATTCGTGTTTAGATATTATATTAAGTCAAGCAATTGATAAAATATCTCTCTAGCCTTGCCACTAATGACTAATTATTGCAAAGATGTGAAAATCCTTGTTTTAAATTGTGATGTGCAGAAAATCACTTTTTTATGGCGAAATCTGGAGAAATTAAGGGAGAATCACATGTTTCCAACTCAACCAAGTCAACTAGAGTCGAAAGCCAACGTCCAGGACTGTTAACAAGCACTGGTACCGTGCACCCATACCACACAGCGCGGCTTTCCCAGGTCTAACAGAGCAACTAACGTGAAGGGCCCTATATATGTTGAGACTCCCAGCCTCCGCAAAAAGGGAGCCACCATTCTCAGCTTACATTTGAAACACACCGAGGAAGATCCAACTTCACCACCATCATAGTAATCATCTCCATCTCCATCCATAGCCATAGCTTGTATTCAAGATCTTCTCGCGGTTGACGACTTTGTAAGGATATTTGGTATTGATTTAAGTAATTCTACAATGTTTCTATTCTTAATCTTATTATGAGTGATTAGTCCTCACGGACTACGGGTTGGGGAATATCCTCACAATGATTATGTGCATCTAATTATATAGAAATATTGTGTGGTGATTTCATAGCATATTTGTATTTGTATCATTGTCTCTTACCTTAATCCTAGGACTTGTCAGGTACCCAAGACCCCGAGGAATTATCAAGGTTTGAGGTGAGATATGCGGTAAACGTTGCCATGCATGAGACCCAATGACAGCAAGGGAAGTACAGTAGTCTTTTACTGATCCATTTGGGAACAACAATAACATCATAGATCTTAATGCTTTGGTTTGTATTTTAGTTAATAATCATTCATAGCTCGGTGCTTCGTGGTATAAGGGTTGGACCAGGAGACTATATGTTATGCATGTGGCTCACAGGGGCTATAGTATTTACAGATGTGCTTCCCATAAATCATATCTATATTATATTATGTATACATGAATGTTCTTATTATTATCTTTAATATGTATGCACAACTACAGGTGAAATCGCAACCCTGGCCTATCTCAATTCATTGGTACAACCCTGATAACAAAAGAAAACTGGAAAGATCTGGTATATGAATATTGAAGCAAACTAACAAGTCTTGCAGACGCTCCTCAACCCACTGCAATTCTTTCCCAACGTTCCATTAAACCTAGGTCTTATAGGGAAAAAGCTATTATACTCCATCCGTAATTTGGATCAAAGGTATCAACCCTTTTATGGTGCCATTGACGCGGAAGCAATTTGCTATCCTAGTGAGGTTACTAGATACCTTGTTAATTAGTTTTATTTTTGTTTTAGTTTATTTATTTTTATTAGTTTACTTACTGTTATCAATTGAAAACCCAAATAAAAGTAGTTACTTGTTTTGTTGTTTATCTCATTCCCAAACACACTTAAAAAATTGTCACTATGGCACAAAAGAAGCTCGGTAATATGCTACACCTATTGATGATTTTATGCGTGCACTTATCACTCAACCCGCTGACATAACGGAGAACTATGAAATAAAGCCTAACTTTATGAGTTTGGTTCAGCAGAACGAATTTGGAGGATCAACTTCTGAGGATTCAGGTTTTCACTTAAACACATTTACTGAGATCTGTGATATGATGCGCAAAAAAATATTGACCCCAATATGATCAATCTGCGTTTATTTCCTTTCTCACTTAGAGGAAAGACAAAAGATTGGCTTCATGCTTTGCCTAAGGGCACTGTTGTTGCCTTGTTTGACGGTATAGCCATGGGAATGGAAAAACTTGTGTGGGAGCGCATGGTGCGACGACGGTGTCCGAAACGGGATTGGGCACATGCAAACACAACGGTATACCCATGTTCGGGACCCTCGTGGTAAGGTAAAACCCCTACTACTGCATGTCTGTACTATATGAGGAATATATGATAGCTACAATGGTGCTCCTTGAGGTTTTGGCAATGGTTCTAAGCTAGAGGTGGAAGAGAAAAAAAGCCCAAGTGGGCATGCATGTGAGCTCAACATGCCTAGGAGAGGCTCCCTGGTGCACCTTGTAAAGGGTGCCCATGGTACAAGGTGGGGCCTAGCCGGCCTAACTACACCATAGCAGATGTCATGGGGTGATGCGGTAAATAGTGTCGCACTATTGGTGAATTTGTCTCTGTAGCAGCGTAGCTACAATGTCTCTGTAGAAGCGTGGCTATAGTGTCTCATCATGTCCAATAGGACGCAGTGTTGACTTTGGGCAGTCTGGCGGGCTCCAGCCGGATTAAACCACCTAGAAGGCTCTAGACGGTTTGATCTAGGCGGGCTCCATCCAGATTGAAACACCTGGAGGGCTCGAGCCGGATTGAGCCAAGCAGGATCTATCCTGATTGAACCATCTGGAAGTCTCCAGCTGGATTGAACCATTTGGAAGTCTCCAGTCGGATTTGCTAGGTAGGCTCCAGCTGGATTGGACCATCTAGAAGTCTCTAGCCAGATTTTCCAGGAAGGCACCGGCCGGATTTCTATAGGCTGCGAGGCTTCTACGGTCTTTGAGGTACCTGGGGACCATCACCCGACAGGCACTATCACTTCTTGGGAGGAATGCACTAATATTTTCATGACTAAAATTTTCCCTCCAAGACTATGCAACTTTGATCTAACATTACAGTCTTTAGTAGGAAGATCGCGAGCCACTAGCGCTTGCATGAGAAAGGATGAAGGAATCCATAATGAGTTTTCCCAGCCATGGGATAGAAGAATGGTTAATCATCCACCTATTTTATAATGGTCTTAAACCTATGTCTAAGTCTATGCTTCACACTACAACAAGATGCACTTTCATGGGCAAGTGAGTAGATGTGGACAAACAACTTCTCGATGATATGCAAACCAACCATGCCCAATGGCATGTAGAAAGATCCTCCTCAAGGAAGGTGAATTCAATCACCGAGGAGAAGAACGAAGAGCTTACGAAAAAGGTAGATGAGCTATTAACTATTATCAAAGGTAAGAAAGATACCCCGGTAAACGCCATCACTAATACCACTATTCAAGAAGTAGACTTTATTGCATGTAATCATTATAATCTTTCGTGGAAGAGTCGAAGTTTTGGCTCAAACTTTTAAAAGAAAATAATATAATCCTACAGGAGATCCAATAAACAACTTTAATAATAGTAATGGAGCAAACCATGGTAATTTTCAGCTTGAAAAATTCTCTTAAATCATTTATGCAATCTCAAACTGAACAAAACAATGTTCTTATCAAAATCACGGAGAACCATGATCCAATTGTCGATAAACTTTCTAATCAAGTTGTCGCTATTAGAAATGATATGCAGGCTCTACAGGAGAGAATGAAGACCGTGGAGGCATGTAACATCCCAAAAATATTGAACTATGATTATCAAATTCCAACCACCAAAAATTAGGGTTAACAAAAACTTTGGTTAATCAAATATTTATAAATGCATGTGTGTATGTGATGATTGTATGCATGCATAAATGGACTTGTGTGATTGATATAAATAGCAAGGAATGGTTTAAAGATGAAAACAACATCATCTAAAATATTTCCAAGCAGAAACAAATCAAGAGAAAATAAAAAACAAAACAAATAAAGAAAATGGTCATTTTTGCCAATCTTGCTCACTAGGCCACTTTTAGTGTTTCTAGTCCAAGATTTCAAACAGAAACTTTTCCATTTCTTTTCACCCCCTGCAAGACCAAGTAAAAGTGAATCAAAGCCCACCTTTCAAACTTGCAGTAACATTTGGCAACTTGATTCAAATCACAATTCAAAATTGAATCGGATTCATATGTGAAGATCTCACATTTTCAAAACCCAACCAAACCAGTGCACCTTGACCAATCCAACTAACCAGAGACTCCCTAGTATGTAACTAGCACACCCACCCAAGTTTGAATTCAAAATTCAAATTTGAATTTCTTTCGGCCATTTCATCAAACACCTTGTAATCACCAAACAAACAAACAAACAAACAAACAAACAAACAACAAACACAATTAGGAGCAGTGATTTTGGCCAACCTTGTTCCCTCTCTGGCTTGCAGCAAGCTATTAGTAGATCATCTATCCCCTTTAACAATCTTTAGCACCACTATGAGCATGCCCTAGCCATCAATGGTGACCATGCTGAGCCTAACTTGCCACCCCCATTTCGACAGCAATCTAGGAGAAGCACCAAGCCTAGCAAGCATGTCTGGGACACTCTCCACCATCCACCGCCACCCCCTGTCCAAGCCTCGAGCACTGCCAGCCCTTGGACCACACTGCCCGAGCATGCCAAGCCTCTCTGCGAGCAAGCCGAGAGCGCGCCAGTGCGCCAACCACGTCAAACGCCCACAGACCGCGCGACGCCCTCGTCGCGTGCAAGCAGGATCGCAAGCACCCCAGCAATACCGTGGACATGCCCGTTCGCCGCCGCGCGGACCGTAGACGCTCTGCGCCATTAAAACCACCATCGTACCCGCTCATATCTCCACGACGATCCGACCGTTCCGCACCGCCCCACGCCTCGCCATCAAGCTGTTGAGCTTCACCAAGAGGCAACGCACCGCCCCTATCGTCACCCATGCCATTAGCACGCTGTGCCGACAACCACGACCCTGCGCCCTTTGGTCCCCTTCAGGCACTATAAATAGAGGCCTTCCCAGCACGAATTCTTCACACCATCTCACTCCCCTCTCTCTCAGAAGCACCCCACCTCACTCCTGGAGCAAGGCGAGCCACGCATCGCCGGAATTTGGCCGGAATCTGCCACTGCTGGAGAAGAAGGCGCCGTCGATTGGAGCCGCCCCAGGAGGAGCTGCCGCTACCAGGAGAATCACCGTCGTCGACTTCGTTGTTCGCCCTCGTCGCCGACCCTCGCTTGAGCCCCGGTGATCCTCCCACGACCCCCACTAGCCGCGCTAGGGTTCTGTCTCACCGGCGTTGCCCGACGTGGACGATGAACCACAACCGTTGGATTAGAGTTAGATCATGCGGTTCACATCCCCCCATACCGCTTCGCCACTCTATATCTCACTGACGAGTAGGGACAGCCACTTAAACCAGCCCCCGCATGCGCTGTGCGTAGTGGGCCGGCCCATTTAACCTCCCGCTTGACCCAGTAATTCAAATCTAGGTTTATTCTTTCAGTTTCAAACTCAGTTCTGTATCTAAATTAAAAAATCAACCCAACTCGATTCACTGAACCAAAATGCATGAAACCAATATTTTTATAAAGGTACTGGAATGCTTAATCCAAGCCCGTTGGATTCAAACCAATTGGATTTGTGGATCAACCATAGTAAAAATAACAAGGTAGAAGCTTTTCTGCATTCAAACATTTTTCAAAATTCAACCATGAAAGCTTTTGAGTTGATTCCAACTCTCAAAAATCACATTTAACCATACATTTCAGAATATATAAAATATATAGGTTTACTTGCAGAAATAATGATCAAGTAATAAAAGAATGCCTCATAGGCCATTCTAGTCACTTTATTTAATTAAAATATAAAGGTTAAACCTTATTAAATTGTGACACCACTTTAAATCACATTCCCATGTACTGAAATATGTGGTGATGACATGTGTCAACATGATCCCATGTTTGAGTTGGAGAATATTAAATCTTAAGTAGTTTTTCAATGAGTAGAAATTACTTTTCTAAAATAAAAGACATAAAACTATTTGCCTTAATGATTGTAATGTTTGTGATGATCCTATATCATCTAGTGAAAACCTTGGTGTGATAAATAGAAATAGTTAAGTATTGTGTGTTGATTGTATACCTCGTATTTATTTATAGACGCTAGTACCGACCAAGGATACGAGGAGGAAGAAGGATACTACGAAGAGGAAGCCGAGGAGAACTTCAACCACTGCTCTGCACAAGGCAATCTAACACTTGCAACTTAGCAAGCTTATACTTGCAATTATGCAAGCTAACACTTGCAACTATGAAAGTTAGATAACCTATGCAATGCATTAAGCATGCTTGGTTAGATACATTTGATGATACCAAATCCCAGTTTTAATTGCAAGCTTAGTTATTTTATTTCTTTATCAGAGCTTTCTAGTTAAGGTTACTTGATAATTGGTAGACTTTAGAGAGATATCTGAAGGTAGCATAAAGAGCATAAAACTTGGCCTAAGTTAGATAATCTTGATATCATCCTGAGGCATGAGATTGAACTTAGATCATTCACACTTGATTACCACCCCTCATTAGTATTTACCCTCACTTGTAGATGCTAGTGCTAAGCATAAAATTTGATCAACTTTAGATGGGAATACTTGGTGAAAATGGTTATGAAAACCTTAAAATGATGCGTCATTCTACTGAAATGTTTTGACATGTGTTCTTGAACACCAGATGATTTTGATGATGAAAAATGTTGAGGCATGAGCCTTAGCCCTTTATAAAACTGATGGTTGTCTGGATGCAATACCATTCCAATTTTACCGTACAACCACAATATCTGAAATTTGGGTAGGGCTTGACTGGAAATTTATATACCTTAGTATGGGTTCCCTTGCGGCCAAGGTTTGAGCTAAGGCTACCTTGTGAAGATTTTCCACCTGTGCAGTTCCCAAGATGATAGTTGGTCATGGTTGGGAGGCCAAACTCACAGGAAATGTGCCTATACTAGGACATGTAATTGAAAGGTTAAGATTGATTATCCGCATACTGAGTATGGTGAATTCAGGATTGTTCCTAACGGATGTATTGAATATTATGGTGAAAGTGTACCACCTCTGCAGAGTGTCAAACTATTCGAATAGCCACGTCTGTGGTTATGGACAGTTGGAGTGGCCATACTGTTCTGTCGTCAGATGTTTTCAAAATGACTTATGAAATGATTTATGACTTTGACTTGACCACAATAGAGTTGTGATATGAAATTCAAGTTCCCCTTAGGGTTATAAAACTTTCAACTAGCTTTCTTTGCTTCTGAACTTAGTTAAGGTAAAACCTGGCTTTTTGCAAAATAACCCTAGAGCTTAGTACTTCCTATTCCAAAACCACTTTACTTGTTAGTACTAGTTTGCGAGTACTTAAAGAGTACTCATGGCTTTGTCCCTGGCTATTCCCGTGGCCAGACTATGAAGAGGACTATTAGGAGGACGGACAGCAAGAAGGTTACGACAACTAGGATCATCTCCCATTTTCAGCATTGCCTGTGACCATGAAGATGGAGCTTCGCCTACGCTATCGTTATTATTACGTTATTCTGCTGCTTGAATTGTATTAAGACTGGACCATGAGATCCTTTATTTGTGTAAGACCTTATGTATGGTTTGTAATGGATGATGTACTGTGATATCCAATCTATTATGTCTCGCAAAAATGGTAATCCTGGGATTGCGATGTATGGCATAATAGGCATCTGGGATTAAAAATCCGGGTGTTGACAAGTTGGTATCAAAGCCATCCTGACCATAGGAGACCCTAGTTTAGAATGGACGTTTGAATCAAAAACTTATTTTCAAAACCAAGAAAGTGAGAATTTATGAAAACTTATTCTCATTCTTATCACTTAGACTCTTTCATGAAAATTCATGTTCCTCAAAAATTCCTGCAAACTTACATAAAACTTGACACACTTGATCACTCTACTAACTTACTCATCCTATATTCTTATAGATGGACGTGAAGTACATCAAGTTTTATCAGTTGGGAAATGGAGGAGACCTCATTTTTGTGCGTGACTTGGACCAGCTGTTAGAGATGCTGGAGCGTCCGCACCTCGAGTTCTTCGGAGCTCAGCTCAATGATCAGGAAGGAGAGGATTTGCATTGGCTATTTGTTGCAAGTCTCCGAAAGATTGAAGCCCCCACCTCAGGGGCAATTCAGTTCACCTTGAGAGAGAACAACTGGCTCGATGGACTTGCCAGGGCTATGCAGGAAACTCTTGCCCGTCTGTGTGGACAGAGTATCAATCAAATTAAGGGTACCCGCTTTGAGTTCTACCCAAGGCGTGATGTTATGGACAACCACTGGAGGCCCCGTATCACCACGAGCTGAAGACTCAATTGGACCACCTAAGCTTCATTATGTATGACTATCAGAAGGAGTTAGACAATGCTCGCTCCTACGCCAACCACAAGTACGCCATCGCTGCCAAGAAGGATTAGACCATCGCCATGCTAGTGAAGGATCGATAGTATCGTCCCCGTCAGCTCGACAAGAAGGAGCGCATCATTGCCCGTCTTCGCCATCAGATCACGGATTTGGAGGAGACCATCCATGAGAGAGACATGCAGTTGGAGGAGAGGGAGAATGCAGGGGAAGACCTTCGTGGAGACCCTACTCCTATCTCAGTGACGATGATGACTTTCTGGAGGATCAGGCCATGGACTTCTTCACCGATGAGGATGAGTTCGCCTTCATCAATGACGATGATGATGAGGATGATGAGGACACTGACTCCGAGGAGTAGTAGCACTTGGGCACTACCGTTAGTGAGTTGTATTCGGTCCCAATTTATCGTAGTTTCCCAGAATGGTTCTTAAAACCATCTATTTTACCTTGTTGTGGTGTGTGTTTGTATCGTGTGCTATGAATGAATGAAAAGCAAGTTGTTAGAAAAATCCGAGTCAAACTTTAAAAACTTTTCAAACACAAAACCCTGAACCTTAGAAATTTCCCTCTTTTCTCATGATCTATCTCAATCTTCAGATGCCTCGCGGAGGAAGCAGCTCATCTCCGGACCCAATGTTGCAAATCTTGCAAATGTTGGTTTCTGACCGCGAAGCTGAAAGAGCCAAACGTCAAGCCAACTTAGCCACCCTTCAACATATAGCTCAGATGGCCAACAACAGTCAAGGCCATGGAAATCAGGAAAACCATGGATCCAAGCTCAAGAATTTCCAGAACACCAACCCACCCATCTTTAGTAAGTCTGAAGAGCCATTAGATGCCGATGATTGGCTGCAAACCATGGAGAACAACCTGGAAGTTGCAGGAGTGGAAGCTAACGAGAAAGTTCTGTTCGCTACCCACTATCTGGACGGAGATGCAAGATCATGGTGGAACAGTGTTCGCACCATAAATGGAGGACAAATGATGGCTTAGGATGAATTCAAACTCAAGTTCAGCCGAACCCATGTGCCACCATGTTTGATTATACGGATGAGAGATGAATTCAAAGAGCTTAAGCAAGGAAGAATGACTGTGGTAGAGTATCGTGACAGATTCCTATCTCTATCAAGATATGCCCCTGATGAGATTAGCACTAAGGCCAAGAAGAAGGAGAGATTACTGAATGGTCTGCATGATGAGATGCAGACAGTGTTAGTCAATATCCCCTTTGCTGATATTGAAGCCTTAGTGGACTCTGCCATTCAAATGGAGGGCAAGATCAACCAAGCTAATGAGAACCGCAAGCATCGCATGATGCATCAACCAGGAACCCACCATACACCGAAGTATCGCCCCAAACCATCTCCAGGATTTGATCCAAGAACCAACAGACCCCCGATGAACCGTCCGACCTATCCCAACCGTGGAAACCCAAGGCCCGGAGGGAATCACAACAACCCCAACAACCCTTGCAATTTCAATCGTGCTCCGCATAAGTTCAACAACAATAATGTCGCCACCAACACCAACACTGCCCCAAGGACTGGAATGTTGTGCCTGTTGCAGCAAAGGACAAGTATCAGGTGACTTGTTATGAATGTGGAACCAAGGGTCACTACTCCAATGAGTGCCCCAAGAAGATTGCCGCAGCCCTCAATGCAAATGCCCCAGCTTAGCAGCAGCGTCGTGTTCAGCCCGGAAGAAGGTTTGCCCCAGGGAACTCACTCAACCGCAACGGTCGTCTTTTTCTCATGCATGTTGTAGAAGCCCAAGAAGCACCAGATGTCGTGCCGGGTATGTTTTATGTTAACTCAGTAGTTGCAAGAGTGTTGTTTGATTCTGGAGCATCGCACTTGTTTGTTACTAAAGAATTTGCATGCACTAGTAAGATTCAACCCACCAAATTGAAGCATGTTATGATAGTTCAAATACCTGGTTTAACCACCAAACCTAGACAAATTTGCAAGGTCGTGCCTATCCAAATCCATGGCATAGATTTTTATGCTAATCTAATAGTACTCGAAACTAAAGGTTTGGAAGTAGTACTAGGAATGGATTGGATGTCCAAACATAAAGGATTAATTTACTGTGCCAAGAAAGCCATAACCATGACCAGTACAGCCGGAATATCTGTAGAGCATGTATCTGAAACCTTGCCCCGTCAATTCAAGTGCAACAAGAGTATAGCCCAGCCAACCATTGACCAAGTCCGGATAGTCTGTGAATACCCTGATGTATTTCCAGATGTTTTGCCCGATATGCCCCCAGATCGGGATATCGAGTTTATCATTGAACTAATACCTGGAACTGGACCCATAGCCGAGAGACCATATAGTATGAACCCGTCTGAATTAGTGGAGATGAAGAAACAACTAGATGCTATGCTGGAAATAGGACTAATCCAACCAAGTGCGTCGCCATGGAGATCACCTGTCTTGTTTGTGGACAAGAAGGATGGAGGTAACCGTTTATGTACGGATTATCGGAAGTTGAATGATGTCACCATCAAGAACAAGTACCCGTTGTCAAAGATAGAAGACCTGTTTGACTAGTTGACTGGTGCCAAAGTGTTTTCTAAGATTGATTTTAGAATTGGCTATCATCAACTCAAGATTTACGCAGAGGATATTCCAAAGATTGCCTTTACCACCAGATATGGATTGTACGAGTACACTGTCATGTCTTTTGGATTAACCAAGGCCCCCGCTTATTTCATGAACTTCATGAATAAGATTTTTATGGACTTCCTGGATAAGTTTGTTGTTGTTTTCATCGATGACATTCTGATCTATTCCAAATCAGAAGAAGAACATGAGCTACACCTAAGTACCATCCTTGGAACCCTTAGAGAGCATCAGTTGTATGCCAAGTTTAGCAAATGTGAATTCTAGTTACAGGAGGTGGGATTCCTCGAACATATTGTATCAGCCGGAGGAATTGCCGTTGACCCTACAAAGGAGAAGGATGTTGAAAATTGGCAAGCCCCAACCACTCAAACCCAAGTTCGTGCATTTCTCGGATTAGCGGGATACTACCGCAAGTTCGTAGAAGGATTCTCAAGTATCGCCAGACCCATGACCCAATTGCTGAAGAAGGACAAGAAGTTTGAATGGACGGACAAGTGTGAAGCGAGTTTTCAAGAACTCAAGAGGAGATTGATTTCAGCCCCAATGTTGATCATGCCGGACAAAGCCTTTTCATGTGTATTGTGACGCATCCAAGATTGGGCTCAGATGTGTGTTGATGCAAGAAGGCAAAGTTATATCTTATCTATCCCGACAACTGAAGCAACATGAATAGAATTATCCTACCCATGACCTCGAACTAGCAGCCGTAGTTCTAGCCCTGAAGACATGGAGGCATTATCTTATGGGAAACCATTGTGAGATTTATTTGGATCACAAGATCCTGAAGTATATATTCACTCAGAAGGAGCTGAATATGAGGCAGAGAAGATGGATAGAGCTAATCAAGGACTATGATATGGACATTCACTATCACCCCGGTAAATCCAATGTGGTAGCAGATGCCCTTAGCAGATTGCCGTGCCGCTTGAACTCCATGATTCTGAAGGAGCAACCAAGTTTGCACAAAGAGATGGGGGATTTTAGAATGGAATTAGTAAATGAAGGATTTTTGGATAGCATAGAACTTCAACCCACTTTGATCAGTCAGATCAAGGAGGCTCAGAAAGTAAATGCTAGTATCGACGGAATCAAACGTCGTATAGGTACATGCAAAGTACCCGGATTTACCGAGGATGAAGAAGGAGTTCTGTGGTACAAAGAACGTCTCTATGTACCAGCAGATTCAGAGTTAAAAGAAGTTATTTTGAAAGAGGCCCATGATACTCTTTATTCTGTCCACCCAGTAGGAACGAAGATGTATCAGGATTTGAAGGAGCAATTTTGGTGGCATAATATGAAGAGAGAAATCGGAAGCTATATCGCCAAGTGTGATATTGGTTAGAGCGTCAAGGCAAGACATCAAAGACCCGCAGGACTATTGGAACCATTGAAGATTCCGGAATGGAAGTGGGATTTAGTTGGAATGAACTTTATCACCGGATTGCCTACATCTAGTAGGGGAAATGACTCTATTTGGGTCATAGTTGACAGATTGTCCAAGGTAGCCCATTTCTTACCAGTCAAGACCACCTACCAGAGTTCAAAGCTAGCGGAGTTATACATCGATAGAATCGTCAGTTTGCACAGAGTACCCAAGAACATTGTATAGGATCGAGGAACTCAGTTTACCTCAAGATTCTGGAAGATAGTCCAAGAAGGTTTGGGAACCCGACTAGATTTCAGCACAGCGTATCACCCTCAGACCGATGGACAAACGAAGCGAGTAAATCAAATACTCGAAGATATGTTGAGAGCATGTGTGCTAGAGTATGGATCTAAATGGGAAGACTGTCTGCCTTTCGCAGAATTTTCTTACAACAACAGTTATCAAGCTAGTTTGCAAATGTCCCCATTTGAATTCATGTATGGAAGGAAGTGTCGTACCCCTTTGAACTGGTCGGAAGTAGGAGAGAGTCAGATTTTCGGATCCGACATCCTACGAGAAGCAGAAGAGAAAGTTCACAAGATCCGTGAGCACCTCAAGACCGCCCAGTCAAGACAGAAGAGTTACACTGACAAGAGACATCAAGACCTCGCTTTCAATATTGGAGATTTTGTGTATCTCAAAGTGTCGCCTTTGAAGGGAATGCGGCGTTTCCAGCTCAAAGGAAAGTTAGCCCCCAGATATATCAGACCTTTCAAGATTTTGAATCGTCGAGGAGAAGTATCGTATCAACTGGAACTGCCAGAGGAGATGTCAGCCATGCATAATGTGTTCCATATATCGTTGCTTCGCAAATGCCTTGAAGTTCCGGAGAAGACTGAAGTTTTCAAGAATATTGATCACCACACCATAGAGATCAACGATGACCTGACATATCCTGAAGTACCCATCCGAATTTTGGAGGAAGCTTTCAGGACCACTAGGACCCTAAGCATCAAGTTTATCAATATTCAGTGGATTAACCGCACTGAAGAAGAAGCTACCTGGGAGCGAGAATATCACATCAAGACGGAGTTTCCCGATCTTTTTCAGTCCTAGTTTTCTTCTTTCTTCTTTCTCAAATCTCGGGATGAGATTTTGTTTAAGGAGGGAAGGTTTGTAACATCCCAAAAATATTTAACAATGATTATCAA
This sequence comes from Avena atlantica, assembly GCA_910589765.1. Taxonomy (NCBI): domain Eukaryota; kingdom Viridiplantae; phylum Streptophyta; class Magnoliopsida; order Poales; family Poaceae; genus Avena; species Avena atlantica. Next base: position 484,503,300 of record OU342736.1, read on the forward strand.
ATTCCAACCACCAAAAATTAGGGTTAACAAAAACTTTGGTTAATCAAATCTTTATGAATGCATGTGTGTATGTGATGATTGTATGCATGCATAAATGGACTCGTGTGATTGATCTAAATAGCAAGGAATGGTTTAAAGATGAAAACAACATCATCTAAAATATTTCCAAGCAGAAACAAATCAAGAGAAAATCAAAAACAAAACAAATAAAGAAAATGGTCATTTTTGCCAATCTTGCTCACTAGGCCACTTTGAGTGTTTTTAGTCCAAGATTTCAAATAGAAACTTTTCCATTTCTTTTCACCCCTTGCAAGACCAAGTAAAAGTGAATCAAAGCCCACCTTTCAAACTTGCAAAAACATTTGGCAACTTGATTCAAATCACAATTCAAAATTGAATCTGATTCATATGTGAAGATCCCACATTTTCAAAACCCAACCAAACCAGTGCACCTTGACCAATCCAACTAACCAGAGGCTCCCTAGTATGTAACTAGCACACCCACCAAGTTTGAATTCAAAATTAAAATTTGAATCTCTTTCGTTCATTTCATCAAACACCTTGTAATCACCAAACAAACAAACAACAAACACTATTAGGAGCAGTGATTTTGGCCAACCTTGTTCCCTATCTGGCTTGCAACAAGCTCTTAGTAGATCATCTAGCCCCTTTAACAATCTTTAGCACCACTGTGAGCATTCCCTAGCCATCAATGGTGACCATGCCGAGCCTAACTTTCCACCCCCATGTAGACAACAAGCTAGGAGAAGCACCAAGCCTAGAAAGCATGTCTGGGACACTCTCCACCGTCCACCGCCACCCCGTGTCTAAGCCTCGAGCACTGCCAGCCCCTGGACCACACTGCCCGAGCATGCCAAGCCTCTTTGCGAGCGAGCGAGAGCGCGCTAGTGCTCCAACCACGACAAACGCCCACAGACCACGCGCCGCCCGCGCCGCGTGCAAGTGGGATCGCCAGCACCCCAGCAACACCGCGGACATGCCCATTCGCCGTCGCGCGGACCGTAGACGCTGTGCGCCATTAAAACCACCATCGGACCTGCTCAGAGCGCCGCGATGTTTCGACCATTCTGCACCGCCCCACGCCTCGCCATCAAGCCGTTGAGCTTCGCTAGGAGGCAACGCACCGCCCCCTATCGTCGCCCATGCCATTAGCACATTGTGTCAATGACCACAACGAGCTCAGCCCACGCCCGTCGGTCCCCTTTAGGCACAATAAATAGAGGCCTTCCCAGCACGAATTCTTCACACCATCTCACTCCCCTCTCTCTCAGAAGCACCCCACCCCATTCCCGGAGCAAGGCGAGCCGCGCATCGCTGGAATTTGGCCGGAGTCTACCGCTGCTGGAGGAGAAGGGCGCCGTCGATTGGATCCGCCCCAGCAGGAGCTGCCGGTACAAGGAGAATCGCCATCGTCGACTTTGTTGTTTGCCCCCGTCGCTGACCCTCGCCTGAGCCCCGGTGAGCCTCCCACGACCCCCACTCGCCGCGCTAGGGTTCTGTCTCGCCGGTGTTGCCCGACGTGGACGATGAACCACAACCGTTGGATTAGAGTTAGATCGTGCGGTTCACATCCCCCATACCGCTTCGCCACTATCTGTCTCACTCAAGAGTGGGGACAGCCACTTAAACCAGCCCGCGCACAGTGTGCGTAGTGGGTCGGCCCAGTTAACCTCCCGCACGATCCAGTAATTCAAATTTAGATTTATTCTTTTAGTTTCAAACTCAGTTCTGTATCTAAATTCAAAAATCAACCTACGATTCACTAAACCAAATGCATGAAACCAATTTTGTTAGAAAGGTACTAGAATGCTTAATCCAAGCCCGTTGGATTCAAACCAATGGATGTGTGGACCAGCCATAGTAAAAATAACAAGGCAGAAGCTTTTCTAAATTCAAATATTTTTCAAAATTCAACCATGAAAGCTTTTGAGTTGATTCCAACTCTCAAAAATCACATTTAACCATATCTTTCAGAATATATAAAAATATATAGGTTTACTTGCAGAAATAATGATCAAGTAATAAAAGAATGCCTCATAGGCCATTCTAGTCACTTTATTTAATTAAAATATAAATGTTAACCTTATTAAATTGTGACACCACTTTAAATCACATTCCCATGTACTGAAATATATGGTGATGACATGTGTCAATATGATCCCATGTTTGAGTTGGAGAATATTAAATCTTAAGTAGTTTTTCAATGAGTAGAAATTACTTTTCTAAAATAAAAGACATAAAACTAATTGCCTTAATGATTGTAATGTTTGTGATGATCCTATATCATCTAGTGAAAACCTTGGTGTGATAAATAGAAATAGTTAAGTATTGTGTGGTGATTGTGTACCTCATATTTATTTATAAACGCTAGTACCGACCAAGGATACAAAGAGGAAGAAGGATACTAAAAAGAGGGAAGCCGAGGAGAACTTCAACCACTGCTCTGCATAAGGCAAGCTAACACTTGCAACTTAGCAAGATTATACTTGCAATATGCAAGCTAACACTTGCAACTATGAAAGTTTAGATAACCTATGCAATGCATTAAGCAT